>BLSH010478497.1:695139-712110 GCA_018402905.1 Glandirana rugosa | reverse complement strand
GCTCTGATGTGATGGGGAGGGCACTGATGAGATGGGGATTGCTCTGATGTGATGGGGGGGCTCTAATGTGATGGGGGCTCTGATGTGATGGGGAGGGCACTGATGTGATGGGGGGGCTATGATGTGATGGGGTGGCTCTGATGTGATGGGGAGGGCACTGATGAGATGGGGATTGCTCTGATGTGATGGGGGGGGGGCTCTAATGTGATGGGGGCTCTGATGTGATGGGGGGGGCTTTGATTTGATGATGGGGGCTCTGATGTGAAGGGGGGGGGCTTGGATGTGAAATGGGGACTCTGCCCATTGCTCTACTGCCACAATATCCACTAAGGTGGGCTAATTTGTTTTATTCTTTCTCTAAGTTTTCCCTTATATTAGGTTTGGCCTTGCTGGTTAATTTCTTAAATAATGACGCTGAACCCCCAGAGATCTTTGATCTCTCTCATATTATTCAGGTTTGGTCTCCACTCCTCAGAGGTTGTCTGCTCCGTATTACACAGTGTCCCTGGGGAAAAGTGCTCATTGTGTCACCTTGTGTAGGTAATTCAGTAAACTCTGAGGCTCGCCAAGGCCCATCCTGGGCACTCTGAGTTTTCAGTTTCACCTACACAGAGTGACGGGGCAAGCACCCTGTAAAAGCAGCACATGGTAATGGGGGGGGGGGGGGCAGGTCAGCTTTTGCATTGGGGCCCACAAGCTTTAAGCTACGCCTCTGGTTCACATGTTTGTCATATCCACACAAGGAATATTTATACATAGACTTCTCCGTGTGATAGCTCTTAGATCTGATCATATTGTCAGATACTGCAAAGGATCTCTCTACCAGATTGTTACTTGTAATTCTTGTTCTGGGGATTTATACAAAGCACCATGCAATGAATGGCATTGCAATGCACTAACGCAGGTAAAACTTTTTTGCGATAACACGTGCGTTGCTACAGCATATCACAGCAAAAAAAAAGTGTGACCCCAGCCTGTACTGAAGCTGACCATACACTAGTAGAATTTTGTTTGAATGTTTATATGGCAATTCAGAATAAAGCGTTCACCAGAACATAGGATAATATTATTATGGACTATGGAATTCTTATAAAAACCCTGAAAATTTTTATTCCATTGCCACTCCAGTGTTTTAAGTTCTACCCGTGGCGGCCGCTCCATTGGGGGCATAGGGGCGCCGCCACAGCATTCCATGTGCCCGGCCCCTAATCTACATGCGGGGCGCTGGACGCATGGATCCAATGGGAGGTTCTTTTTCTTTTTGAGGCACATGATTAGAGCCTGAGGCTCTAATTGGCTTCAAAAAAGGGTGGGCTTGGGGCGCAGAGCATTGAACCCTGAGCCCACCCAGTCGTGTGACAATAACGGCCCGATTGGCCGAGAGGAGAAGCGACCCTATTGGCCGGGCAGGGGGGAGGATGCACGGGGAGATCCGGGAGATGGCCCTCATTGGAGCGATCGCTCAGTGGCAGTGCTCTGCATCGGCACCAACACAGAGCCCAACCGCCTGGGGTGGTCGGGTGCACTTCCCTGCCATCTACTGTGTCTCAGATGTTTGTCATATCCCACTGGGTTGGGGGGGGTTTCTGGGGGGGGGGGGGGGGCGGTTGTTTTGTTTGCCATTGGTGCTGAGTTCTACGTTCGATTCCAGGATAGAATAAGTACAATTTTTTCCCCCAATGAAAACAAGATTACACATTAGAATTTCCTTCATCAGGGATCATTTTCCATCCTTCGGCTTTCCTCATTGCTATGGTCAAAAGCAATCATCAGTTTGATCCCATTATTAGAAAATTGCATAAACCTCCCAACGACAATTTTTTTTTTACTGGTGTATGGCCAGCTTGACAAATTTAGAAACCTCAATAAAAAATCGAATGAAAGTTTAAAGAGTAACTTCACTTCTGTTGAGAGAAAAAACATTCCCCTGGGTGATCTGTGTACATTGCAAGGGTTTTAACAAACTTTGTTGCAGATTCTTACCTTTTGTTATTCTGAAGAAATAGCTGTTTGTTTGCCTTGTGTCCATGTGTAGAGAATGTGAATGGGAGTGATTTTATAATTATTATTATTGTTATTGTTATTATAATAGAAGATTTATATAGCACCAACAGTTTGCGCAGCGCTTTACACGAGTGCAGACAGACAGTTACTATACAATTCAACACAGGAGGAATCGGCTCGGTTCACACCTGTGCATGTTGATTTTGAGCGTTTCTGCAGTGCTTTTGTTCTGCGGTTTTTACTGCGTTTTACCGCAATTTCGTGTTTTGCGTTTTTTTGGGGGGGATTTTTGTTGCTGGGCAGATTTAAACACGCAAAACACAAATCCTGTCAAAATCACGGTAAAAACACATCAAAAATGTGTGGGGAAAAAGTCCCCGACCCTTTCCCAAAAACGCACAGGCACAAAAATGCATTGATGTGAACGTGTTCCATAGGAACCCATGTTAAAAAAATTCCCAGCATTTCCGCAATATGAAAAATGCATCAAAAACTGCATTTGTGTGAATCGAGCCTCAGAGGGCCCTGCTTGTTAGAGCTTACAATCTGGATTGGATGGATCACCGCGCTCCACTATAGGGACATTGTGAGTCCCTTACCATAGAATATAAAGTGCATATGCTGTAAACAAATCTAGGATATACTTACAATCTCTGCAGGACTCTAATGAAGAAAGTGGCAGGGTCTGCATCCCTTTAAATATGATTAACCCTTTGGGAGTATCTCACCTAAACTTACTTTTTTGTTGCAGGGGATGCCTGAAATCTGACTTGTATCTTAGTGCAGACTTCTGGGGAAATCAGCGAGCCAATCACACAAGCAGGAAATGACATTTTTGGGGGGCGTTCTGTATACCATCTGTATACAGAACATCTCCAGGTCCTCATATTGCAGAAAATTACAGTGGTGGCAAATTGAAAAGGAAAGGAAATTTTTAATAACATTCAATTACAATATGACTTGCGTCGCAATTGTATATGCTATATTATTTTTTATTTGCAATATTTTTTCCCATTACAATGTAGTTATCCCTTAATAAAAAGGTATTTTCACAAAAAAAAAAAAAAAAAAATGAAAGTAAAAAAAAATCCTTATTGTAAGACCTGAACAAATGTCTGAAATGCTTATATTTATGGTTAATATTCAACAGTTAATGATCATAACTAGAGCTAAAGTAGAACTAAAGGCAAAACTCTTTTCTTCCTCTTCGGATAGAATAACTGAGAGCTATAACCTCTTTCCCTGCCATCTCTGTACCATTGGGGAGATTTCCTTCCACGTCCTGTCTCATAGCCAAAACAGGAAGTGAGAAGAAATCTCTCCAAAGTGAATGAATCCCTGGTTGTCACCAGAACTAGTGTCCCCATTAGAAGATTTCTCCCCTATTCCTATTTTGGTGACAACATGAAGTTTGGGATTTACTTCAGGCTCAGTAATAATAATCAACAGGACATATAGAGAGGGGGAGCTCCTTGACAGGGGCACAGGCAGCAATAAAACCCTGACAGGGGTTCCAATCCCTTTCAATGCTATCCAACACAAAAAAAAAATTGCCTTGAGCCCTGGTTCACACTGACATGACTTGGCATGCGATTTGACATGTCAAATCGCATGGCAAATTGGTGGCAATAGCCAGCAATGGCACCATCCTAACTGGTGCAACGCCACACTTGTGATTTCAAAAAGTAGTTCTTGTACTACTTTTTGCAATTTACAGGTGCGATTTCCATAGGCATCTGTGCAGAAACCCGCATAGATGCCTGTGAAAACGTTTAGAGACTTTTTTGAGAACAATAAACAATTTCTGGTTTTACCATTACCAACCAGGTGGCAACCCTGACTGCGAAGCATGTGGCCAGTGTTAAGCCTGGTAATGATGGGATGATGGGAATATCAGGCAAACGATCGTCCGTTTTATTTATGAATGCTATTCTCCATATCGAAAATGAAGAGGATACTAAGACCCCTTTCACACCAAGGCATTTTTCAGATGTTTTTGCACTAAAATTAGCACATAAAAAGCGCATGAAAAATGCTCCCCATGCATCTCAATGGATGCTTTCACAACGAGGCGTCGCGCTTGCTAGGCGTTGCTACAAGTCCTGCAAGCAGCATGTTTTCAGCTTGTTTTGTGTGCTCAATATAACGCCTCAAAAACGCCCATGTCCATTGAAAATAATGGTTAAGCGTTTGAAAAATGCTTGAAAAGCGCATGAAATGTGCACTGAGGCTGTGGGAAAGGTCACATGATCGAAACGCTAACGCTTGAAAAATGCTTCAAAAGCGCGGCAAAAACGCACACTAAAATCATGGTGTTTTACAGGATTTTACAGGCTTTTTTCCAACGCCTTGGTGTGAAAGGAGCCTGAAGTTACGAAAACTCTCTAAGGACAGAATACCACTTGGGAAGTAATGAATTTTATTTCATTGTAATGTATTCTTTAGTTTCTGAGCATGCGTGGGCTTGCTCTTTTTTTTCGGATAAACACTGCTGATTAAACAAAATCGCACAGCCTGGCATCGTACGAGAAAAGTTTTCCTGTTTGTCCCTTTGGATTATTTCGGATGAACTGTCATGATCAACTCTCGAAAGCTGTGTACTAACGATCAGATTATCGCACGATCGCTCCAAATGCGGTATTTTACGTTGGATTTTCTGATCGTGTGTGCGGGGCATTGCATTGCACCATTACACCCTGCAGTGTGACGATGCTGCTCTGTGAGTCGCTCTTCCAGGCATTGTCCCTCCCTGTCTGCTGGGAGTCATAGATGCCAGAGAAGCCTCCATAGCAACCCCTTCCTCTACAGTAAACAGATCTGCCCCAGGTGAATGGTTCCCAAACTGTCAGATTTCCCCCCTCTCCTATACTCATGGACGCCTCGCAAGACAGCGACTTCCCTCTGAAGGACCAAGTCAGGCAGCTGAACAATGAAAATGTGAGTAGACCACAAAAAAAAAAACTTTGTGGAACATTTTCCCATTGGGGAGTCCCCAAACTGCAACCTGTTCCTGGAAGATCACAAAGTATTATATATTGTATTACAGGGCTACTGTACTGTTGTTGTTGTATTTTATGTATTTATACTGTTTTGTTGTAACATTTTACATGTTTATGTTTTTATGTTAATTGGTATTCCCTTAGGAGATTACTTTCAGGGCCAGTTCACACCACATGCAGTCCAGTGCGTTTTTTTTCTGCATCAAAAACGCATGGAAAGTAGGTTATATGGCTTTCAATGGCTTAGTTCACATCGGTGCACTCAGTTCCAGTGGGTTCCAGCTCCAGAAAAAAAAAAGTAGAACATGCTGCATTTTTTATGCACTGAACTGTACTGGAACGTGGTAAAACGCATCAAAAACGCACCTGAACGTACCAAAACGCACTGGAACGCACCTACATGCACCAAAAATGCACTGGAACTCACATGTCCTAAGAAAAAAAGGGGGAAAAACTGCACTGGACTGCATCAAAAACGCATTAAAAAAGGACCAGAAGGCACCGGAAACGCAACAAAAACGCGCATGCAGAAAAGCATCCGGAACGTATCCAGACTGCGTTTCTATGGTGTGAACTAGCCCTCACCCTGTTACCTCCTTTCCTTTCATTCCCTATTTTGTTGTCTTTATGTATTTTTATTAATGAAACAATTTTGTTGTTTTAATTATTATATTGTATTATTATATTATATTAATATATATTATTATTTGGTATTTACATGGGAGCTACCTATCACTTTTTTATCCCCTTCCCTATTTTGTTGTCTTTTATGTATTTTTATTAACGAAACAGGTTTTTTTTTTGTATATAAATACATAAAATACAACAAAATAGGGAAGGGGGTAATAAGGTGATAGGTACCTCCTATGTGAATACCAAATAATAATATAAAAAATATAAAAATGTATTGCAGGAGGTAACTATCACCCTGTTACCCCCTCCCCTTCCCTATTTTGTTGTTGTTTACGTATTTTTATTAATGAAACAATTTTGTTGTATCTATTTATATATTATACTTTTATATTAATCAATACATAATACATAACAGGGGAGGGAAGGGAACAACAGGGTGATAGTTACCTCCTATGTGAATATAATATTATAAAAATATACAAATGTATTACAGGAGGTAACTATCACCCTGTTACCCCCTCCCCTTCCCTTCCCTTCCCTTCCCTATTTTGCTGTCTTTAATGTATTTTTATTAATGAAACAGCTTTATTGTATCTATTTATATTTTTATATTATTATTTGGTATTCACATTGGAGGTAATTATCACCCCATTCCCTATTTTGTTGTCTTTTATGTATTTATACATAAAAAACTGTTTTGTTGTAACCTTTTATATTGTTTATGTTATTGAGTGGTATTTTCATTGGAGATTATCACTAAGGGTAGATTTAGACGTGCGTCCAAATCCATCTCTCCTCTGAAGAGCAATCCCTGTTCAAATCACTTTTCAGAGGCGATTGACAAGTGGTGAGGAGCAGTGGCGGCCCGTCCATAAAGGTCACACAGGCGCCACCCCCCCATCAATGCGTCTGGTCCCCTGATCTACATACAGGGTGTCAGACTATGGATTCCAATGGGGGGTGGGGGGAGTGTTTTTTTGAAGCACATGATTAGAGCCAGAGGCTCTAATAGGCTTCAAAAAAGGGTGGGCTTGGGGTGCAGAGCACTGTGCCCCGGTCCCACCCAGTTGTGTAACGATAGCGAATTGATATTTCTTATTTTGACACTAAATTTCCTCCCAGCTAATCAGGAGGCGGGTCATGAGACCCATTTCCCAATTGGCCAAAACATTGGGCGATCCTATTGGATGCCTAGCGTCTAGGAGGAAGAGAGTGGAGAAACACGGCGGAAGCCATGGAGGAAGCCACTCGAGGAATGGACACTGGAGCTGCCACCTGCAGCCTGCCACCCGCCACCTAGATGGATAGATGGAGTCTGCCCATCGTGCTGGAGGACACCAGAGCCGCAGCCTACAGACCACCACCTGGATAGGGTAAGTGCCAGACCGACTGGCAGACAGCGGGGGGGGGGGGGGGTAGTGGCGTGCCACTGGTGAGGAGGCCATGTGATGCCTCCTCACCGCCTGTTTTACCCCATTTTTGCTCACAAACACATCACAATCTCATGCATTGCTTGTACTTGCGGTGCTTCCCCATTCACTTTTCATGGGTTGCATTTGTTAGCTTTTGCTGCAGACGCAAAGCATTGCGACCACAGCATGTAAACACCCCTGCCCACTGCCATTTGCAGTTTATGGGGGGGGGGGGGGCTAAAAAATATGGCTCATTTTAATCACCACCCAACCGCACATCAAAATGAGGCCTTGCTGTTATCCCCTTTCATTCCCTATTTTGTTGTCTTTTATGTATTTGTATTAAAACAATTTAACTTACTGCATTTTGATGTTTTTATATTAATAATTGGTATTCCCATAGGAGATTACAATCACCCTGTTACCCATTTCCCTATTTTATTGTCTTAGGTATTTGTATTAACGAAACAATTTTGTTAGATCATTTTTATTTCTTTTTTGTTTTATGTTATAAACTGGTATTCCCACAAGGCCTCTTGCACACTGCAGCTTGAAAAAGCTCAATACAGCGATTTTTTAACTGATCACACAGGCGTGTAAACACGGGCTGCGTATATTTTAGTTGAAAAAAAGAAAAATCTGTTTTCCCAGTCTGTATATAGCGCCGTTACGCACAAATATGCGCAAATACGTGCATATACGCATAAATACAAATTAGTTTCCCCTAGCAATGTATCGTGCGTGAAATAAAACACAAAAAACGCGCAAAACAAACACCTAAAAATGTCAGGTAATGCTGATGCTTAAACATTAGTACCGTGTGCAAGAGGCCTAAGGGATCACCAACACCCCGTTACCCCATTCCCTATTTCTTTCCCACAACATTTAGACCCCTTTCACACCAGAACGTTTTTCAGGCGTTTTATCCCTAAAAATAGCGCCTTTAAAGCGCCTGAAAAACTTCCCCCCAGTGTGAAAGCCTGAGTGCTTTCACACTGGGACGGTGCACATGCAGGATGGTAAAAAAAGTTCTGCAATCCGCTTCTTTGGGGCGGTGTGGGAGCGATGTATATACCGCTCCTCCACCGCCCCTGCCCATTGAAAAGAATGGCCAGCGCTTCCGAAGCGCCTGAACACCAATTCGGAAGCGCCGCTAACCGGCACTTTTAACCCCTTTTTAACCCCTTGTGGGGGGGGGTAAAAGGACACCGCTGACGCCCGAATAGCGGTGCTTAAAATCGCTGCAAATTAGTGTTTTACTGCTAACGCTCGGACTAATTTACTCCTTATACTATAATAGTGTCGACTGGTGCTCAATTTTATTGAGGGGGGGTGGCCCATGGCCCCCCCCCCCCAGCCAAACAACCATAAACCCCCCGGTGCTCGCTTTATCGGTCGCTGCTTCCCCCCCATCACTCGATCGCTCGCCTGTTGCCCGCAAGGCCCCCCGCCAGCCCTGCACTTACCCCATCCAGGTCACGGCTTCAGCTGCTTCCCCCCCCCGCGTCTCCTCCTTAGTCCCAGTGGTCACTTGTCCTCCCGGCCAATCGGGAGTTAGGACTCGCGGTCAGGACCTGCTTCCTGATTGGCCAGGAGGAGAAGCAGGAAGACATTAGCGAATGTTTATTAATTTGCTAATGTCACACAAGTGGGTGGGCTCGGGGCACAGTGCTCTGCACCATGAGCCCACCCTTTTCGAAGGCAATTAGAGCCTCAGGCTCTAATTACGTGCTTCGAAAAAAAAAACATTGTAATCCATGCGTCCGGCGCCCTCTATGTAGATAAGCCCCTTTAAACTAAAATATAAAATGCAATATGTAAACATTCAGTGAACAAATCCTCATATGATATCAATCAATACATATATCCATGATCAATACAGTGCAATATTCCTAAAAAGTTAATCAATTCAATCAATACACATAATAATCAAGTGCAATAATACTGAAAAAAATCATCAGATATAATCCTTATATAACAGAACGTGCTCCATGCATATATTCGCGCATAAATGTCTTTTAAGTGAATTTCCAGCCTCCACACATGATCAGTTCATATCCACAACTATTTGGTGATTATACTACAAAATTTTTTTTCTCATAATCTTCCACCATGCGTTTGTGTGTATCACAAGCACCGTGCCCCCTCCACCAGTTGTGCCCTCAGCTCATGGGCATTATGTATGTGCCTTTTTTATTTTTGTGATCCGCTGGGACGTTCCTTCCAATGCTGCCCCCTTAGCTTCTTACTGTCGGCCACTTTGGCGCCTCATTGCCCACCAGGCTCCATAGATCACATGTGGAAAGCAATGGGACCCAACATAGTGCTTTACTGTTTTACAAGTTTATTAAAACCACTAGTAACAAATGGACACTCACATAATTGAGTTAAATACACGCCTTGATAATCATGTACATCAACGGTGCTTTTGGATATCACCTGCCCCCAGGATCTGCAGCCCCGGTTGTAAGCGTCTCCTAGAACCACTGTGTTCCTAGCTCTACTTCCTAGTGTCACGTCCATCAGCCGCTCCGGTCACTCCTACTAGTTTCGTCACTTCCTTGTGACTTCATTGATGAAGCCAGTGGAGAAGGTTTAGAACCCTGTGTCAAGTTCTTATTGCTATCTGTGACCCCAATGGGTAGATTTCCGCTTATGTCCTGTGTGGTTGCTAACACAAGAACTGAGGGGAAATCTCAACACCGAAATACAAACTGAAGAAGATCTAACCATTCTCTAGACAAACTTGTACTAACACCACTTCAAATTGCATTTTAAAGCAAACCTGCCCCAGGCCCAATCACCTAGCAACTTATATTTCCCTATTCTTTTGCTTCCCTACTGCTCTGTTTGGCCACCAAGAAAGATGGAAATACATGGTACTTCCAGGTATGGATGAGCATGTAGCTCACTCCTTGTGGCCACCCAGGCACTTGGTGATTGGCACAGTGCTGTCACATGGGTGGGCGAAAACAATCAGCCTTGTGAAAGCTCCAAGTAGTGATCCAACACAATTATAGGTTTCTCTAGGACAGGGTCTCCAAACTTTTTGGCACAGGGCCAGTTTACTGTCCTTCAGAATTTATGGGGGGCCAGGCTATGGCTGATGCAAGTATGATGGGAGTAAACAATTTCTCATGCTTGGTGGTCAGTAGGAGTAAAAAAAATTACAAAGCATGTGTGGTTAGTTGGAGGAGGGAGAAATAGCGCTCAATCATTGGTGTCAATGGAAGTAATAGTGCCCTATCATTGGTGTCAGCAGGAGGAATAGTGCCCCACTACTGGTGTCAGTGGAAGGAATGATGCCTCAACCTTGTTGATGGTGGTAGGAACAATGCCTCATATCAGTTGGAGGATTAGTGACCAAAGGGCTGGATAAAGACAAGCAAAGGGCCATATCTGGCCTGTGGGCTGCAGTTTGGAGAACATTGCTCTAGGCCTGACATGATCGTGTGTACACTCAGCACTGCTTATCTGTACAGTTTGTCAATATTTATTCCTAGTATTTTCTCTCTTTCCCTGTTCAGGTACAGCTTCTGGATCGCAACGAGAGATTGTATGCCAAGCTGAACGAGCTGCAGGAGAAGATGGGGAAATTGGCTGGTTCCAAGACTGATCTGTCCTCCAGGCTGGTCCTTAGCGAGGAAGAAAAGCTTAAGGTATAAGTGTGATCTGTCATAGGACCTTGTGTGACAGGAGGTCACTAACCAGTGGATAGTGAACCACGTGTGGTTATCAACTCCCAGTGTTATGGCGTGTGATGTCTACTGCAGGTTACTGGACATAGTGGAGTTTCTTGGGGGTGCAGTGCCAATAAAAGTAGTAGACAGGATCTAGGAAGGATGGTCAGAAAGAACCTGGACCACCAGACGGTCCTAGACAAGTGTAGTACCTGGAAATGCAGATTTGATCTGTAGTCTAAGCAGGTTCAGTTTGTTTCAAGATACTTGTCTATTCTCGAAATTTCTATCTGAAGGAGTCAAACATAAAAAGTCATGTGCTCTGAGTGTAGAAAGTTTAACTGGTTCAAGTCCAACTTCAGGAAGTCATTCATTTTGTTTTGCCTAGAGTGGGGAAGGTTTAAAACTTCTGTTGGGCTTTTATTGAGAACCATGTTCATATTGAGAGATTTCCTGTCACTTGCCGTCTCAGTGCCAGGAAATCAGATGGGTATAATGTGGTAAAATGTCATTGTTGGGTTGGGAACATACGCAGTAAAAAAAACTAAATTTTTATTGCAATTGAGAAAGGTTAGAACAGTGGTCTCCAAACTTTCTAAACAAATCAGTCCATCAGACTTTAGGGGTGGGGGGGCGGCCATTGGGAGTGTGGGAGTGTCAGTGGAAAGAATTGTGCCCCATCATTGATGTCAATGGAAGGAATTGTGCCCCATCATTGGTGTCAATGGAAGGAATTGTGCCCCATCATTGGTGTCAGTGGAAGGAATTGTGCCATATCGTTGGTGTCAATGGAAGAAATTGTGCCCTTTTGATGGTGTCAGTTGGAGGAATAGTGCCCAATTATTGGTGTCAGCAACAGGAATGATACCCCATTGTTGGTATCAGTGAATGGAATAGTGCCCCAAGGGCCGGATAAAGGCAAGCAAAGGGCCACAGTTTGGAGACCACTGGGTTATAACATTGATCAGGTTTTATTGCTGTCCATACTTTCGTATACTGGTGAATGGGGGATTCCCCTAATTTCTTTTACTGGTGTGACAGTAAGTGGAAATCTGCCTAATGGAGTCAGAAGTTCTAATTTGACTCTCTTCCAAAGAAAAAAAAAATGGCTTGAGTTGGGCTTTAAAAATAATTTGTTCTGAGTAAGCAAACATTTTCAGTCTCCATTTATTCATTCTGATAGACCTCCACGGTATAGCATTCCCTTTATGAGTTAAGTTCAAGTTAGCTTGAAATTAAGGGTTAGTTTTGAAGTGAATTTAAGGGTTAGATTTAGAATGAGGTTTAGGATATCTTTTTTGGGTAGTAGTAATGTTGGTGATAAATAATTTGCAGCCAGAGCCAGTACACATAAAACAACCATGTCCGTTAGGGTGCAGATTTTTTGACTCTCCATCATCTTCCAACACATGTTCATTTTTGTAGATTTCAAAGGAGCTGATTGAACTTCAGATAGAGACCAACAAAATAAGGGAACATTATGAGGGCGAAACCTTTGAGCTGAAGAATACGGTAAGCTGTTTTTTAAAATGCATAATGGCAAGGGCACATAAGTCCACTTCAGCTTTCCCTTTAATCCGTATGGGATGTTTTGATGTCTCCCCTAGGTCCTGGCAATGGAGAACCGGCTGATGACTCTGGAGCTTCAGAAGGAGAAGTTGACTGGTGAGTACGAGGCTGTGAAGGAACGTCTACATTCGGTGGAGATCAACCGCAAGGAGCTGGCTGATGAGTACATAGTCCTGAAGAGCAACTACCTGGCCCTGAGCAAGGAGCATGAAAGAGAGGTGAGAAGACTTTTGTAGGCAAAAAACAGGGAGTACAGAATGCACTAACAAAATTGACAATCCTTTGGAAAGAACAGCTAAATCATTTTCCATCTTCTTATCCTGGAATTACACTGTCTTAGTCCATATGGAAGGAAGAACTATGAAAAACCAGGGTATTGTTTAAAAATAGAAGCTGCTATTACTGAATACAACCAATTAACATCTGTATTTGAAAATTTGGTATTGGTACCCAGCCTATTTGATAGCGTGCATTGCATCTGCAAGAGTTAAGGAGCAAGAATAGTCACACACATAAGGCTAAATGTCACATTTTGGCCCCTAGCACATGAAGGTTGGAGGTGCAACAGCACCATAAACTACACATATTTCCCACAGACAGTTCTTCTAAAACGATAATGGGTCATGTTTTCATATTGGATTTTCATACACAAACACTGCTGAATGGAGACCTGCCATGAGAGAATCAGGAAGGCTTCTAGTTGACTGGCTGTCATTCTGTTCATTGCTTCTTGAGATTCTGACTTGGATCAAGTAGAAAAAATAGGAATTTGGAACACTCATTACCACCAACATGCTCAAAAATTATTAATTCCAGACACATTCTAATTTCAGATGGAGGCCAGCAATGGCAGCCCCATACTTCTAATATGACAGGATCACTTTAATGGAGTCCTTCTTTTGCTCAATCTGAACTTCGCTCTCTCATCCCTTGCTGGCATCAAATGACCTTATCCACCCTTTGCCTTCCTCTCCAGATCCCTATGTCAAGCTATCAGCGTTATTCATCAAGACAAAGTGCTGAGTGCAGTAACCAATAGCAAGCATTCAGAAATTCATTATTCAGTTATCTGGATTTAGTAAACTCAAAGAGGATTAGATGCCTTAGGTTAGGCTGTTGCCTCTGCTGTGCTGTGTTGGCTAAGACTACATGTCTATTCCTACAGGTGGCTAAAAATGATGAGTTGAGTATGGAGCTTCTGAACCTGGCGAAGAGGGAAAATGATGAGAACTACTCCCAGTCTCGGGCCCTTGTCAATGAGGCAACCGCAGAGCTGGACAGGGTTCGGGCAATGGTGGACCGCTTGTCGGCACGTAAGATCAAGGTACAGGAACCAGAGTCTGGTATGGCAGATAATAGTTAGTACTGCCCAATTCACAATGAAAAATGTTTGCTTTTCATATACTGGCCAAGAGATTTCACTTAAAGCAAATGCAAATCCTTCAAAGTAACATCTTTTATTTGTCCCCTTTTGGTGTTTTAAAGGCTTTTATGGTCCAGCTTGGACAAATGTAAACATGCATATGTCACACCAGTGGGACAGCCATGGAAGCGGAGACTAACCTTTGCTATTACAGGAATTGTCTTCCAGGTCCCTTGCCAAGCAGCTACCCTGCTGCATAGTGAATACAGTGGGGTGCTTGCTCTGCATGGGCACCATGCACAGAACGCCTTGTATTTTTCTAAAAGAATGCAAGGTGTCCTGATTGGACTAGGTCGAGATTGTGATGTCACTGCCCTGCTCTCTCCACCTGGACCAATGCATCCTTTCATTGGTCCAAGCTGGACCAATGTAACTATGAAAAAGTAGGTATACATGTAATTCATTCCTAGTTATAATAATACTGTATATTATGGAGATACTGTATCAGGGGTCTCCAAATTTTCTAAACAAGGGGCCAGTTTACTGTTGTTTAGACATTAGGGGGGCTGGGCTGTGGCCATTGGGAGTAGAAAAGGTCCTGACATCAGCAAAAAAAAACAGTGCTCCATCTTTGGTGTCAGTGGGAGAGATTGTGCTCCATTGTTGGTGTAATTGGAAGGATTCCTGCCCCATCATTGGTGTCTTTGGGCCCAACTGTTGGTATGATTGAGAGGAATTGTGCCCCATTGTTGTTGTCATTGGGGCCAATTGTTGGTGTCATTGGGAGGAATTGTGCCCAATCATTTGTGTCATTGGGAGGAATTGTGCCCCATCATTGGTGTCATTGGGAGGAATTGTGCCCCATCATTGGTGTCATTGGGAGGAATTGTGCCCCTACACTGGTTTTAGTGAAGTTGGAAAGTATGCCCCATTGTTGGGATCAGTGGATGAAATAGTGCCTCAAGGGCAGGATAAAAGCAAACAGGGCTGCAGTTTGAACACCACTGTACTATATGAATATATTATGGAAATGTTTTAGATATGTATCATTTTATGTTTTGTTTTTTTTTTTAGCCTGAAGAACTTGTTGCCTCTGAACATGAAAGGAGAAAACTAGAGAGAAGTGTAAGCTGGGAATTCATATCTGCTTTTGATATACTTTTATACTGTCCAGTTAGATTTTCCTGCAAATAAGAATCATTGACCAATGGAAATGTAGGATACAATTGTAAATACTAAAAACACCAATAGAGTCAATTACCCATCCACTACAATTCTTAAACTAAGTGATCAGCTAATATGGAAACTCAATGATTGGCTGTCACAGTGATAAAGTTACTTTGTGACCTGGAGCTGTCAGTGCTGGGGGTGTCTGACTGAGCATTAAACAAAAATGTATATACAGTCTATGGCAGCAGGGACTAGGGCTACCTCCATGCTGCCATATAAAGTATATACTGTATATACTGTATGTATAAGGTTAACAGGAAGGTGATAATATGGAGGTAGGACCTAAAGTGTATGTTACCCTAAATATTTTTTTCTATATGTGTATTTTATAAATCATAGCCACTTTTCATGTACGTTGTCCATCTGAGTACCTGGTTGATCCTGCATGTCAACCTTTCTTCCAAACTGACCACACAAAGCACAGAAGCTGATCTGTCCTTGTGTGGTCACCCTGTTCCCCACACCGAAACCTCCCGGGGCACATGGCCCAGAAGGCTGCTGGGTCATTCAGAAATTGCAGGGTTTCGTGGATGCGCAGTGGGAAGTTGGCTGTGAAACATCAAGAAGTCAGTGTTGGCTTCCCATAAGCAAGATGGTGGTGACCAGAACACCGACCAAGAACCAGCCCAGGTGATGACAGCGCTGGATCCTTGAACTGGTAAGTGTCTGTATATTAAAAGTCAGCAGCTACAGTAGTTGTAGTAGCTGACCTTTATTTATTTTTTTGTGTAACTGACTGCAGCACCTTTTTAAAGACAGCTACATTTTGTTGCCATTACCCCAATGATTGTTTTATTACAGCTTTTCGGGAATCAAGATGAAATCAAGGAGGAGCTTGAGAGCATGAAGAAGATCCACAACACTCAGCAACAGAAGCTGGAGGAAAGAGTGTAAGTCTTACTTGTGAGCGTATGAGGCTCTTTACCATGATCAGAGTGACACACCACACCACCGATCGCCACGCTGCACGCCCCCGCAGGTGCGTGATCGCGGCTTATGCTGCCGGACGTTATATGACGGCCAGTCAGGATAATGCAACCACCGCTTGGCCATCATTCTGCTATAGGCCAGGCGGGAAGTGGTTAAAGACGGAGTATGGCCAAAAATATACTAATAAATCAGTCCAGCCAGGGTATACAAAAGCTTACCTAAGATGGACAGGAGATAAACACCAAACACTCCACTCCACTTTCTACTCAGGCTGTGCCACTTTGTGATGGTCTATTACAAAAAATCCCAATAAAATACATTTACTTTTTTTGGTTGTAACATGACAAAATGTGGAAAATTTTTAGGGGTGTGAATACTTTTTCAAGGCACTGTAAGTAATAACCATACATGTAATTTTGATTCAAATTTTAAGTAGGCTCCTTTTAGATAGAACAGAATCAAGTAATTAATGAGTCATTTTGCACACAGAGTGCTATACTTAGCCAGTTGGGAAATGTAAGAAGGATAGCCTCACGCAACTTGTACATGTTTTTACATTTTTTTTTATGATGATATAAAATAAACTTTTATATAATTTTATACAGTTCTAGCTTCCTTCCTTTGGGTTTTTTTATGGCAACCTTTTACTTTTTCCTTCTTTTTTAGTTTGAATTCTGGTATGGATGCAGTGCCATATTAATCGAGACTTGTCTCTACTAGAGTTGAGCGAACACCTGGAAGTTCGGGTTCTGCTGGTCCGTCCGAACTTCGGGACAAAGTCCGGGTCCGGGTCCGGACGGAACCCGAACGATCGCACGGACAACGAACCCCATTGAAATCAATGGGGACCCGAACTTTTAGGCACAAAAATGGCTGTAGCAAAGTCCTGGAAAGCCCCAGAGGGCTGCAAAAGGAAGTAAAATGGGGGTAAGGGTAGGGCAAGCGCCCTACAAAAAAATGGGGACAGGGAAATAACTTTAAATATTTTTAAAAAAATAAAAACATAAAAAATGCAAAAATGGAGATGAATGTGGTTCATCTTCAAACTGTGTCTGAAAAGTATTAATTAACGGTAGAAGCCATATAACTGTTCTAAAATCATCTTCAAACTAGGGCAAGTGCCCTACAAATAAATGGGGATAGGGAAAATA
>BLSH010478497.1:670161-691891 GCA_018402905.1 Glandirana rugosa | reverse complement strand
AGTTTCTTTGATCAGACTACTCATTTTCTTAAGGTTGGTTACCGAACAGTTTTTAATCGGTTGACTTTAAGTGAATTGTGGTTACACTATAAACATCCGGTGCAAGTTTCCGTCTGTGTAATAAAAACGTCTGACACGCTGATGTGCTCCCAGAAGACCCTAAATTGTCCGGCCCAAAGTGAACTACACCCAGTAAACTTACGACCTCGGGAGTACGACAGAATATCTGGACCGATAAGTATCCTGTCCACCTGTCCGATACGGTAAAGACACGAGGTCCAAACGTTATAGATTCATTAGTAATTATTCATCTCTGATCACAACTCGCAACCCGAACGATTTTTGAAATGTCCGGGTCCGGGTCCGTGCCACGGACACCCGAAAGTTCGGTACGGACCCGAACGTTACAGTCCGGGTTCGCTCAACACTAGTCTCTACTTATTAATGATTACTTAGATATTGCAAACCTGGAGCACAGAAATGGCATAGCCTGTCCACCTGTCCTATGAATAGCCAGGTCTATAAGACAGCATGAGGGCTCCAGCATTCAAATGACCCACATCAAGTGAAACCCGGCCTGTTAAATCCCAGAAGACCCTCGTGTAGTCGCACAGTCTGCAAAAATAATGTGTCTGCCTTTGAACGTGGCCTACAAATATCACATTGGTGTTAAGTGAATTTCAGTTGGCTAATTTTTGACAAGCCATTGGTTGGAATTCTTTTACTCATCAGACTAGTTTCTTTGACATTTCATGCGATAAAAAAACAAATTAGCCTGTACATATATTTTAAGGTAACTCTAATCAATCCACCAACAGGGTAGCGATGGGTAAGGAGCTACAGGAAGCAAAAAGGGCAATTCACAACACCCAGCACAAGATGGCCGAACAGTCAGCGGTAAGTGTTCTGTCTTAAGTGCAAGAAATATACCTTTTAATGCCTCGTACACACGGTGGAATGGTCGTACAACTGCATGTTGAACTTTTGGCCAAATTCGTCTGTTGGCGGTTGTGTCTAGCGTACTGACATGAGTCAAGTAATCGTACAACAAAGCTGAACGTGGTGACGTGTTACAATCATATAAAGAGGAAGTTCCAGTGAATGTGATTTGTGATTTGAGAACGTAAGTTTACAGGAACGGACACTTCCGGGCGTTCCTGACTTCTGAGCATGCCTGTTTTGCACGTACATCTTTTGCTGGGCCAACTTCTGTACACACGAGTCAAAAGTCGAACAACGGCTTGTTGGCCAACAAAATTTTTCTAGTTTTCTCAGCCAACTTCTATTGTACGACTGTTGAACGTCAGGTGTTGCAATCGCACGTACTAACGGTCGGATTATCATACAACAAGCTGTTGTAAGACCGTTGTTGTACAACCATTACATCACCATTGTGTACGGGCCTTAAGACCCAGACTGTATGGAGAATATGTCAGCTTTCTGACTATGAAATCCACAGGCACTGACATGTGCATTTGACTTGCAATTGACCTTCTGATGTTCATCTGACCTTCTAAACTCCATCACTCTGCTTTTGCATATCTATTTACTCATATGGCAAGATAAGAAAGTCGACACAGACATTTACTCTTTTTGCTCTATGCACCAAGAGAAGGTTGGAACTGTAGCTGTCCTAGTTTATTTTAAGGTTATTTTGGGGGAGTTGAGGATGGGGAAACCATACTGCTGTTGTTATATTAGTGGTGTACACCTATTTGGTAAAAATCTTAGTAGCGTTTTCTTCATTTTGCAAAACAATCGACCAAACAATTCAATGCACAATAAAAAACATACAGTATATAGAAAGTGTTTTACTTGGTAAATAGTAAAATAATGCAAAAATTCCATGCCTAACCATTATACAGAGAAACGAACAAACACCGCTCCAGGCTAGCTAAAGGTCTACTCACATTCTGGTGCGGGCTCTATCAAGTTCAGATGCAGTGCTGCATCAATAGAGGAGAGGAAAAAAGAGGCTGGAGGCCTGCTCTCCAATATTCACCTTTATTCGGTAAAAATCCATGTATTGCAGAGAAAACATCAGAAGACCCCAAGGGGTGTAACGTGGGCTGACATGTTTCACACCATATTGGGGTGCTTACTCATAGCCTGGTTATGAGTATGCACCCCAACGCGGTGTGAAACATGTCAGCCCACGCTACACCCCTTGGGGTCTTCTGATGTTTTCTCTGTAATACATAAATTTTTACTGAATAAAGGTGAATATTGGAGTGCGGGCATCCAGCCTCTTTTTTCCTCTAACCATTATAGAGTATAGCTGAACAGTATAAAGAGAGAAGTGACACAATTCTCAACCCACCGTGCTGCACACTTTCAGTCGTTGCCCTTCCTCCAACCACTGCCAGGATGTTTTCTGCTTTCAGCTATTGGCATAAGAGTGTTGTTTACTAGGGGTACACTTTAATAAACTCATCAATAAATAAATATTTTGTTCAAAAGTTCTATATAACTACTAATGAAAGAGTACCAGTCACTCATACAATGGATGCAGCCAACTTATTAACCAATTTTATAAATATATAAACACAAGAAGGGTGCCTTGCTGTGATTGGATGAATGGCATTTTCATTGGCCATGGGTAGATCCAAGGAGGGAACTTTTATCTACATAACGTGGACATGAGTGATGACAATTGAGAATATTGTTTCCTCTGCAGGTCCTCCTGACATCCCAGAGCCAGATGAAGGAAACTGAGGCAGAAAACTCACGTCTCCAGTTGCAGCTAAAAGAACTGAATGAGGAATATCGATCTCGTCTCAACCGCTACATCCAGGACCTGGCTGTAAGTTTCTGCCTTAGAGTGACCATTAGCATTGCAACCCGGTTGTACAACCTATGTATAACGGTCTTTTGATGTGTAGGTTTCCTTGGAGGTACAGTCCGGTATAGACATTTTTTTATGGGAGTTAATTTAATGTGATAATACGCAAATCCCAAATCCCATAACTCTCATGTGTGGGACACACAGCACCGGTACTGAAAGACAGTTTTTTTTGTCCCATCTGTAGGAATACGTGGATGGGAATCTGAGAAACGGTACATCCGGTAGACCACAGCTGGAGGCCGCTCGGTTGAAGCAGTATGTGGACAGCATGCTGAGTGACATGAAAGCCTCACACAGATCTAGAGAGGAGCAGCTCGCCAGTGCCGCTCGGCAATACAAAAAGCGGATGCAGAATCTGGTCAAAAAACATGAGAGTCTCCTCATTGCCTATCGGTGAGAGGGGGTGATGAGCAATCAGACACATTGGGATATTTCTACAGTATAGATGAGGACCAACGTCTCCATTAATGCCTGGTGGACCACAACATTATGACAGCACTGGGTCATGTGGTCTGTAGTTGCAACTGGAAACCTACTAATAAGGCCTCCCTGTTTTGTTTTCATGTTATTAAAGAAAGAACTGAAGTCTCACAACTCTTTATCCCTTTAAAAGAGAAGTATGCTTTTTTTTTTTTTTTTCAAAATCATCCTTACCTATGCTGCATCTGTCCCCTGCCGGCTCTAAGACTGAGAAACAAGCGATCAAAGACTGCTGAACGCTCGGTTCACAGAGCTCCATGAGCAGAGAGCTGGTGACTGTTAGTCACCAGCTCTCTGCTCTGCCTCCTCCTTCGTTCACTGGAGCTATGGAGGGTGTGGGAGCGGCTGGCTCAGGCTCCCAGCGGTTCGCTAAGAGGCTGAGGCAGGTGCCGGTCCAGGGTTGTGGGCAGATCCCGACTTCATTGTCCGGTCCGGCCCTGTGACATCAGCCAACAGCGAGCTTCAGAACGAACTGCACTCCTGTGATCCACAGAAGTACAGCCAAACAAGCTTTGGCTGTACTTCTCCTTGAAAACACTATACCCTTTGTAGCATGCTATGATTTGTGACTGATTTTTGCTTGGCCTTAAAGTGGATGTAAACCCGAAAAAAAAAATTAATTAATAATTCTGTCTGGTAGAGTATAGCATGTCATATCATCTGTGCCCAGTCTTGCCACAAAGAGTTAATCCAACTGTGAGTAATGAGCTTATCTTTTTTCAGGAAGAGAAAGTCTGACTAACAGGGAAATACACAGTCGTTCCGCCCCTTGCTCTGTGAGTGACAAGCAATTTGCTTATCTCCTTCACACAGCAGAGAAAGTTTTACACTCCCCCCTCCCTCCCTCCTCAATGTCTCAGTATAGAGGTGGGTGGGGAGGTTTGTGACATCACAACTCCACCCACCAAACTCCAGCAAACACAGACACCCTCTGATTTCAGAGTTTTACAGAGCTGCTGGTGCTTACAAGAAGGACATTTGCAAGGTAGGGATAAATGCAGGAGGCTTGCATTTATATATACATTAATACTGTGCCATTAGTTTATACTGGGTGGGTGGTGGGTTTACATCCACTTTAAGATACCCTTTTAGCTGTGAAATTTATACTTCCTGCCCTCCCACTGCAGTGCTCTGTGCTGACAGAGCTGACTAATAGCAACACCTCTTAGCACAAGATCCTTACACAGAGATGCATTGCAGAGAGTGAAAGAGAAGGGGCGTATCTGACCAGGTCTGTTACTGAGTGCATTGGGGCCGGATTAAGAGAATCGTGGGCCCGGTGCTGTGGATTTTGTTGGCACTTTTTATGGAAATAAATACAATGAAAATGCAAACAATTTTTGTTAAAACAAATTAGATGAGGAGGATGGGGGTGAGAGAGAGAGGAGGGTGAGAGAAAAATGTACATATCAATGCAGCAGCAATTTACACATCAATCGTGTGTACACTGCACACAGAGCAGGGCTGGGCAGCATTCGTGACTCACTCACACCATTGGGCTGGGCCTATCTTAAGGAAGGGGCCTGGAGCTGCAGCTCCAATAGCCCCTATGTTAATCCGGCCCTGGGTCTAAGGCTGATTATACTGTACACTGTTAGTTTTTTTTATCATTCAGCGAAATGAGTTGGATAGAGGAATCCAACCCCCCCATCCCCAGGACATTGTAGTCTGACCTTAGCTCTCATTAGTATACACTGATCAGCAACTTTAGCTGTTTGTCTGCAGCTGCTGATCGAAGAAAAAAAATCCAGAATATCTCTTTGATAGAAGTCAATCAAATTATGTCCATATCCTCACTGATTGAAATTCGGCTGGTTGTGGCTGAACTGGTCAAATTTCAAATTTCAAAGTGGTTGGCAAGTTTAACTCTGATGCCTATTGGGTTGTACAGTCCTATTTAGACACCCTGTATAGCTAGTGTAACTGAAAAAGGTTGTTAGTAGAGCTGCACAATTAATCGTAATAAAATTGCGATCTCGATTCACCCCCCCTGGCATTACCGCGAGTTTCAGTGCAATTAATGGAGTCCAACTTGCGGGGCCACTCAGCGCGACTTGACTGTAATAGAAGTCAATGCAAGTTGCCTGAAGTCTTCCCATGAATCTTTTTCTAAGTTGGAGCGACTTGAGTCTCTCTTATCTGGGCAGACTGCCAAGTCTGGGCAGAGGGCCAAGTCTGAGGTCACTGCTGATAAAAGAAGCTAGAAGAGATACAATGTAATTACTTCAAAGGAATGAACTCCACAGTGTATAGAAGAGTTTAGTTTAACCATTTAAAGATAAATCTTTTCTGACATTTGTTGCTTACAACTAAAAATCCAGTATTTTCTGCTAGAAAATGACTTAGAACCCCCAAACATCATATATATATATATATATATATATATATTTAGCAGAGACCCTAGAGAATAAAATGGCGATTGTTGCACTTTTTTATGTCACACGGTGTTTGCGCAGCGGTCTTTCACATACATTTTTTGGGAAAAATGACACTTTCAAAAAAAAGAACTAAACAGTGCTGTTAGCCCATGTTTTTGTATATGTACGATGTTACGCCGCGAGAATCGTGATCCTTATTCTAAGCAAAACAATTGTTATTCTCATTTTGGCCAGAATCGTGCAGCTCTAGTTGTAAGTATAATCTCCATCTGACTGGATATCTAAGTAGGGCTTTAAGCTGTGCCACTAAAGGAGTTATTTTGAGCTCACATACCTCAGATCCCCCATAGAGCCTATTTTGAGGTGCTACAAACAGCCTACGAACAGAGACAGCACATGGCCATGGAACAATCCTGGCTGAAATGGATGTAGACCATACTATTAGATATGTTTAGGAAGGGTCTTCTCCCCTCCAGCAGACAACCATACATGTGCACTCTTCTCTTACAGCATGCAGAGGGAGCAGATCATGGCTCTGGGAAGCAGTGATGTGGACTCGGGACCTCCTGAACACCATTTCTCTATCACTGACCCTGAGCTGCAAAGTCAGTCCGCATTGGAATTAAGTAGACTGCGAGAGGACAAGGCTCGGCTGGAGAACGTGATCCAGGATTTAAAGGAGAAGGTCAGTATAAGATGTTGTAGACACGACCAATGAAAATAGCTTTTGAAAAAGACTACTGTATATATTTAAGAAATTATTTTCTTTGTTATATTCAGGACTAAGAAACCTTTTTTATTGTTTTCTTTTTGGGGTACAGGGTGTGACAATTTAATTCCCGGAATGGACTGTAAAAATTGTTATATTCAAGACTAAGAAACCTTTTTTATTGTTTTCTTTTTGGGGTACGGGGTGTGACAATTTAATTCCCGGAATGGACTGTAAAAAAACAAAAAAAAAAGTTTGTGCAGGAGCATTATTGTGGTGGAGAATCCAATTGTCTGGCCAGAGTTCCGGTCTTTTCCTCTGAACAGATTCCCATAACCTTTTCAGAATTCCATGAAACAATGTTGGTTGACTGTTGTACCATGTTCTATGAACTCACAGTGAACTATCCTCTTGTGATCAAAAAAACACACCAGCATGAGCGTACGAAGGTTCGCACTCTGTCCACATTTGCATTCGTCCTTTGTGTTTTTGGCTGCCCACTTCTTGCATCATTGTGCCCCCCCTCGAACCTCCTATGCCATTCAAAAAACCCTAATTCCTTCATTGAATGCTCGCCATAAGCCTGTTGCAACAGATCTAAAGCTTGCTAATTTTCGTGCAAACTTTTTGCTGCTTGTGACTCCTGTCACACATTTTCAGCCAACAGCACAAAGCACACACATTTCTTATTTCTTCTACTTCATAAAGACTAAAGCCTCGTACACGCGGTTCGACGGTCGTATACAACAGGTCGCACGAACGAGCGTTGTATGCAAAATCGATCGTTAGTACGTGTGATTTGAACAGCCGACGTATGACGGTCATACAACAGGAATTGTATGAGCAAACTAGAAAACTTTGGTAGTACCAACAAGCGGTTGTACGACCGTTGTATCGTGTGTACAGAGAAGTTGGTCCAACAAGTTGTACTGTGAAAAACACGCATGCTCAGAAGTCAGGAATGGATACAAATTACATGCACCTGAACTTTCTCTTTATATGTTCATTATACGTCACTACGTTTGGCTTGGTCGCACGTTGGTTGTACGATCGTTTAGTGCATGTCAGTATGCAAGTTACATTATCCAACATGCGATTTGGTCCGTTTGGTCGTACGACCGTCGAACCGTGTGTACGAGGCTTTAGTCAGCTGGTCTGTGACCCAGGCTAGTGCAAGTTAGAATATGTCAGAACACGACCAAGTGCGAATGGCGGCATAGCCCACCTCCATAGAGCTAAGCCGCGGGCATTCTGGGAATTAAATTGTCACACCTTGTATATGCATAAAGGCTCCTGTACATAGGTGTACAGATTTGCTGCGTACAGATCCATAACCATCCATTATCCAATGTGAATACAGCATTATTTCATGTCATGGGCTCATGCACACTCCTCTGTTTAGTCCTGCAGCGCTTACCTGTGTAAACCAAAACTAGGAAAATCTGCATTCACTGCCTTACGCATGGACCATAATTAATGCTGTACACATGTGAACCTTTGCGCTGACATTTGCATGCCTCCATAGTACATGGACCTTAATGGACGCAGTCACCACTTGGGGCCAACTAGTAAAAATAAAAAATATGTAGCCAGTGGTGCCACCACTGCTGATTACACATTACTGATGTTTACATCATCCCCTTAAAGTATATGTGAACCCTTATGTTGTAAAACAACCCGTTTAGCTGAAAGGTAAAACATTGGTATATAGATATCAAAAACATTATATACTGCCTTGAAAAAGTATTCATACCCCTTGAAATTTTCCACATTTTGTCATTTTACAACCAAAAACGTAAATGAATTTTAATGGGATTTTATGTGATAGACCAACACAAAGTGGCACAGAATTGTGAAGTGAAAGGAAAATAATAAATGTTTTTCCACATATTTTACAAATAAATATGTAAAAAGTGTGGCGTGCATTTATATAGCGCCCCCCGGAGTCAATACTTTGTAGAACCGCCTTTCTCTACAATTACAGCTGCAAGTCTTTATGGGGAAGTCTCTGCCAGCTTTGCACATCTAGAGAGGACATTTTTGCCCATTCTTCTTTGCAAAATAGCTCAAGCTCTGTCAGATTGGATGGAGAGCGTCTGTGAACATCAATTTTAAGTCTTGCCACAGATTCTCAATTAGATTTAGGTCTGGACTTTGACTGGGCCATTCTAACACATGAATATGCTTTGATCTAAACCATTCCATTGTAGCTCTGGCTGTATGTTTAGGGTCGTTGTCCTGCTGGAAGATGAACCTCTGCCCCAGTCTCAAGTCTTTTGCTGACTCTAACAGGTTTTCTTCTAAGATTGCCCTGTATTTGGCTCCATCCATCTTCCCATCAAATCTGACCAGCTTACCTGTCTCTGCTGAAGAAAAGCATCCCTACAACGTGATTCTGCCACCACCATGTTTCACGGTGGGGATGGTGTGTTCAGGGTGATGTGCAGTGTTAGTTTTCTGCCACAGGTAGCATTTTGCTTTTAGGCCAAAAAAGTTCCATTTTGGTCTCATCTGACCAGAGCACCGTCTTCCACGTTTGCTGCGTCCCCCACATGGCTTCTCGCAAACTGCACACGGGACATCTTATGGCTTTCTTTCAACAATGACTTTCTTCTTGCCACTCTTCCATAAAGGCCAAATTTGTGGAGCGCACGACTAATAGATGTCCTGTGGACAGATTCTCCCACCTGAGCTGTGGATCTCTGCAGCTCCTCCAGAGTTACCATGGGCCTCTTGGCTGCTTCTCTGATGAATGCTCTCCTTGCCCGGCCGGTCAGTTTAGGTGGAGGCCATGTCTTGGATGGTTTGCAGTTGTGCCATACTCTTTCCATTTTCAGATGATGGATTGAACAGAGCTCCGTGAGAAGTTCAAAGCTTGGGATATTTTTTATAACCTAACCTTGCTTTAAACTTCTCCACAACTTTATCCCTGACCTGTCTGGTGTGTTCCTTGGCCTTCATGATGCTGTTTGTTCACTAAGGTTCTCTAACAAATCTCTGAGAGCTTCACAGAACAGCTATATTTATACTGAGATTAAATTACACACAGATGGACTCTATTTACTAATTAGGTGACTTCTGAAGGCAATTGGTTCCATTAGTTAGGGGTATCAGAGTAAAGGTGGCTGAGTACAAATGCACCCCACACTTTTCACATATTTATTTGTAAAACATTTTAAAAACCTTTTATCATTTTCCTTCCACTTCACAATTATGAGCCACTTTGTGTTCCTCTAACACATAAAATCCCAATAAAATACATTTACATTTTCGGTTGTAACATGACAAAATGTGGAAAATTTCAAGAGGTGTGAATACTTTTCCAAGGCACTGTAGTTACCTTTTTTCCCCTTTTTTATAAGTGATCACCTTACATTCCCTCTCAGCTTCATACTACTTCTCAGCTGTATAAGGAGGCCTTCCCATTGAATGGCTGTGCAGGGGTGGGGGGAGTGTCAGGACAAGTCTGATTATTGAAAGACAGCAGGCTGAGTTCCCAGCACAGCCAGAAAACTGACCACACTGTGTTTCCCTGTTTAGTGTGGTCAGTTTTTAATAGGAATGCAGAGGGGCTGACAAAGAGAACAGGATAGTTTTTCATATAAGTACGTGGTACAGCAGGCACATATCAGGAATATGAATTGTTGGCAGTGGTGCATGCAAAAAGCAGTCATTCAGAATCAGATGAGGTCATTCTGCACATACGTCTCTGCTGAATAAATGACTAGTTCAGAGGAAGATGTAAGTATTTGCAAGAGCATTCCGCTATGTAGAAAGCAGTAATAGTTTTGGAGTCCAGGGTGGTCTTTTATTAGATATTCAATAGAATAAGAAAGCTAACGTGTTTCAGGGGACACACACACCCTTTATCAGGGCTTACATAGTGTGCAGCTTCAGAAATGCCTGATAAATACTTATAAATACTTTGAGTGTTAGCACCAGCAATAACTACTACATGAAGCCCCCTCTTATCTAATAAAAGACCACATATATTAATTTATTTTTGGCCTAGAGCCCTGGTGTCCAACCTGCAGCCCAAGGACAGAATGTGGTCATTTGGTATATGATGTGCGGCCCTCAGACCTCAGCAGTCTGTAGTGGGAATATTGATTATTGATGATACCATTGATCTCTACAAGCCTCATGTGCATGTTCCCAGTATCGTATGGTCTTCTGCCGTATATCCCCAGCCAACAATGTAGGATGTCCACACTCTCTGAGCCTCATTTCCTTCATTACGTATGCAGGTTCTGACAGACCTCTCAAGCATTACACATATTGAACATTACGTGCGGCACTTTGATGATGTCAGCGGTCCCCTTTATATCATAAGTTGACAACCACTGGTCTAGATTACATTAAATATTTCACTTAATACAGCAGGTAGCACTTGCAGACAGCAGAGGGCGCCCTTGAGGCTGTAAATGCAGGCTTTCTGTACAGTAGTTAGTTGCTATGTTGTGAATAGCCTGTAAAGCAGACTCAGCAGAAGTGCCTCCATACACAGATATGGCTCTTCTCTTGAAAATCATTTCCATACAGTCATGGTCAAGTTATTTTTGTAAAAATGTTCTCTCTGTATATACTCATTTTGGTAACTGTATAACATCTCACTTGCAGAGACGCATCAATGAAAATACAGCATCCAATCACAAGTAAGTATTAAAGTCAAACTCTGGGCTATACTGTATTTTTGTTAAAGTCCCCCATGAATTAAAAAAAAAAAAGAGCAGGTCTAGCTGCAAAACTCACCTCATCTCCAGTGCTGTCTCCTGCAGTAATTCATTTTCACCACAAGATGTCCTCAGTCTTCTGGGATAAATGATGCCAAGCATTATACAACATTATCATGGGCACATCTCCCCGCAGTACAGCAGCTTGACCACCACTGCTATTAGGATATTACAGACAAATAATTGTACATAGCAATACTAACAGACATGTCTTCTTTACTGTACAGACTACAAGGACAGATGAGTGAGGAGAACTGGGCAGAGATCAGGAAACAGCTGAGAGAATTCACACACAATACACAGGTCAGTACTATACATACCATATGATCAATTAAAGGGTCGTCCACCCAGGACTGGGCATTTCAGTATTTGGTAGATACTGGAGAGTGACCATTATGAGGGGTTCCCACCATCCCTGTGCCGAGTTCCTGGGTCTGTACACCTGCTGTGCCCATTATGTGGAGCTCCCACCAAACCTGGGCTGAGTTCCCAAGTCTGCACACCTGTTGTGCCCATTGTTAGGGGTTCCCACCATCCCTGTGCCCAGGTCCTGCATATGGACACTTGCTGTGCCCATTATGAAGGGTTCCCATCATCCCTGTGCTGAGTTCCCAGGTCTGTACACTTGCTGTGCCCATTATGAGGGGTTCCCACCATCCCTGTGCTGTGTTCCCAGGTCTGTACACTTGCTGTGCTCATTATGAGGTGTTCCCAATATTCCTGTGCTGATTTCCTGCGTCTGTACACCTGCTGTGCCCATTATGAGGGGTTCCCACCATCCCTGGGCTAAGCTCACAAGTCTGCACACCTGTTGTGCCCATTATGAGAGGTTCCCACCATCCCTGTGCTCAGGTCCTGCATATGGACACCTACTGTGCCCATTATGAGGGGTTCCCACCATCCCTGTTCTGATTTCCTGGGTCTGTACACCTGCTGTGCTCATAAAAAGGGGTTCCCACCATCTCTGGGCTGAGTTGCCAAGTCTGCACACCTGTTGTGCCCATTGTGAGGGGTTTCCACCATCCCTGTGCTGAGTTCTCACATTTGTACACCTGCTGTGCCCATTATGAGGGGTTCCCACCATCCCTGGACTAAGTTCCTATGTCTGCACATCTGTTGTGCCCATTATGAGGGGTTCCCATCATCCCTGTGATGAGTTCTTAGGTCTGTAGACCTGCTGTGCCCATTATGAGGGGTTTCCACCATCCCCGGGCTAAGTTCCCAAGTCAGCACACCTGCTGTGCCCATTATTATGACTTCCCAGGTCTGTACACCTGCTGTGCCCATTATGAGGGGTTCCCACCATCCCTGTGACAAGTTCCCAGGTCTACACACCTGCTGCGCCCATTAAGAGGGGTTTCCACCATCCCTGCAATGAGTTCCTGGGTCTGTACACCTGCTGTGCCCATTTTAAGGGGTTCCCTCCATCCCTGCTCTGCGATCAGTGTATCACAGGCTCTATGTATTCCCAAGCTCAGATCTGTATAGGAGGTAAGGACCTACTGTAAAGGAGGCTGGAGTAAATGCAGCTTCAAGAAGTAGGATGGATCACTGGTGGCTCTGTTATAGTCCTTGGTGGGAGATGGCACTTGTAGTAATTTCCATTGAGCTATCCTGGACTTTAATAATGCAGAATGCACGCAGAAGCACTCCCTCATTCAGGTAAGGGGTTTGGGTTTTAAGGATGTTACATCCTAAATATGTAGGGTGCGACATGAAACCTGGTCTAAAAAGAGGATTTGGCCTTTAAATAAGTTTGTCTGAGATATTACTACCACCTATTGGTAATACTTAGTAAAGCCACCAAGTTAGTGCTGCCACCTATTGGTAATACTTAGAAAAGCCACCTCGTTAGTACAGCCCTGACTATATACTGTATGTGATTTACATTCTTCTTTTTACCTCTAGGAGGATCTGGAGAGGGAGAGGAGTCAGCTGCTATCGCGGGCCTTGGTGGCAGAAGAGCAGGTGGCAGAGCTGCAAGAATATGTGGATAAACACTTAGGAAGGTGGGTTCACATTCACATGAACTGGAATATGTCTATGTCTGACAAAGCGGGAAATAAAAATTCACCCCACATTGACCTAGTTATTAAGATGAATTTATTATGACCCATTTTTTTGCATTTTTTCTATTTCTGTAGGTACAAACAGGAGATAATGCGCTTACGTAAGCTTCTCGGCAGCGAAGGCCCACGAGCATTCAGCGCTGATGGCCCTCACTCCTATCAATCCAGAGGGCCGAGGAGAAGCAGCCACGACATTTGACCGGCCTGTTTTAGCGACTACCTTCAGTACTGCACACTGGACAACATAACCGTGGACTGACAACACAGCCAAGTGCTGACCTGGTCCACGTCCACCAATTATTTTACAACCAGGACATCTGTGTTTGGGAAGATGGCCTTCTCTATCAATGTTGCTGCAGGCTATATAGCAAACACCATAAGAAAAATCAACAGGCTTCAGCTCTCAGGAGAATTTATTGATAGTATAAAAATATCTTTATTTAAGGCAGATATATTAGAGATAATATATAAAACAATAAAATGGATAAAACAGCTTGTACATTTTAAATATATATATTTTTTAAAACAAACATTAAAAAACAAACAATAATATATGATTCAAATATATAATTATGTTTTAAGATCACATTGTGCCCCCCTTGCCCCAGGGCTTTGGCACTGATACCCGAGGTATGCCAAATGTTTATCCGAATAGCGGTAATCACACTTACACTAATGCTTTGATGATTGCTGAACTCCCTGAAAATACTTTTTGTTGTATTCTAAAGCCCAACTGAACTTTCAGTTTAAATCAGCTAAATACATTTAAGGTGCATCAAAACAAAAGGTGTGCAAAGTCTCAGGGCTCATTCGCAGGGGCGCAGAGGCCTGTACAGGGTGCAAGAGCCGAGCTGCATGCAGGCGGTCTATGTTAGTTGATCTAGACACAGTGGCTGAACTGACTCACCTGCTTATCCAAGTCTGACTGGCATCCAAGGATGGGTGCATGGTTCCATGTGCACATTGTCTGCGATTAGGGCCGTGCACCCATCCCTGTCAAGCTCAGATGAGCAGATCAGTCCATACAGCCAGGGGCGTAACTACAGGAGTTGCCCACGTGCCTCCCTTGTACATCTGAATAGGAGGGATGGCGGGGCGGCATTTAGAGGAACCAGATTGGTTCCTCTATATGCTGCCCCCGCCGTCCCTCCTATCCATTTTACTTGTCTTTTGCTGTTCCCAGGGTCCCTGTGTGCTTCCCTGGTCCCCCCACAGAGCTGCTGTCTTCCCCCCCGCTCTCTCCTGCCAGCTGCTGTAGAAGATGAGTCATGATGGAGAGATGGGAACAGGTCGGTAAATTTGTCAATTACCGGCTCCTTCCTTTTCTGAATGGACAGAGTCAGTGATTGGTACCAATTGGCTCATTCATAACTGATGCATAGTAAACTGTTTTTACTATACTTCCGTTTCTGAATGAGGGAGGCTCGGTACACAACTATTCCTGTCCATTCATTCTGTGCAGCTTATTACAGAAGACACTTATGAAGGAACATAACAAAATAAGGTCAATTCTGTTGGTTGCTGGGTGTTCCTGTCCCCTCGGCTGCAGATTGATCCCAGTTTGGGTGGTCGGGGGGCGCCCGGTGACACTACAGTGCACTATGAAGTAATAGTGTTCATTATCCAGCTAATGTGTTTTGTACTAGGTTTCAAGTTCATAATTAAATAACATGAAGGTTACAACTCTATTGAAAATTATTGAATATACGCTGTATTTGCAAATCAAACAAGGTGAATACTGTAATCTGTATTTCTTTTTGAGAATTTAATAAAAAAGGTATTGGAAAACATTCTGTGCAGCTGAGGCTACACAGATGGAGATTGAGGGCTGAGGTTTGTTTAGACCCCTGATATCTCATCAAAGCCCCCAACAGAGCTCCTAAAAAAAATTGAAAAAAATTGTAAAAATAAAATTGTAAAAGAAATGAAATTGTAAAAAAATAATAAAATTAAAATAAAAATTAAAAACTACTGACACCAGTGAGGGAGCTATCAAGACTGCAAAGGTCGCAATTGTGGCCGGGCCCTGGCATTTCACCACCATGAGGAGGCCCGAAGATGGCGGAAAAGGGGCCCGCTGCAGAACTTGTGAAAGGGCCCCGCTGCGGTACCATAATAAAGGGACCCACAATAGGAGTAAAGGGCCCCAGGATCAGTGGGAAGAGGGAAGGGTCCTGGCCAGGGGTCAGGGGGGCCCTTCATAATTTCTTGCACCGGGGTCCTGAAGGTTCTAGTTACGCCTCTGCAATATAGCTGCTGTGTCTCCATTTACCAACACAGGCGACTACATGCAACTCCACGCAGCTCTGGATGCATAAACAAATGCATGCTGTCGGGCCTCTATGCCCTTACAGTTAGTGTTCTTTAGAAAGCAGCCACAACCTGAGTGGAAACGCCTCCCCCAAGCGGCAGAGAAGGACTCTATCTGTGTGGAAGCAGGGGTCTCTCTGCAGATGTCTGATACCCCTCCTGCTGAGTCACAGCTACAGCTCTAAAATCAGCAAAGCTCATGCTCAATGCTGATTTAAAAATCGCAAGCAGGAACTCTCCTGCTTTGCTACCATGCACAGTTGCACCAGATTTTCCACTCTCCAGTTTTAGTAAATCAACTTTTATATGTCAATTTCTTCTGTAAAACACACTGACACAGATTTCATTTGTTGGTGAAAAATTCAGAGTTCCCCTTATTGGTGTTTTTTAGTGTCCTTAGAAAGGTACAGCCACTGATGGTCGTCACCCCATAAAACACCACTGGTGGAGTTTCTGCAGTTAATTTTTAAAAGCAATTACAATATATTATTGCACAATGTGCGCAAATGTGATGTCACTTGAAGTAACAAAACACATTCTAGCGTTCAATATCTAAGCAGCCGAGAAAGTATAAGTTGGCATCTGGTTGACTATTTTTTCAAGGTCGGTTTGTGTTGTCCGATGCACACATACAGTATACTCACATAAATAAAAATAAATAAAAGATAACATGGGGGAGAATTACTAAAACTGGAGCACACAGAATCTGGTGCAGCTGTGCATGGCAACCAATCAGCTTCCAGGATTTATTGTCAAAGCTTAATTGAACAGGATGAAGTTAGAAGCTGATTGGTTACTATGAACTGCTGCTCCAGATTCCATGCGCACCAGTTTTAGTAAATCTCTGCCAATATGTCCACCCCAGATAAAATACACCCATACTATCGCGCCCCTCCCCCCGAGCATGTCCCAAATTAGCCAAGCCATGTCATTGTTGTGGCCTTGACCTCAGAGGTGATGTTAACTGCTAAAATCATTTGGGCTTCTCCACAGTCACACCTCAGTCCCATGCTGATTGGCTGTTGTGTCTTGTCGGATAGTTCTAAGATCATAGGCCCACGCTCTGTCTATGCCCTCTCCAATGCTGGCGCTGGGTGCCCATGTCGGTAAGGGAAAGCGTCCTGTCACCACACGGGCATCATCAGGAAGCTCCTCCAGCATCTTATTTTCCAACAATGTGAGCTGTAACAATAGACAGACATTAAAACTGATCTCTGGCAACTGGCATTGGATGAGATGAAAAAAAAAAACTAAAGCCCTTATACTAAGCTGACAAATCTGACAGGGCAAGAAATAAATAACAGAAAACACACATAGTCCTAAGGGGCGAGATTGCATTGGATGAAATCCCTTTTTTGGGGAAGCTTAAACATCATCTGTCACCCTCACAGATATTCACACTTTTTGCGCTCCCCCCGTGCTCTGTTCTTCTGTCAAAGCCCTAGTATATACCTAGGATTTTTGCGTATCTGGGCAGCCAATCACCTAGCCAGAATACTGTCATATGAGGATTGTCATTTGGAGGTTTGGAGAAGGTCATTAAAGTGTTACTAAGCCCACAACAGTAAAATCAGTCTGTATATGCAATAAAGCATGCTTGGTATACTCATTGTGGAACCTAAGGGGTTAATCCTGCACATTGTGTAAAAAGGCTGTTTGATCCTGTCTTCTCTGATGCTCCCTGTCTCCCGCTGTCCCCAAGCCATCTCCTGATAGTACGGAGCCTTGGGGGCACTCTGCGCATGCTCTGTTTGGTGTGTATTGATAGAGAGTTTTTTTTACTTGGGAGGGTGCATGTGATTGGCACAGGGCCAATCAGCACTGTCCAGACAGAGGGCCAGGGGTCCTGCAGCCTTATAGGACAGTCAGAGGAGAATAAAAACTCCTCCTACAAGCTTTAACCAGACACTGATAGAAGTCACAAGACTGCTATATACTGCTGATGAGAAAATGTATTTAGCAGTTTATATTTACTAAAATAATTGTTTATTTATTATTTGTATGTGTTTCCATGTTCTGTGTACTGTGGGAGACCAGATATAGTGACTGCAGGCTCCTGGGTTTAGTAACACTTTAACTCTGTAGACTTAGGCACCATCAACATAGAGCTTTCCATAGATCAGACCCAGGGCAATGGGAGATGAACCAAGCATGTCAAAAATTAATATCAGTGGGTGGTTTGATTTGTAACTTTGCTCATTAAGACCTTTCACTGAAAAATAAAAACACTGTCAAATAAGGCTCTGTACAGTTACCTGTCCTGGGCCTGGCCCTAAAATCTTCGCCCCGTTGCTATTAAATGACAGTAGCCAAATTTAGCTTTAACCAATAATGTTGTGAATGGATACTGCATAGGCAGCCATAGGGCCATGACACGCTGGCAACTTTGTAGCAGAGGTCTGTAGTGGCTACAAATCTCTCTTTATTTCCTCTGGTGATTTGTAGCTGTTACAGACTTGCTGCTGTAGCTGCAGTGCTGATCTATGCAGCTACAGATCACTACTGCACCTTGGTCATGAGCAGCTACATTGGAGAAAATGTGGTAACTGAAGCTACAGTAACAGGATAAAAAGTCTCCAGCACTCCAATGTAGAATCAAACACATTTATTGGGGGAACATCATAGACATCATGTAAAGCCAATGTTTTTGGGGCTCTCAGGGTCCTTTTCTCAGGGCTCATTTACACTTGCTTTGGCTTCAACGCTCATTAAAGCTCATACAGCTTCAACAAGCTTTTATGATGTGTTTTTGAGGCTTCGGCGGTGCTTCGAAGAGGTTTCAGTGAGGCTTCAACAAGGCTTCCACGAGGCTTCAGTGATGCACTTTTGAAGCTTTGTTGAAGCTTGGCCAATGCCCTGTGTGTTTGTTGATATCTCACACCTGCAATTTCTCCAAAACAAAGCGAAGCTAAAGCTGAATTATAGCTTCTGAAAAGCCGCAGGTGCTTCAAGCTAGCTTCAAACAAGCTTCCTCATAGACTTCTATGGAGGTGTTGAAGCCTGGCTAAAGCTACATGGGGTATCATTTTTGACGCGAAGCTGAAGCGAAGCAAAGCCAACGGAAGGTGTAAACAGGACTGTAAGCTAACCATTTTATTTAGTGACAGGAGCTTTGACTGGCGTTAACAGAGCTTTAACAAAGCCTGTCTGACGCCCTGTTTTGAAGAAAAGTGTAAACGAGCCCTCAAGGTCACTACTTCACCTTAACGAAGGGACCGCGCAAGGCCCCGAAACGTCGACTTTATCTGATTATTCTGGCATCTCACATAAATGTGGGAGAATCTTCATTTAAGTGCCACTAACTTTTCATCCTTTAGGCTGGGTTCACACTAGTGCGAATTGGATGTGGGTTTCGCCGCATTCAATTCGCATATCAGGATATTGTGACTGGCTCTCTATGGAGCCGCTTCACACATCCCCGGAGTGGCTGCGGAGCGAAGTGCACAGGAGTCCTCTGCGTCTTCTGGTCCTTTTCAGATCTGAATTCAGCCAAAAATTTGGACTGAAATCGGACCTGAAATAGTGAACAGGAACGCACCGGACCCCTGCTGTGAGCCGCTCTGTACATCGGTGTGAACCCAGCCTTACTGTAGTTTTGAGCAGCGTCATCTATCATAATGCTACAGGAACCCTCCTGCTATAAGAATCAAATACTGCAAGTAGAGCAGCTCTGATCAACATTGTTTTAAAGGAATAAATGAATAAATACAATGTAAACAATTTAATATGTTTTATTTGAGTTTCTTTTGTAATCAGCATGACATACATGAGAACAAATGAGAAAGAATTTTAGTAGAACATCATGACCCCATCAGATTCCCCACTTGCATCGGGGTCCCCAACAAAGCCTCCCTTATATCATGGTCCCCATCAGAATCCTCCCTTTCACCATGGTCCCCATCAGAGTTCCCCCTTACATTAGTATCTCCATCAGAGTCCCCCCTTACATTGGGGTACCCATCAGAGTCCCCCTTACATAAGTGTCTCCATCAGAGTCCCCCCTTACATTAGGGTTGCCATCAGAGTCCCCCTTACATCAGTGTCTCCATCAGAGTCCCCCCTTACATTGGGGTTGCCATCAGAGTCCCCTATTACACCAGGGTCCCATCAGAGTCCCCCCTTATATCAGGGTTCCCATTAGAGTCCCCCTTACATCAGGGTCTCTATCAGACTCCCCTCTTACATTAGGTTTCCCATCGGACTCCCCCTTACATTAGGTTTCCCACCAGAGTCCCCCCTTACATCAGTTTCTCTATCATACTCCCCCCTTACATTAGCTTTCCCACCCGACTCACAGCTTACAATATGTTTCCCATCATAGTCCCCCCTTACATCAGTGCCTTCATCATGCTCCCCTTATCTTAGTGTCCCCATCAAACCTGCACCAGAGACTGTGTAGGACGGGGGGCAAATGATCTGAATCCTCTGACCCTAGCTGTGGGCCAGGTAACATCTGGTAGCGGGTTGGATGTGGGCTGCGGTAGTGTGGAAGCCCATGTATTAAAGTACTGAAGCTGGTGATTCTAACAGCAACTAACTAACTAAATAACAGCATAGTGCCATTACATACCTGAGAAACTCTGAATCAGGGGTGCATGCAAAATGCAAAAATAAACTTTACATCATCCGGAAAACCACCCATACACACTCATTCATCCCACTACAAAATATGGGTGACTCGGGACACTACTCTAAGGTGCAGAGAATATAAATACTAAGGTACGGCACACAGAAGACACTCACCACGCTCGGGGCCAGGAATATGGAGATGTTTTTGCAGTCCTGTAGTCTCACCTGTGTGTGAATAACATTCATAAAATTATGATATGATATGCACAAATCACCAAATACAGTACATGTCTATGCCTCTTCTTGGATGTTTTGCTGCTGTTTTGGGTTACAGCTTTTATACTTGTTGCCACAGAACTATCTCTGCTCCCAACCGCCTTCCACCCCCCACCACCTCTCCATCCTGCCTGTGCTAGGCAGACAATTCACCAGTGAGCAAAACTGACAAACGGGTGGTCTGTCCAGCTGCATGACACGTTCTGTACTGCATAGTGTGCAAGCAGATGAGCTTCAAGAGAGCTATGCCCATTCAATTAGGGAACCCCCCACCCAGGGCCGGCCCTACCATGGGTCCCAGTGGGTCCATTGGACTCAGGCAGCACTTTGAGAAGGGCAGCAAATTGAACCATGGCCGCCTCTTCTTCTCTTCTATTTACCCAGCAAATTGACAACCAAGATTTTCTTTCTAGCAATTTTGTGTGTCATGATGACAACTGCCCCGGGCCGTTCTGCCCACCCCTATACTGCCCTAGCCTGTCTATATACTACCCTAGCTTGTCTATATACTGCCCTAGCCTGTCTATATACTACCCTAGCCTGTCTATATACTAGCCTACCCTGTCTATATACTGCCCTAACCAGTCCATATACTACCCTAGCTTGTCTATATACTACCCAAGCCTGTCCATATACTACCCTAGCTTGTCTATATACTACCCAAGCCTGTCTATATACTACCCTAGCTTGTCTTTATACTGCCCTAGCTTGTCTATATGCTACCCTAGCCTGTCCATATACTACCCTAGCCTGTTTATATACTACCTTAGCCTGTCTATATACTACCCTAGCCTGCCTATATACTACCCTAGCCTGTCTATATACTACCCTAGCCCACCCCTATACTGCCTTAGCCTGCCACTTGGAATTGAACATAATGGTATGTCATATAATTATGCATATAGACAAGGTGCTGTTGCCTGTAAATCTGACTTCTTGATAAATTAAATTTTAGTTTTAATTATCATGATATAAAATAATGGATGTGGAGGCCTTTTGGTGGGCGTGCATTTCATTCTTGGACCCAGGTGACACAATGCCTTGGGCCGGCCCTGCCCCCACCCTCTGATATTCACCTTCACCATGCTCCCCCACAGCTCTGCTTGTCTTCTGGAACTTACACAGAGTTAAAGTCAATTATCTATTTCCCTCCTCCATGTGACTGTGTTAAATTGCACCCCCCCACACACCTTTTATCATGTACAAGCATAAGGGTTCGTCTCGACACCCCCTCGTACCACTTCCACTTATAGTCTCCCACCCCCGTCCCGGCCGGGTTCCGTAACACAGTGGACCCAGGTTCTTACTTTACGTGCGGGTGGTTTTCCGGAGGTGTAGGTAATAAAATATAGTACTATTAA
>BLSH010478497.1:648866-669380 GCA_018402905.1 Glandirana rugosa | reverse complement strand
AGGACGTCGCGACAGTGTACTGTAAAGGGACAAGAAACCGTAGACGCCCTTTCTAGGAACCCTCCCCGTAGTTAATGAGACGACTACATACGACAGATGTCACGCTCAGACACAGACCGGTCGGGACTAACTTTATTAACAAAAAGTCGAGGGATATTTAGAAATAACTTGTAGTTTACACGTAATTATACCACATCCGCCTCAGTCTCTACTGACTGTGATCGAAAGTAAAACAAGTCTGTCGTAGACGTAAGTTCCGAGAAAAAATGAAATGTCCATAATCGTCAATATAATCTATATAAACTATGACTAAATATAATTTTGATTCGAAAAATCACTTATATTAGGTAGTCGTATGATGCATATAGGGCGAGGGTGCATGCTCATATTTCAGTTCCCTGCTAAACTCTTCATTTTCTCCTTTTTCTTATCAGTGCAGCCCATATGACTATAGAGTCACACATGTGGGTATATACATAGTGGCAAATAACACTCCCCTCCCTCCCTCCTTCATGTACCTGTTACTAAACACTATGGGAGCGGGATATACGTAGTATGCTGATGGATTATATTCACTAAAAAGCTTAGTTTTAATATAAATCAGTATCAAATATATCTAATATAACTGCTAATACCTGTAAAGTAAAAAAGAGCCTTGAATGCAGATGCTGTCTGAACAAAATGAAAGCTAGTGTCAGTCATCTCTGACTCCGCCTACACCATATTAATGCACATTTGATGTTCAATAAAGATTTATAGGGAGCTGAAAAACAATTATTTCAATCAGGGCTGGCCAGACACAGACTCGCACTGTAGACAGCATACATCAGCAGAGTAATTGATGCCCCTCCCAAGGATCTTTCCCGCAGATGCCAAAGAACAGGGAAATGTCATGTGACAGCGCTGCAGGATTAAGGTACTAAGGAAAAAACAAAAACAGAGAATACAGTGGCATGCTATATATTATTTATGTGAATGAATTATGTCAATTAACACTTCTCTATTTAGTATCACTTTAACCACTTGCCGACCGACCGCCGCAGCGTGACAACGGCAAGATGGCTTGTTATCGCGAACCGCTGTCACAGGACAGCGGCCGCGATAACTAGCATTGTGAGCTCACTGTGTTCGGGGGGAGCCAGGGAGCGGGTAGGGCGGACTCGTTCGCCGCCGGCTACCCGCGATGGCCCCCCTGCACTGAAAGAACGCAGGTCCGTGTATGTAAACACGGATCTCCGTTCTGTTGAAGGGGGAAGGGTGATCATCCCCTTTCCCCAGCCAGGGCAGCCAACACACAGTTAGAACACACCCAGGGAACACAGTTAACCCTTAGAGCGCCCCCTGCAGGTTAACCCCTTCACTGCCAATGGCATTTACACAGTAATCAGTGCATTTTTATAGCACTGATCGCTGTATAAATGCCAATGGTCCCAAAAAAGTGTCAAAATGGTCCGACATGTCCGCTGCAATATCGCAGTATCACTAAAAATCGCAGATCGCCGCCATTTCTAGTAAAAAATAAAACAAAAATAAAAACCCCAGAAATGAATTCTCATCATCCGTAAACGCGGCAATTTTTGCACAAACCAATCAATAAACGGCGATTGCAATTTTTTTTACCAAAAATATGAGGAAGAATATAAATCGGCCAAAACCGATGGAAAAATGTTTTTTTATATATTTTTTTTTGGATTTTTATTTTATCAAAAAGTAATAAATTTGGGTTTTTTTGCAAAATTGTCGCTCTTCTTTTGTTTATAGCGGCAGTAAGAAAGACGCAGAGGGGATCAAATACCACCAAAAGAAAGCTCTATTTGTGGGAAAAAAAGGATGCAAATTTAATTTGGGTACAACGTCGCACGACTGGGGGAGGGGGGTTAAATTCCTAGTTAGATTTTATTTTTACATCAATGTCTCATAGGGGAGGTTTTCCTTCACTTCCTGTACTGTAGACAAAACAGAAAGTGAAAGGAAATCTCCCCAAAGGGATGGAAAATGGATGGAAAATCACAGGAACAACTGTCCCCATTGAAAGATTTCTCCTCTTTTTCATGTTCTGGTGACAACTGCAAATTATGGATTCCTCTCACTATTAGTCCCAAAGACAATGGTCACCAGGACAAATAGAGGGTGCAACACCATAGTTGGGGTCACAGACCACAATAATTAGCCATCAGAGGCTCTAATCCGAAAAAAATTATGTCAACATTTCTTAAATTGAAGAAAAAGAATGGGCAAAGTATGGGATCCGGGCAAAAGTGAAGGAACAGTGTGGCTTTAGGTCTCAAGTTGTTTACCTTCCACAAGTCCTCTCGCAGGTAAGACACCCGGCGGTGATAATCCAACTTCCAGGCATAGAAATATGACAGACGCACCAGCCAGGGGTTCAGCTCATACCCCATCGCAGGATTGAAGCCCTGTCTGGCAGCCTCCAGCACCTGCAAAACAATTATATGAAACATGGCTTACAGAATCCCAGAGTAGTGGTATAGTAATGTGATGTGAAGTCATTACTATTATTAGTAGCATTCTTTCTTCATACAGAGACATCAAACCCCATTGTCATGGTCAGGGGTCAGTAGCTATAACAATCAGCTGGATAAGTACACTAGTAGGTCACCCTGGTGGATGGCGCGGGCTCACCCGGGGTGTGGGGTCTAATCACTAACCAGTACTCACCAGAAATCCTGATGCTGGAGATGGGTTTTGTTGTGTGTTAGTACTAGGTTGCAGTTCTCAGGATAGACCCACCAAGAGGTGAGCAAGCCGGGGTCCAGTAGTAGATGCAGGTTGTGATAAAGCAGAATAGTTGAGGAACAAGCTAAATGTTGATAATGAAAGGTAGTGGAGATAAGGACAGCTGCAGGTAACCAAAGAAGCAAGATATTGGCTAAAGAGAGCGCAATAATCTGGCAAACAGATGAGGTGCAGAGACATGGCTCAAGTCAGGAAGTTGATGGGAGGAGCAAAGAGTTCAAGGTTCACCAGAAGCAAGAGACAAGGCAAGAATGTCCATGGGATCAGACAGGGAGATGTCCAGCATCTCAGGTGGCACAGTGAGAAGAGCCACAGCCAGACACCACAGAGGGCACAGGTTCAGGTCCTGACCCAGACACCCATACTGCTCTTGAGCAAATAGAACTCTTAAGAGCCCGTGCAAGCAGCAGAGTTGTGGGATGGTACCCAAGAGGCCACACCCACTACATGCTGCCTGTGGAAAACTACAGAAGGGGGCGGAGACAAGACCAGTCACCCTGCACAAGGAGAGAGAACAGCAGTGACTGGTCTTTACTATAGGAAGCTCCTACACAGGGGAAGTCTCACATTGGATTACTGCACAGATCTGGAAGAAATACACAAAGCTCACCAAGATTCAAGGAAGAATACACATGAATGGATTTAAATTATATTTGGTTTGCCTGGATGTCGGCTTTAAGTTGATCGTACAATCAAACTGTAAGGGGTGTGATCAGCTAAACTCTATGGTGAGCCATCTGCCAGTAATTTAAAACATAGAAGAGTGACGGCAGAAAAAAGATCAAGTGGTCCAACGAGTCTGCCCCAATTTTCTATTTTTTTTAATGTTTTTGTTAAAGTGATTTTAAGGCCTCATACACACGGACGTTTCTTAAAAAATAAACAAAACGTCGGGCCTGACGTCAAGGAAAAAAATAAAAAATCTGCGTTTTTCCGCGTTATGCATCAGTGTTAGTGAGCGTTAGTGAGCGTCGGCGTCAATAGGCGTTTTTTTAAAAAAAATCATCCCTCTGCTATTTTTCAACCTAAAAACGTCAGCGTCAAAAAACGCCGGTTAACGCCGGTACAGTATTAGTTGGCGTTTTGCGGCGTCGGCGTAAAAAAACACCAAAACGTTACAGCCTCAGAACGCGCTGGCCCTGGGTTCTAGTTTCAGTTTACTAACGCCGACGCCATCTACAGCTTAAAAACGTCGGCGTTTTTATGGGGCCATTGACTAACATGGAGAGCTTCAAAAAACGCCAGAAAAAGCCAGCGTCAAAAAACGTTCATGTGTATGAGGCCTAAACCTTCGTGTTTTTTTAAAATTAAAATAACAAACATATACTAACCTGCTGTGTGTAATGATTTTGCACAGAGCAGCTCCAATCCTCCTCTTCTCAGTTCCACTGACAGCGATACTGGCTTCTCCCCCCTGCAAGCCGCTTGCTATGAGGACATTTGTGACTGCCCAATCCCGAACCCTCTGTCTATAAAGCTGGCTATACATTTTACAACTTTCTGGTACAATTTTCCTTTAGATATACAAAATGTATATATATAAAATGAGATCACAGCTAAATACTGTCAAATTCTGTGCAATCAGTCAGGCCCTTGCACTACATAGTTGAAGGTAAATCTAAAGGAAATTGAACAATAAAAATTGTACAATGTGTAGCCAGCTTAACCACTTCAGCCCTGGAAGGATTTCCCCCTTTAGGACCAGAGTACTTTTTGCGATTTGGCACTGCGCCGCTTTAACTTACAATTGCGCGATCGTGCGAAGTTGTACCCAAACAATATTTGTGTCCTTTTTTTTCCACAAATAGAGCTTTCTTTTGGTGGTATTTGATCTCCTCTGCGTCATTTCTGATCACTGCTATAAACAAAAGAAGAGCAACAATTTTGCAAAAAAAAAAAACCAAACAAATTTTTCTCACTTTTTGCTAAAATACAAATCCGAAAAAAAATATAAAAAAACATTTTTCCATCGATTTTGGCTGATTTATATTCTCCCTCATATTTTTTGTAAAAAAAAAAATCACAATCGGTGTTTATTGATTGACCATCACGGATGATGAGAATTAATTTCTGGGGTTTTTATTTTATTTTTTTACTAGTAATGGCGGTGATCTGCGATTTTTAGCGGTACTGCGATATTGCTGCGGACATTTTGGACCATTTTGACACTTTTTGGGACCATTGGCATTTATACAGTGATGAGTGATATGAAAATGCATTGATTACTGTGTAAATGCCATTGGCAGCAAAGGAGTTAACCTGGAGGGGGCGCTCTAAGGGTTAACTCTGTGTGTTCTAACTGTATGGGGGCTGGGCTGGCAGGGGGAGGGGAGTAATCACGGCTTCCATATACAGGAAGCCTTTGATCACAGCTCCTCCCCCTCTATGAGAATGGAGATCTGTGTTTACATACATGGACCTCCGTTCTGTTGCTCCGGCGGCGATCAAGTCTGCCGTATCTGCTCCCTGGCCCCCCTGGAACACGCTCACAATACTAGTTATCACGGCCACGGTCAAGTGACAGCGTTTCGTGATAATGAACCACTTTGCCGCCGTCAAACCACGGGGGGGCGGTCGGCCAGTGGTTAAGACACACAGAACGGGCTCAGTCCCGTCCCCCACACTCCCTCCTCACTGGCTCTGCTTGACAGCAGTGAGAGCCAATGGCTCCTGCTGCTGTATCTGAGCCAATGAGGAGTGAGAGAGCCTCAGCTCTTGTGCACATCGCTGGATTGAGATCAGACTCAGGTGAGGGGGGCTACGGGGAGAGCCGCATGCAGAAGGATTTATACCTTACTGCATAGAATGAAGATAAAAAAAAAAAAACCTTCTACCCATACTACCACTAAAATTTGCCCTGTTGGCACTACAGTATCTGTATTTCCCTTTACCTGGCTGCCATCTCTGTCTGTTTATAATTTTATTTTACTGTCACCATTTTTGTATTCTGTTCAACTTGAGTTTTCTAACCTTCGTTTTCCATTTGACTTTAGTGTGTGAATTTATTCCTACACACTTATTTTGTTAAAATCCATTTTTATTCATTTATTTTTATTTAGTTTTTTTCTTTTTGTAATCCCAGCATTAGATCAAACCTGTTCTTTATTTCTCTGCGTAAGTTCCAGAAGGTGGATATTTACAATCTAACAGGTAAAAGCGGCAATGATACAAAAGGAACATAAATAGTGTTATTTAAACTGGAACTTCACCCAAAAGGGGAAGTTCTGCTCTTCCTCCTCCTCCCTCCCCTCTTGCCACATTTGGTATATATTTTATTTTTGGGGGGGGGGGTAGATTACCTAAGCCAGGGGGTGTCACACTCAATTTTATCGTGGGCCGCATCAGCATTTTGGTTGCCCTCAAAGACTAGATGTTCGGAGCACTGCACTCCCCCTTACATCAAAAGTCAAAAGGCCCCCCACCATCAGACGTTAAGAGCCCCCCACCCCCTTACATCAAAGTAAACCCCACTTACCTTGTGATGTCGCTGGGAAGAAGCTGGTGGTGGAGCTGGGAAGCAGAAAGTGCAGGGTCTTGAGGAGGACCAGGAGAGGGCTGGAGTCAGTCCGCTGAATGCTAAGACCAGGGGAGGCAGAGAAGAGGGGGTGCTGTGGCTGCACAGAGAGGCACAGGATCTGTAGGAGAAGTTTTGTCCTCCTCTCTGCTGCAACTGCTAAGGTAAAGTGAAGGCGGAGACTAGGGGGGTGCCGCAGACGCAGGAGAGGTGTGGGGGCCTGCGGGCCTTGTGTTTGACACATGGATACATAGTGGTCAGCCAGCTGGGAAGCCGCCAGGGGTCACAGTTAACATGCTGGCTCTGGGGACTCGGAGACCAGTGAGGAACCAGTCCAGGTGAGGACAGCAATGGATTCTGGGACAGGTAAGTGGCTGTTTATTAAAAGTCAGCAGCTACAATTTTTGTAGCTGCTGACTTTAACTTTTTGCACAACTGACTGAATCTCCTCTTTAATAACAGTGCAGTTGTTCGCTGATGAATGATGCAACCATTATCAAACCAATCAGAATTCATGTACTGGTATTACTTTGGCAGAGAGCATTCTGTGGGGCTTCTATGGGTTAAAGCATTCATGTCTCCTAAAAATCTTTACTGAATAAAGCCATGTATCAGATATTGTCTCACTATTCTGCCGTCGCCGGAGCCCAGGTCCACCATTTTACCTGACCGTCCCTTCAGCAGCGTCATTACATTATCCACTTGCCTGGCACTGGCTGGCATGTAAGGAACCTAGGGAGACAAAGCAACAATAAAAAAATAAACCATATGAGAGATTGTCTATACCTAGCTGTAGCAGCAGCCTTGCTGGTTAACCGCTGACAAAAACCTAGTTTATCAAGCTACAACGGTATAGTGACATCACACTGGCTATCATCCTATATCCCAGCCTTTCTCACCCAGGGTTCTCCAAACATTGCTAGAGGTTCCTTAGCAATAAGTAGTGTATTAAATTCTCACCTGATGTTGCTTGCGTAGTTCCAGGGCCAACATTGAGGGGCAGAGGCAGTGGCCTGGGACCCGTGGAGCTCCTTATCTTATTCTCACAAGTAACAACTGATACAAATGATCTTTTAGCTGCCTTTATAGCACATTTCTGCCCAATGACCACCAATGTAAGGAGGCCCAAAAAATGTTCCACTTGGGAGTCATAATACTCTAGGGACACCACGTTGCATATCAATTCATTTCTTATATCTACAACTTATCGATATCACCAATGTACTGTGCGATGCTGATGTATTCATTTTTAGCAGGGGTTCCCTGAGATCTGAAAATGATTTTGAGGGTTCTTTTGGAGTAAACTGCTGAGAAAGGCTGGTACACACTAAGACAATATTTATTAACACGAAGCTAATAAAACCACTAGGATCTAATGTTGTCAATTCACTTTGGGTCACTGAGGTCCCATAGACAGCCGTTTTGAAAAGGCTGAACTGATATTTATGACAACCAATCACATAGATGCAATGAAAACTAGTAGAACCAACTCATGTCTCCATGAAGACATGTGTTTTTTGTGAATGGGGAGGCATCGTTCTCCTAAAGATTGCCTAAGATCACCAACTGGCTGACTGTGAAATTACACTGGAAGATAAAGAAGCTGCCCCCCTAAAAAGTGTCCACTAAAGTGATGTCACCACCACCTTAAGATCTAATACACTACAGTCTCAGGGATATTGGCTGAATGTTATACTCACCTCTCCAGGGATCCAATTAGATCTCCACTTAGAACACAGCTGCCACCAATTCCAGGCTTCACCCGGAGCATTGGTTTCATGACCAATCAGGAGACAGCTCATCTGATAGGTGCCTCCATAAATTGTGAAGTGACACACAGCTCGGCATTCAAGCAATGCGCCAATATGCTTCTGTCAAGCCCTTCCTGCTTCAGTACTTACTTGAGCCCTTCTACCTCCCCTTTCCCTCTTGAAAGCTTCTGGGTATTAAGTGACTCTAGAGACCCCAGTGCATCCCATGACTCCAGTGCATCCCATTGAATCTTGTGTCATCTGGGGACCAAAGTGCACCCTGTGACTCCCAGTGCTTCCCATAGGATCCTGTGTCACCTGATAACCTATGTGCACCCTGTAACTCCAATGCAAACCAAAGTAATCTAGTGACCCCAGTGCAGCCCATGACTTCAGTGCATCCCATAGGATCCTGTCTCATTTGGGGACCTCAGAGCATCCAGTGCAACCCAAAGTAATCTAGTGACCTCAGTGCATCCCATAGGATCCTGAGTTATCTGGTGACCTCAGTGCACACTGTGACTCCAATGCAACCCACAGTCATCTAGTGGTCCCAGTGCATCCCATGACTCCAGTGTCATCTGGGGACCCCAGTGCACCCTGTGACTCCAATGCAACCCAAAGTCACCTAGTGGTCCCAGTGCATCCCATGACTCGAGTGTCATCTGGGGACCCCAGTGCACCCTGTGACTCCAATGCAACCCAAAGTCACCTAGTGACCTCAGTGCATACCATAACATTCTGTGTCCTCTAGGGACCTCAGTGCACCCTGTGACTCCAATGCAAATGAAAATCACCTAGTGACCCCAATGCATCCCACAACGCCAGAGTATCCCAGAGGATCCTGTGTCATCTTGGTACCGCAGTGCACTCTGTGACTCCAGTGCAACCCAAGTCACGTAGTGACCCCAGTGCATCCCATAGGATCCTGTGTCATCTGGGGACCTCAGTGCACCCTGTGACTCTAGTGCAACCCAAAGTCCTCTGGTGACCCCAAGTGCAGTCCATGACTCCAGTCCACCCCTGAGCATTCTGTATCACCCAGTGACCCCAAGTGAGTCCTGTGACTCCAGTGCATCTCAATTCATCTAGTAATCCCAGTGTGCCCTATGACTCCAATACATGACCGAGCATCCAGTGCCTCCAGAGTGTTTTTTGTCATCTAGTGACTTCAACTGTACCCCTGTGACTGGGTCACACAGCATCCTCTGTTATTTACTCACTTCTAGTGCATCTAGCAGGCCTCAGAGACATCTGTGTCCCCAAGCAGCATCCAATAGGCTTCTGCATTATCTGGACAGTTATGGCTATTGACTTCTGTCTGAGAGGCTGAACTTACAATATGGCTGCCACAGTGAGTGTTGTCTTCCATGTCTGTGCACCTAAAACCCAGTTGAAGCCACAGAAATGGATAAGCAGGCACATAGACATTATCCTGTTATAGAAGTTGTGTTGTGTGCCAACATTTAACTGTACAGTCCAATGGACCCTGGAATAAGACCTAGAACTCTAAGTAATCAGTGCTAAAACATACCTAGACGACACCCCTCCCCTTCCTTATTCTGCAATACAAGTCTGTATTAGAGTACTCATGATGAGCGGTGTGACTGTACTGAGGGGTGTGGCTGTTACTCATCTCTACCAGCACAGGGCACTGCAGTCTGATGGCAGGGGGCAGTATTTTCACTGAGAGAGAAGGGAATTTTAAGGCTTTTCCAAACTAAAGTAAGTTACAAATCATAACATGTGAGAGTGCAGGACTATAAAAAGATAAGAATGCGTGAGACTTCAATGATTTTCATATCCCTATATGAGAGGAGCTGGCTTAACTTTAATATTTATAAAGACATTATTTCATGATTAATATGACCTGAGAAGACGTACCTGTAATTTTAATGGCACTTTCCTGAAGCCAGGCATCAGCACCAAGGCCCACACAGAATAAGCAACCAATCCTGTGCATCCTGCGATCTGCAGCAGCCCCCAGGTCCCCAGAGGTTTGCCTTCTAACCCGGACACCACCTCCTGCACTCCATCATCCATTCCTGCAACATGAAAGATGTTTTTAGTCATTACAACACAGCCTGACCCTCCCTGCATTCCTGAACATTTCTACATACAGGTTTACACTCGCTCAGGGCGTTGCACGCCCCCTCCCCTTCAGACCTGGCTGTCAGGCTGTTGTCGCTTAAGCACTGCATTGTGGGAAGTATGGTGGATAATCATTTGCTGGGTTATTGAATAGCTCCTAAGGAAGGTGAGAGCAAGGGGGGTGTAAGTATTAAAGCCCCACTCCACTTTTAATTTTAATTTTCTTTTAGTGGCCCTGGCCAAATTAAAAAAAAAAAAAAAAACAATTATGGCTTAATACTCACCTCCTCTACAATACTGTGTCTTGCAGTAATTCTTTTCCGCCACTAGATGTCACTAGTCCTCTGAGCTAACTGACAACCACATACAGTAGGTCTGCAGCCAGAAGTCAGCTGTCATTCTTGGTCCATTGTGCTACAGCAGACATTACAAGGGGGAAGGCCCGGGGGGCTTGTGACATTGATGATTCAATATTCATATTAGGTCAATGGGGCAAGGATGCTTGTGACATCATTGATCTAATATGACCACATGGTCACAGCTACTGAGGATTCAGCACCACTGTTGGACCCTCCACTGGGAAGTCCCAGAGCTTTGTGCTCACTCATAGAAAATCTGAGAAAAAAAAACACTATAGGAAGTGATTTATTATAAAATGTATACACTGAGGAGGATCAGAGCAAAGGAGGAGCAATATTTAACTGGTGAGTAGTTTTGAACCTGTAAGTCAGCTGTCATTTCTGGTCCAATGAGCTGCAGGAAAGAAGATTTCCCATCCCACAGATGACAATACAAAAGGGTGCATTTGCTTGTGACATCATTGACCTAATATGACCACATGGCCTTATAAGGGCAATGGGAAAGGATGCTTATGACATCATTGACCTAATACAGCCAATTAATGTCAATGGGGAGGCAAACCTTGTGACATTGTTGACCTAAAATGACCACATGGTCATTTTAGGTCAATGGGGCAGTAATGTTTGTGACATCATTGACCTAATGTGACCACATGGCCTTTTTAAGTCAATGGGGTGAGGATGCTTGTGACATCATTGACCTAATAAGACCACATGGCCATATTAGATCAATGGGGCAGGGATGCTTGTGACATCATTACCCTAATATGACCACATGGCTTGGCCATATAAGGTCAATGGGGCAGGGATGCTTGCGACATCATTGACCTAATGTGACCACATGGCATTTTTTAGGTCAATGGGGTGAGGATGCTTGTGACATCATTGACCTAATAAGACCACGTGGTCATATTAGATCAATAGGGTGAGGATGCTTGTGACATAATTAACCTAAAATGACCACATGACCATACTAGGTCAATGTGGCGAGTATGCTTATGACTTCATTGACCTAATATGACCACATGACCATATTAGGTCAATGGGGCAGGGATGCTTGTAACATCATTGACCTAATATGACCACATGGCCTTTTTAGGTCAATGGGGTGAGGATGTTTGTGACATCATTGACCTAATATGACCACATGGCCTTTTTAGGTCAATGGGGTGAGGATGCTTGTGACATCATTGACCTACTATGACCACATGGCCTTTTAAGGTCAATGGGGTGAGGATGCTTGTGACATCATTGACCTAATGTGACCACGTGGCCTTTTTAGGTGAATGGAATAGGGATGCTTGTGACATCGTTGACCTAATGTGATCACATGACCATATTAGGTCAATGGGGAAGGGATGCTTGTGACATCATTGACCTAATGTGACCACATGGTCATATTAGGTCAACAGGCCAGGGATGCTTGTGACATCATTGACTTAATATGACCACACTGCCATATTAGGTCAATGGGGTGATGATGTTAGTGACTAAGGATGGGCGAATGGTTCGGCCCAAGCATGAGTTTGGGCCGAACATTGGCAGATCGAGCGAACAATTGAATTATCAGGTCATTGGACCGTTTGTTCAGCCTGTCGAAAGACCACAATGCACTGCGCCACCGCACAGTGCATTGAAAGCCCTGATTGGCTGAAGCAATGAAAGCTTCACCCAATCAGGGCACAGAGCACTATCAGAGCCATGATTGGACACTGTCATGATGACTCTATCCAATCATGGCTCATTGCTCTTAGTCCCGCCCCACACTATAAAAGTATTCTTTCAATAGTGGACATTTTCAGTGTGATTTTGACATGGAGAGAGATAGAACAGGGCGCTGTTTAGTGCTACTAGACAGTTAGTGTGCTATTGTGATTCTATTGTCAGTGTAGACTATTAGTTTAGTGTCAATCTAGGGCAGTGGTTATCAACTCCGGTCCTTGGGATCCACTAACAGGCCAGGTTTGCAGGATAACTGAAATGCATCACAGGTGATTTCATTTGCTGCTCAGTAGTTGCAGTATTCTAGTCTTCATCTCCCCAAGGTAATACTTAAAATCTGGCCTGTTGGTGGGTCCTGAGGACCGGAGTTGAGAACCACTGATCTAGGGATTGTATGAGTGTAGTGACGACCATCATTCATCTTTACATTAGTGCATATCTAGAGTAGGGACAGTTCAGATAGTTTCAGTGTAGTGTGACCATGTCATTCATCTTTATATTAGTGTATATCTAGAGTAGTGACAGTTCATATAGTGTGATTTTAGTGTATTGACCACCATTCATCTTTACATTAGTGTGCAGCTAGGGACAGTTCAGATAGCGTGAGTGTAGTGACCATTTAACACTGTATATTTCATTGCAAGTTTATATATATAATATTTAATTAATTAATAGTATATTTAATTGCGTTATTGCAAGTTTAACGCCATATAGTTCTGTGCGTTACTGCAAGTTTAATGCCATATATTTCACTGTGTTACTGCAAGTTTAGCACCATACATTTCATTGCGTTACTGCAAGTTTAACGCCACATATTTCTGTGCATTACTGCAAATTTAACGCCATATAGTTCTGTGCGTTACTGAAAGTTTAACACCATATATTTCATTGTGTTACTGCAAGTTTAATTCCATATATTTAATTGCGTTACTACAAGTTTAACGTAATACATTTAATTGCGTTACTGCAAGTTTAACGCCATATATTTCATTGCGTTACTGCACGTTTAACTCCATATATTTCATTGCGTTACTGCAAGTTTAACACATATATTTCATTGTGTTACTGCAAGATTAACACCACATATTTAATTGCATTACTGCAGGTTGAACGCCATATATTTCATTGCGTTACTGCAAGTTCTGTGTGTTACTGCAAGTTGAATGCCATATATTTATGTGTGTTACTGCAAAGTTAACACCATATAGTTTTGTGCGTCACTGCAAGTTTTACACTATATAGTTGTGGGCGTTACTGCTACAAGCTTAACGCCATATACTTCATGGAATTAGTACACGTTTAACGCAATATATTTCTGTGCATCACTGAAAGTTTGATGCAGTATATTGCAGTATATTATAGTGTATCGGGAGTGTAGTTGTTAGGAACAGCCAGTGTCTGGTGTTTTGGCACCTTTGTCCCCCTTTTCCGCGGCGGTGCGTGCGCCTGTGCGTGCGCCTGTGCGCATACGCCCGTGAGCGCGCATGCGCCGGAAATGGTGCCCAACGGCTCCATTTAAGACCTGTGGAGCCCAGCAGCAAGTGCTGTCCGTTCTACAGCATCCTGTGAGCCCCAGCTCTACCTCTGTTTCCTGAGATTGCCTGTTTCCTGTTTGACCCGGCTAGCCCTGACCCGCTGATTGCTACCTGCACCGACCCCGGCTTCCTACGACCACCCAATTGCCTGATCCTCTTGTACTTCCTGCCTGCCTGATAACGACCCTGCTTGGACTTGACGACTCTTCTGCTTAACCCTTTGGTACTGCACAGCCAGCCCGTTGCCGACCCAGCCTGCACGACCATCCCTCTGATCTGCAAGACCCTCTGGATCTTCACATCACCATCAGTGACCTTCCAGCCCTCGTGCCATCCTGCACTCTTGGACTTCCTGTCTGCTCTATCAGGGGTCCCAGAATCGGGTGCGCAAGAGCAGTTGCTCCCTGCACAAGACAGACTCCACCGCCAGGACCGTGACAGTAGTGTGTTTGTGTAGTGAGTACTCAAATTAAAGTGCACCAAACACCACTTTCCATTGATTAAAGTGCATCCATGGACACGTTTCCACATCTTAGTTACATTTCTTAGTAAGCACCACCCCCTCCCTCCCAATAATGTCTGGGAGGACAACAAGGAGAGGCACACGTTCCCATGGCACTGTAAGGGGGCCAGCAGTGTATGTGTCCACAGGCAAAGGTGGACGTGGTGGTCAGTCCGCAGGCAGGGCAACATTTCCTCTGTTTAGTGATGTTGCCCATGTTATCCAGCCACAGCATGCAGAGGAGGTGGTGGACTGGCTTACTAAACCGTCCTCATCCCTCGTCACGCAAGCAGTGACTAGTGCGCAGTCCCCTGCAGCTGCCAGAGTGGATAGCAAATTCTCGCTTTCATCAAGAGTACCTCTATAGGGTTACGGTGTGAAGGCGCCACCAACATCCAAAGACCAATTTTTCTGCAGCTGTTTGACAGGTGCATATCATTGCAATGTTTTACAAGGCCAATTCTTGCTTTTATCAAGAGCACCTCTATAGGGTTACAGTGTGAAGGCACCACCGACACCCAAAAAACAATTGTTCCCAGTGCACTACATTGTGGCCTCAACATCAGCGGCGGCTGGTGTATAAGGGGCGCTTGGGCGCCACCTCCCCACTGGCTGGAAATCATTTTTTTTTTTTCGGCTCCTTGACTGTCACCCGACAGCCAAGTAGTGAGCCTATTGGTCAGCCATTAAAGACTATGTGTGTGCGCTGAACAGGTGCACACACATAGTCTGATTGGCTGCCCTGAGCTCAGGCTCAGTGTGATTGGATGCGGTGGACGGGGGCGGGTCACTGTGGCAGCGGATGGGACTCCTGCTCCCACAGAGACTCTGACTGGTGACCGGACGAACTGATGGGGACAGCCGCTCTCTGCATGCTGATCTCTGCAGACTGACAGCCCGCTTGTCCGCATGCCAAACTCTGCAACACTCCTGCCTGCCTGTTGGATGGGGTAAGTGCGGGACTTGTCCCGACTTCAGGGGGGGGTCTCTGCAATGTACCCCACTTGTGATACTGCCTGCAAAGTACCCCCACTTGTGGTATTGCCTGCAAAGTGCCCCCAACTGTGATATTGCCTGCAAAGTGCCCCCACCTGTGATATTGGCTCCAAAGTGCCCCCACCTGTGGTATTGCCTGCAAAGTGCCCCCATCTGTGATATTGGCTGCAAAGTGCCCCCACCTGTGATACTGCCTGCAAAGTACTCCCACCTGTGGTATTGGCTGCAAAGTGCCCCCACCTGTGATACTGCCTGCAAAGTGCCCCCATCTGTGGTGTTGGCTGCAAAGTGCCCACACCTGTGATACTGCCTACAAAGTGCCCCCACCTGTGATACTGCCTACAAAGTGCCCCCACCTGTGGTGTTGGCTGCAAAGTGCCCCCACCTGTGATACTGCCTGCAAAGTGCCCCCACCTGTGTTATTGGCTGCAATGTACGCCACCTGTGTTATTGACTGCAATTTACCCCACCTGTGATATTGGCTGCAATTTACCCCACCTGTGATACTGGCTGCAATTTACCCCACCTGTGATATTGGCTGCAATTTACCCCCACCTGTGATATTGGCTGCAATTGGCCCCACCTGTGATACTGGCTGCTATATACCCCACCTGTGATGCTGAGCTGTATACTGTGTCCTGTGATGCTGAGCTGTATACTGTGCCCTGTGATGCTGGGGCTGTATATGGTGTCCTGTGATACTGAGCTGTGTACTCCTGATACAATATGTGGAATACAGGGGACGCAGTGGGTGGATTCTATAAGGGGTGGGGCTTATTAGAAGTAGGAGGGGTCAAAAAGGAAGGATGGGGCCTGGCGCCCCCCCCATCCTAAAATTTCACCAGCCACCACTGCTCAACATACACACTGGTTCCCCAGCTGTTGCTCACAAAATAAAGGGAAAATGTCATTTTATTGGCTTTATAAATGCAATTATTTTATACACGGTATAGATCTGCCACTTTACAGGTAGACTAAGGGGACCCCCCAGGCAATATATTGAATGGAATATTTCATTTTTATGCTTTCACTTTAAGCATCAATAAATCCTTGCTCATTTAAAAATTACGTTTTTCTCAAACTTCTTTTCATTGATACATGTCCCCCTGTAGTCGGCAGTACCCGAACCCCCACAATCATTGTATGGCCAATTACTTGCACATAAGCCTTCAAAATGGGCACTTTTTATTTTTAACGTTTGGGTCCCATTGACTTCAGTGGGGTTCGTTACTCGGTTCCGAACTTTCCCGATGTTCGAAAGTTCTGGTGCGAGCCGAACAGGGGGTCGTTCGGCCCATCCCTACTTGTGACATCATTAAACTAATATGACCACATGGCCATATTAGGTCAATAGAGTGGGGATGCTTGTGACATCATTGATCTACTAGGGCCCTCTGATCCCTCCTATATTGAATGGTATTGTAACTGTACTATATGCCCTCATGTTGTAAAGCACTGCCCAAATTGTTGGCGCACTATAAATCCCGTATAATAATATGACCAGACAAGCACCCCTGTCCCAATAATGTCAGCTGTGGGGTGGGGAATGACCAGTCCTGCAGCTCATTGGACCAGGAATGAAAGCTGACATCAAGGTTTGGACCCAAAACTGGTTCCAAAAAAACACAAGCTTATCCCTATCACTGAGTTATTGTGCAGCCTACTCTTCCCTTCATAACCATGGCAGGTGCTCATCACTCCCAGTCCACCACCCCGTAAATACAAATGGCTTCAAAACGCCATACAAAAATAAAGTTTGCAGTTAAAATACTTTCACGCTTTTTTCTTTTTAATACCTTGGTCTGGCTTTCGACACTTCCTGGAGGTGTGGGTGATGACACTGCTGCCTCCCAACGTCCAGACGTGACGCCACCTGCACCTACAAGGAGTTGGGTTGCCACCTTTTTTTCAAGCCAGGCCTGAACACTTTAGAGGCCTGCGGGCGTAATGTGTTGTGCATACCGTGCCGCAACGAACAGTGGCCAAATTGCTCTAGCTGACATCATCACCCTGCCCCGCCCAGAGATGCCGAACCTGCCGCCCACAGCTCCCAGGCGGCAACAGATTTGTGTGTGACTATCTTGGTTACTTGGGGAGCCACAGCTCGGTCTGAATAATGTGTCCGGGTGTCAGTCCGCCTGAAACCTGAACACATGATTCAAAACCCAGACTGTTCGGGGGAATCCTGGACAGGTGGCAACCCCAACAAGGAGCTGGGTACTGGACCAGGTAATTATTTTGGTAGTTTTTCTTTTTTTTTTTTGTACAAACTTTAACCACTTGCCGAACGCCGATCGGCATCTGACGGCGGCAAAGTGGCTTGTTCCCGCAAATCGCCGTCACACGACGGCGGCTGCGGGAACGAGTTTAGTGAGCGCGCGCGCGCCGCCGGAGGCGCGCCCGTGCGCTCACTGTGTCCAGGGGGGACCAGGGAGCGGGGGCGGCGGCTTCGATTGCCGCCGGCTACCCGCGATGGCCCCCCCGGAGCGAATGAGCGGAGGTCCGTGTATGTAAACACGGACCTCCGCTCTGTGTGAGGGGGAAGGGCTGTGATCACAGCCTTCCTTTACGTGAAGGCTGTGACCACTTCCCTTCCCCAGTTAGGCAGTCCCCCATACAGTTAGAACACCCAGGGAACATAGTTAACCCTTAGAGCGCCCCCTGCAGGTTAACCCCTTCACTGCCAATGGCATTTACACAGTAATCAGTGCATTTTTATAGCACTGATCGCTGTATAAATGCCAATTGTCCCAAAAAAGTGTCAAAATGGTCCGACATGTCCGCTGAAATATCGCAGTACCGCAAAAAATCGCAGATCGCCGCCATTTTTAGTAAAAAATAAAAAAAAATTAAAAACCCCAAAAATGAATTCTCATCATCCGTAAACGCGACCACTTTTGCGCAAACCAATCAATAAACGCCGATTGCGATTTTTTTTATCGCAAATATGAGGAAGAATATAAATCGGCCAAAAACGGTGAAAAAAAATGTTTTTTTATATTTTTTTTTTGGATTTGTATTTTAGGAAAAAGTAAGAAATTTGGTTTTTTTTGCAAAATTGTCGCTCTTCTTTTGTTTATAGCGGTGATCAGAAATGACGCAGCGGTGATCAAATACCACCAAAAGAAAGCTCTATTTGTGGGAAAAAAAGGACGCAAATTTCGTTTGGGTACAACGTCGCACGACCGCGCAATTGTCAGTTAAAGCGACCAAGCGCCGAATCGCAAAAAGGGCTCCGGTCCTAAAGCTGGAAATCCTTCCGGGGCTGAAGTGGTTAAAGAAGAGGTCCAGCCCCGCCCCCCTTGAAAAAATTAGCATACAAATACTGTAGCTGTTGACTTTTAATATATGGACGCTTAGACCCCTTTCACATCAAGGCGTTTTTCAGTCGCTTTTGCGCTAAAAATAGTGACTAAAAAGCGCCCGAAAGACACCCCCCAATACACCGCAGTGTGAAAGCCTGAGTGCTTTCACATTGGGGCGGTGCGCTTGTGGGACGGTAAAAAAAGTCCTGCTAGCAGCATCTTTGCAGCAGTGTGGGAGCGGTGTATTCACCGCTCCTATACCGCCCCTGCCCATTGAAAACAATGGGGCAGCGCTCCCAAAGCGCCTGAACGCCGCTTCAGGAGTGCCGCAAATCGGCACTTTAAACCCTGTTTAGCCCCTTGTGGGGGGGTTAAAAGCACACCGCCGCTGCCCAACTAGCGGTAAAGCGCCACAAATTAGCGGCCCCGGTGTGAAAGGAGCCTTACCTGCCCAGGGAGCCCCCTGATGTCGGCACCTTAGCCGATTTTACTATCGGCTCTCAGTTGGTGCCACCACCATTAGTGGTAAGGGAAACTGGCAGTGAAGCTGGCTCCCTAATGCGCATGCGCAAAATGCACTGTGCTTTCTAACTGGTCCCGCGTCAGAGGAAGGAGGAGGGGGGTCAAACTGCCACAGCCAGATCTCCCGGAAGTAGGGTTGCCACCTCATCCCTTTAATCCAGGACACATATGAATTACACAGGTTCTGAGGCTAATTTAACCACTTGCCGACCGCCCGCCGCAGCGTGACGGCGGCAAGGTGGCTTGTTATCGCGAACCGCCATCACAGGACGGTGACCGCGATAACTAGCATTGTGAGCGCGCGCCGCCGGCCGGAGGCGCGCCCGCATGCTCACTGTGTTCAGGGGGAGCCAGGGAGCGGGTAGGGCGGACTCGATCACCGCCGGCTACCCGCAATGGCTCCCCCGCACTGAAAGAACGGAGGTCGGTGTAAGTAAACATGGATCTCCGTTCTGTTGAAGGGGGAAGGGCGATGATCACAGCCTTCCTGTATATGGAAACTGTGATCATCCACTTTCCACAGCCAGGCCAGCCCACATACAGTAAGAACACACCGAGGGAACACAGTTAACCTTTAGAGCGCCCCCTGCAGGTTAACCCCTTCACTGCCAATGGCATTTACACAGTAATTATTGCATTTTTATAGCACTGATCGCTGTATAAATGCCAATGGTCCCAAAAAAGTGTCAAAATGGTCCGACATGTCCGCTGCAATATCGCAGTACCGCTAAAAATCGCCGCCATTACTAGTAAAAAATAAAAATAAAAAAAAAACCCCAGAAATGAATTCTCATCATCCGTAAACGCGCCAACTTTTGCGCAAACCAATCAATGAACGCCGATTGCGGGTTTTTTTACCAAAAATATGAGGAAGAATATAAATCGGCCAAAACCGATGGAAAAAAATGTATTTTATATTTTTTTGGGGGGATTTGTATTTTATCAAAAAGTAATAAATTTGGGGTTTTTTTGCAAAATTGTCGCTCTTCTTTTGTTTATAGCGGCAATCAGAAACGACGCAGAGGGGATCAAATACCACCAAAAGAAAGCTCTATTTGTGGGAAAAAAAGAACGCAAATTTCGTTTGGGTACAACGTCGCACAACCGCGCAATTGTCAGTTAAAGCGACGCAGTGCCGAATCGCAAAAACTGCTCTGGTCCTAAAGTGTGAAATCCTTCCGGGGCTGAAGTGGTTAATGCAGATGACGCACCAAGTGAATTTAATTACCACCTTAATCAGCCACAGAACAACCTGTGTAATTAATGTGTGTCCTGGATTAAAGGGATGATGTGGCAATCCTACCCGGAAGTGGTGAAGGGACACAGTGGGACCCCCATCCACCATGGGGGACTCAGAGGGACCACCATCCCCCCCTAGGGTTGCCACCTTTTCTTCAAGTCAAACCCAAACACTTTAGTGGCACACAGCAATTTGTTTTTATAGTTTAAACTATACTTTG
>BLSH010478497.1:610341-644217 GCA_018402905.1 Glandirana rugosa | reverse complement strand
AGTCACCCTCCTTATCACGGGGTAGTAACCACAGTCACCGACACCAATGATGGGGCACTATTCCTCCCACTGACACCAATGATGGGGCACTATTCCTCCCACTGATACCAATGATGGGGCACTATTCCTCCCACTGACACCAATGATGGGTCACTATTCCACTGACACCAATGATGGGGCTCTATTCCTCCCACTGATACCAATGATGGGACACTATTCCTCCCACTGACACCAATGATGGGTCACTATTCCACTGACACCAATGATGGGGCACTATTCCTCCTACTGGCACCAATGATGGGGCACTATTCCTCCCACTGATACCAATGATGGGGCACTATTCCTCCCACTGACACCAATGCTGGGTCACTATTCAACTGACACCAATGACGGGGCACTATTCCTCCCACTGATACCAATGATGGGGCACTATTCCTCCCACTGACACCAATGATGGGTCACTATTCCTCCCACTGACACTAATGATAGGGCATTGTTTATTGCCATTTCTGCCAGGGCTTTTTTTTTTACTCACACTGGCCACAGTCCGAAGGGCAATAAACTGGCCTATCATTTAAAAAGTTTGGAGACCCTTTACTAGTCCATAATATGTGAAGTTTGCCGAATACCGCTCAGTAAAAAAAAACTTCTCTTACGTTCATTGACAGACGCAGCCTCTCTTCATGACACGTGGGTTATGTACCTTTTACTAGGAGTAGACTAGGCAGAACTAAAGTTAAGAAAGCAAAGCTGGCCCCTCCCAGGGGGCTGTCCTTACTCAGCACATAACCCCTCAGCCCTGCATAGCATATCAGTTTTCTTCTGCCTAGTGCAAGGAGTTAGACCTGGTTCCCTGCTGGGAACTGCGGTTCCCCTAAAGTTTTTTCCTTTTTTTCTTTTTCATTTTGCGCAAGCCTTCTGATGAAGACTGCTATCAAGTAGCCGCCTGGGGACCACGCGGATGTACATTGTCCTGCCATCTCCCCAGCACGGCCGACGGATGCGAGCCACCCTTAGCTATGGCGGGGTCCGCCGCATCCTGCCCGTTCCGTGCGGGCGGCCGGTGGGTTAAATGCCCCACCTGTGTACCCAGCGTCCAGGCTGTGGCCTGCTCCAGGGGTCGCTTGGCCGACAGCATCCCTCACCATCTGGGGGGAGGAAGGTCTGCACCGGGTGGCTACCCTCTACGCCCGCCTCGAGGGGCGTGAGTGACACCCCCTTGGTGGCGGAGGGGGGGCGACTAGCGGTGCCCGTTCCAGTGGGGGTTCAGGTGCACTGGTCCCTAACCTTCTCTCTCTCTCTCCCCCCCCTTCACGCCCGCCCGCCTGATTGTCCTGTCCGCTCAGCCGCTCGCACTGACGATCGCCTGCTGCTGCCGTACGCGGCATGGACTGCTCCGTTTACCATGCGGTCCGCCGCCATTTTCCAGGAGTCCGGCCGCCGCCATTTTGTTGTGGTCGCCGCCATCTTGGTGGAGTTTTGGCCTCTAGTGGCTGTGGCGGCTATTTTTGGTTAGTCTCCCTGTATGGGATTTTACATGTGTTTTTGGCGCCATTCCTTCTTCCGGGGCAGCAGCATCAGCAGCGTTAGCAGCACTCGGCAGATCAGCAGCAGCGGCACAGCAAGCGGTGGCATTGACAGACAGTGGCGGCCTCTTTTAAGAGCACAATGGCACAGGGTTCCGCAAGTATTGCTAGTTTTCTCCCTGGAGTGCAGGAGCGGCGGTGCTGAGTCCAACTGGGCAGTCCTGAGGCTCTGCAAGGGGTGGTAATGTGGGGGGTGATGACTGGTAGGCCTCACAAGTGTCCTGGCGGTGGGGCAATGGTGGCTGAACCGACAGTTGCTTCTCCGGAAGAGTCCGCAGAAGCACAGGCCACGCTGGGACCTCTGGTTCCCCTAGATCAGTTAACCTCCATCTTGGAGGAGTTTTTCGGGGGAATCGGACCGGTGTAGGGGGACCCCAAAAAGCGTCCCCTCCCCCGCAATCATCTGAGGAGGACTCGGAACCGGAAGGGGGCTCTGGGGTCACGGGGACCCCCGTGGAGCTCTCAGACGGGGAGCTGGAGCCTTCGGATGGGGAGGAGGACCAGGGGGCTCGGCGACTGGATCAGGCTGGAGAGGCACAGGCGTCTGCCTATACGCTTGGGTCCAAGAAGCCCTCTCGTGCTCCTAAGGTGTTCCCCTACCTCCAGTATTTTGACCAGTATGTGTATAAGGAATGGCAACGTCCACTAAATTCCTTTATCCTGCCAAACCGTTTTTCTGTGCGCTATCCCTTTGAGGACAGCCTGTTACAGAAATGGGTCCCCCCCCGCGGTGGATCCGCCAGTGGCCCGCCTGAACAAGGCGACAACTATTCCCCTAGAGGGGTCTCCCTCCTTTAGGGACCCGGCCGATAGGCGGACGGAAGCAGTGTGCAAGGCACTCTTTTTGGTGGCGGGGGCAGCCATGTGACCGGCCTTGGCATCAGTCATGGTAGCTCAGTCGCTCCCGGAGTGTGCGATGGAGTGGAGTGAGGCTCGGGGCGGCGTAGATTCGCCTGAATCCGTGCAGCGAGCAGGCCATCTGGTGCAAGGGCTTCGTTATCTTTGTGACGGAGCTCTGGGGTTGGTACCGATGTTGTCAAAAATGTCGGTATTTGCAATCATTATTAGGCGCCTGCTGTGGCTGCAAGTGACCACGCGTCCAAAAAGGGCCTCACGGATCTTCCTTTTCAAGGTGGTCGGCTCTTTGGGCCCCAATTGGATGAAATCATTAAGGATTTCACTGGGGGGGAAGAGTATGTTTCTTCCGGAACCCAAGCGGCGTGAACAGGGCCACAAACAGGGGCCTCAGCCCTCTGGGCAAAAACATTTTTTCCGTGCGCCCGGTCAGGCGGGCAGGAACTCCCGGCTCGGCAAGTCTGTCTCTGGCTCTGGTAAGCATCCCTGGCAACGCAAGCCCGAAAAGGCGGAGGATAAGTCCTCCTCCGCATGATGGGTTGCCCCCACCCGAATCTCCGGTGGGGGGCCGACTACTGGGGTTTGTGGACCGGTGGGCCGCTTGCATCTCCGACCGGTGGGTGCGGGAGGTGGTGTCCTCCGGATACAATATAGAGTTCAGTACTCGGCCCCCGGACAGGTTCTTCCCGTCCAATTTAAGACTCCCTCCGGAGCGTCGACTAGCTCTGCTAGGGGCTGTACAGTCGATGTCCGAACAAGGGGTGATTGTGCCTGTCCCTCCAGCGGAGAGATTCCACGGCTTCTACTCGAACCTCTTTGTGGTGCCAAAGAAGGGGGGAGGGGTCAGGCCGGTTCTGGACCTAAAAGCGCTCAATCGCTTTGTGAAGGCGTGCAAATTCAGGATGGAGTCAGTCCATTCGGTCGTGGCCGCCCTGCACCAGGGGGATTGGCTGGCATCCCTGGACATCAAGAACGCATTTTCCCATTTGTCTCAGGCACCATCGCTTCCTGCGCTTTGCTGTAGGGGACCTTCATTACCAGTTTGTGGCTCTTCCCTTCGGCCTGGCCTCGGCTCCGCGGGTCTTCACCAAGTTGTTGGCCCCGGTGCTGGCTCTGCTGAGACAGAGAGGCATTGCTGTGGTAGCCTACCTGGACGATCTGCTCCTGAGAGCGGAGTCGGCTCCGGCTCTGAAGGACAATGTTGCCATCACCCTAACTCACTGAGGGACTTTGGTTGGCTAATCAATCTGCAGAAGTCGACAATGACCCCGTCCTGTCGCCTAGAATATCTGGGGCTGACATTGGACATAGTGCAGTCGAAGGTATTCCTACCTCCGGACAAGTTGTTGGTGCTGCAAGCAGCGGTGCGCACCCTGTTGTCACGACGGTGGTCCTCCTTATGTTTCTGCATGCGTGTGCTGGGGCACATGGTCTTGACCTTCGAGGCGAAAACGTACGCCCAGACTCACACCCGGCTCCTGCAGCGAGCGATACTACTGCAGTGGGACAGGTCTCCTTTGTCTCTGGATCGACTGATCCGGCTGGATCATCAGACCAGGGGGTCGTTGACTTGGTGGCTTCAGGCCCCGGCAATGACCATGGGGAAATCGTTTCTCCACCTGGAATGGTCGATAGTCACGACGGATGCCAGCCTCTCGGGCTGGGGAGGAGTCCTGGGGCACCTATCGGCTCAGGGCCGTTGGTCGGCACAGGAGTCTCAACTTCCGATCAATGTGTTGGAGCTTAGGGCAATCAGGCTCTGTCTCTCCCGCTGGCCGGCGAGGCTGCGCGGCCTCCCAGTTCGGGTCGTACAACGCCACAGCGGTGGCTTACATGAACCATCAAGGCGGAACGAGAAGCTCGGCGGCAGCAGCAGAGGCAGCCCTCATTCTAAAGTGGGCAGAGCTTCACGTGCCAGCACTCTCTGCCGTCTACATTCCGGGCGTAGAAAATTGGAAGGCGGACTTCCTAACTCGCCAACAGCTGGACCAGGTGGTGTTTTTCCAGATTTGCGAAAGGTGGGGCACGCCAGGAGATCTCCTGGCGTTCAGATTCAATCACAGGGTGCAGACCTTTGTGTGCCGATCAAGGGACCCATTGGCGGCAGCCACGGATGCCCTAGTGGCTCCGTGGTCCCGGTACAGGCTTCTGTACGCCTTTCCTCCTCTCAAGCTTCTACCGCGGTTGCTGCGCAGGATAAAAGTGGAGGGAATCCCAACAATCCTGGTGGCTCCGGATTGGCCTCGGCGACCTTGGTACGCCGATGTGGTGCGGATGGTAACAGACGTTTCCTGGCGGCTCCTGCTATCACAGGGCCCCATCTTGCACCCTGCTTTACCCTCGCTGGCTTTGACAGCATGGCTATTGACTCCCAGGTACTGAAGGACAGGGGAGTCTCTGAATCAGTGATCCCCACCATGCTTAAGGCGCGCAAGTGTACTTTGCGCAAGATGTATCATCGCACCTGGAAAGCATATATTGCCTGGTGCGAGGCGGGGGGTTGGAACCCCCGTTCTTTTGCAGTTGCTCGGGTGCTGGCCTTTCTTCAACAAGGCCTGGACCAAAAGTAGGCTTTGAGCACCCTCAAGGGCCAAATCTCCGCTCTGGCGATTCTATTTCAGCGTCCTTTGGCGACGCATTCTTTGATCCGTACATTTGTACAGGGTGTATGTCATGTGGCTCCTCAGGTACGGTCGCCCCTGGCGCAGTGGGATCTGAACTTGGTACTTTCTGTACTGCAGAAACTGGCTTATGAGAAGATCAGGGATATTCCCTTACAATTGCTGTCTCAGAAGCTCGCCTTCTTGGTGGCTATCACATCCGCTAGGCGGGTGTCTGAATTGGCAGCTTTGTCGTGTAGGTCCCCTTATTTGTTTCTACATAAGGATAAGGCGGTGCTGCGTCCGTCTCCTTCGTTTCTTCCGAAGGTAGTCTCCTCTTTTCACATTAATGAGGACAGTGTCCTCCCTTCTTTGTGTCCGCATCCGTCTCACCCTAAGGAGATTGCTCTGCATTCCTTGGATGTGGTGAGAGCGTTGCGGGTGTACTTGGCAGCTACGGCTCCTTTTAGGTGTTTGTGCTGACGGATGGACCGCAAAAGGGTTTGGTGGCTTAGTCGGCCACTGTTTCACGTTGGACCAGACAGACCGTGACCCATGCGTATACTGTTCGGGGCCAAGTACCCACTTTTCCGGTCACGGCTCATTCCATCAGGGCGATTAGCACTTCCTGGGCGTTTAGACACCAAGCATCGGTGTCTCAGGTGTGCAAGGTGCTACTTGGGCCTCGGTGCACACCTGTGTTAAGTTTTACAAAGTTGATGTGTCAGCATCCGTGGATGCTGCTTTTGGCCGCAAAGTTTTGCAGGCGGCGGTGTAGGTGCGGCTGGCGCCTCCCGAGAAATTTCTGTTGGGTACAGTTGTTATTGTTTACCCACCCCTCTTGTTTGACATTGCTTTGGGACGTCCCCACGTGTCATGAATAGAGGCTGCATCTGTCAATGAACATAAGAGAAAATGGGATTTTATTAAGAACTTACTGTAAAATCCTTTTCTCTGAGTTCATTGACAGACGCAGCACCCACCCCTCGGTGTTGTGTTTGTACGGCTTGTTACGAACTGATATGCTGTGCAGGGCTGAGGGGTTATGTGCTGAGTAAGGACGGCCCCCTGGGAGGGGCCAGCTTTGCTTTCTGAACTTTCGTTCTGCCTAGTCTACTCCTAGTAAAAGGTACATAACCCACGTGTCATGAATAGAGGCTGCGTCTGTCAATGAACTCAGAGAAAAGGATTTTACGGTAAGTTCTTAATAAAATCCCATTTTATACAAAGGAAACAAGGGTGGTTTTATTGCAATCATTGAGGTCTCTTACAAACTGAGTTTGGCCCACACCCAAAGGAAACTGCTGAAGAATAGCATGCCACCTGCCCAATCATTTGACGTGGCCACATGGATCATATTAGGTCATGTGGCCACCAGCAATCCCGCCTCTCTGTTACACACGGATGGGAAACAAGGAACCCTACTGTGACTTCATACATATGGACCATGTAAAATTGTTGCACAAAAAAATAAAATTCATGCTTACATAATTTGTTTTTGCTGTATACAAACATTTAAACGATAACTGTACATTCAGAAAAAAAGTAATCCCGCCTTTCCCACCTGGAAACATTTTTACCTGAATTGGATGATGGTAGCCAACAGGAATTTTCGAAGCCTTCAGCCAAATTCTTCCTTTCCATTGGCCACACCTGTTCAGCCACCCCTATAGAAGCTTTGATCAACCTTTTTTTTACCCTGGAGGAACCCTTGAGATATTTTTTAGGTCTTAGGGTACCCCTGTTAAAAAATCTATGCATAGTTTGCAGGACATTTCAGAACGTTCTAAATATAAGAATAAATAATAATGTGTAAATAGCAAATACATTATGACCCTGGGCAGATCATTTTTTACACCCTTCTGCTCTTTAAAACAGCATTTTTAGTAATAATCTTTAAAATAGTAATAATAATTATTATTATTATATTAAGAGAATAAAACATGCAGACAATAAAAATTGTGGTTTCCCCACATTAGTGGTAGAAGTGCCCCTTGCATTAGTGGTTAGTATAGGTAGGAGATCAATTCTCCATTGTTCATTGCTCGTTGCTGAAGGAACCCCTAGCAACCTTAGAAGGATCTCTAGGGTTCCATGGAATTCTGGATGAGAAATGCTGCCCATTAGACTTCTAATGAGCCATATCTGAATTTAGGAGGGATTCGGGAATCAGCCTTATAGAATTCTATGGTTAGCGACAGCGTAAATAAAATTGATAACTGTACTATGTCTGGAAGTCCAGGTTGGTTTAACAAATGTGATAATTACTATCTGTGTTAAAAAGTATAATGCAACGTAACACTTTTGGTAGTTAAATTGTATATTTATTCATTGAAGTCTATACATCACATTAAAGACAGGGGCAATTAAGGAGAAAGGAGAGGACACGAGTATTTGGTTAAAAAAAAAACAAGTGTCCTGCTATAAAAGAGAAAGTTGAGATCTATGTTTTAGAGTACACCTTTCATGAAACATGTTCAAGTGATATCAGATAAGCAGAAAAGAAGCAATGCCTATCCAAGTTCCCCAAAAAGGTTAGTAGTCATTGCTCTGGCTACTGGTATCTTCCTAAAACCCAAGTGCAATATGAAGTCAAGATGTATAGCCGGCAACTTATCCTCCAAAGACAGATATGTTTATTGTTGCAGGTGGAGTACAGTGATACAATCATGTCTTATGCATTTCAGCTATGAAGGCTTAGTTATATCCATATGTATGGTTATGATGACAATGACTAAGGCTTTGTAGCTGAAACGCCTAAGCCATTGAATAACTGTACTCCGCCTGCAACAATAAACATATCTGTCTTTGATGATAAGTTGCCCGCTACACATCTTGACTTCATGTTCAAGTGATATGTTGCTAAACTAAAGTTCCCCAAAAAAGCTATACCTGTAAAAATAGATCGTAAATACTGACCTTTCCTGCTGCCTGTGCCACTGAACACTATCACATTCATTAGATACCATCCCTCGAAGTCTGCTGGGAAGCCAACAGTTCTGGGAGTGTCAGTCCCACTGGTTCCTCCTGCTGAACTTGTATTACTGGTGTTTTGGCTTTCCTACAAGACTTTGGGGGATGATTTTTACTAAATGGAGCACTGTTCAGTGATGTAGGTGGCAGAAGAGTTAAGTATAGACCAGGGGTCTCCAAACTGCAGCCTGGGGGTCAGATGCGGCCCTTTGCTTGCCTTTATCTGACCTTTGGGGCACTATTCGATCCGCTGATATGAGACACTATTTACTCCCACTGATGACAGTAAAATGTTCTATTCTTGCTGGTTACAGTCCGGCCCCCATAAAGTCTAAAGGACAGTAAACTGGCCCTTTGTTTAGAAAATGTGGAGACCCCTGGTATAGCCTATAAACCAGCCTTTCTCAACCATGGTTCCATGGAACCCTAGAGTTCCTGCAGAGATTGCATAGTTTGGGGGCCATAATATATGGTAAGAGGCAGTAGCCTAAGACCAGTGGAGCTCCTCCTTTTTTTTTTTTTACATTGCATTTATATGGCATTCTTCCCAATGAGGGGGTATTCCTTCTCTCTGTATATAAAACACTTACTGGTGAAGCTAATGTATTGTCTGCTGTTCATGTATTTATTTATAGCAAGTGTTCCCTGAGATCTTAATATTATTTCAAGGGTTGCTCTGGAGTGAAAGGGTTGAGAAAGGCTAGTATACACTGTTTTCTTTTACAAGTATAGCTTGGCTAACTACATATCATATAACAACAGGGTTGCTTTAATGAGTTATAGATAGACATGAACCGCAGTCGGCCAAATAACCCAACCCCAAAACAAATGGTGTGACTGTTGAAATCCACCCATTGCCTTGCCCCACTGGATGAGAATATGTATTCCCATCCTTGTGAGGTCACCAACCTCTGTCATTCACATGTCCCACTTTCCCCAGATATCTTTATTTTACCATCTTTTCCTATAGCTAAAATAGCATGTAGGGGCTCAGTGAAGATGGCAGTGAAGGTGTGTAAGTGTCGGACTGGGTAACACAGATCATAGAAGGAGAGTTGCCCTTCCTCGTAATCCAGATAAATCTTGACTCGATCACTAGAGACATTGTCCGGCAACTGTATCACCTTACTGTCATGTATAACTGAATACCGACTATCCCATCTTTCCAAACACCAGGATTTGTCATTATTTCCAATCAATGACTGATCACCGCTTCTGGCTATACTAGGGTAACACATCCCAACTATCCATCTCTGTGACCCACTGACATCCACCTCCCAATAATGTCGCCCTGAGAAAAAAGGCCAGGTGCTTAAAACCTGAGGCTGATCCTGAAATCTTTCTGTTTTTTCTGAGTGATTCTGGTTTGGTGACCAGAAAGCAGTTTTCCCATCATCTGAGATATCTACATAACTACCAGCAGTATTTATATCCAATGATATGTCTTTATTCTTCAGCAGTCCAGATATTTTCTGTACAGACCCAGGACTTGGTCTTCCTTCTCCCATCTCGGTTGAGATGGGTTGGGAGAATGGCCTGGATGGTTCAGTGGCCTTGGTATGAACTGTGTCCTCAATATTAGAACATGAATAGTCATGTGTGCCTGTATGTTTCTGCACCATTATCCCAGACATAATATCAGACAAACCTGTGTGTAATGTGGCTGAAACGGGAGCCACATCCAGGTCACCTCCATCACTGAGCTGTTTATCAATTCTCCATCTTTCCTCGTCATCTCCTATCACTTTGGCACACAAGAGACCTGTGTCTGATTCCTGCAAGACAGTTATTGGATCAGAAATGTAACACAGTTCCTCAATGTAACACGTCTTACTGAACAGCTCATCCTTCTTTACTTCTAGTAGTTGGATCGTATCAGAAAACGAGAACGAGATCTGCTCCACCTGCCTGGAGATTTCGCTCAGGACTCTCTTCTCTAGGTCTTCCAGCTGTGCCCTGATGTCTCTGAACATCGAAGTGACTCTCTTGGCTTTATCAGCAGCTTTCTCTTGTATTTTTCTCCTGCTTTCCTGCAGATTCTGGACTCTCCTCTCAGTCTCCATTTTCTCTGTCTTCACTTCCTGTAGAACATTTCTCAATTTCTGTTTTTTCTTTTCCGAGGCCTCATCCAGCTTCTCCACCTGGTGTCCCTGGTGTCCTCCATCTTGCCTGCAAGACATGCAGATGCAGGCAGCGTCCTCAGTGCAGTAATACTCTAGGAGTTTCTTGTGAACGGAGCATGTTCTGCTCTCCAGGAACGTGTTGGGGTCAGATAAGACATGTTCTGATGACTTGCTGTGGACTTTTAGGTGTTTTTCACAGAGGAAGGCTTCACACAATTGACAGAATTTAACAGCAGATGCTGGAATATCCACACAATAAGTACAGGAGGCCCCTGTTTCCTGTTGGTTTGGCGGGGCAGACAAAAAACGTTCTGCTATGTTACACAAGGTTATGTTTTTCTGCAGTACAGGGCGCTCCTTAAACTCTTCTCGGCATTCAGGACAGGTATATCCTCCAGACTCCTCTTGTTTGTCCAGCACACACTCAATACATGCTCGGCAGAAGTTGTGTCCACATTTCAGGTTTACAGGATCCGTATAAATGCTCAGACAGACGGAACACTCCAGCTCCTCTCTTAGATCAGCAGATGCCATTGCTGACGCGTCAGAAGAAATGAAACTGAAAGTATCTGTTTCTTCACATTCATATTGTTGTTAGACGATCTTGTGATCAAATCTTTATTCATGTAAAAATGTTTAAATAAGTAAGCAAAACTCATACTCTATAACATCCCCTAAACCCAGCAACTGTCTTAAAAACATATATTGACCACTTGACCACTGGGCACTTAAACCCCCTTAACAACCAGACCAATTTTCAGCTTTCAGCGCTCTCACATTTTGAATGACAATTACTCAGTCATGCAACACTGTACCCATATGAAATTTGCATCCTTTTTTTCACACAAATAGAGCTTTCTTTTGGTGGTATTTAATCACCGCTGGGTTTTTTTAATTTATGCGCTATAATTAAAAAAAGTTGTAAACAAATTAATTTTTCTTCATTTCTGTTATAAAATTTTGCAAATTAGTAATTTTTCTTCATAAAATTTGGCCAAAATTTATACTGCTACCTATCTTTGTTAAAAAAAAAATAGTGTATATTATTTGGTCTTTGTGAAGGTTGTAGAATCTACAAGCTATGGTGCCAATCACTGAATATTGATCACACCTGATGTCCTGACAGCCTATCTCATTTCTTGAGACCCTAACAAGCCAGGAAAGTACAAATACCCCCCAAATGACCCCTTTTTGGAAAGTAGACATTCCAAGGTATTTGGTAAGAGGCATGGTGAATTTTTTGAAGTTGTAATTTTTTCCCACAATTCTTTGCAAAATGAAGATTTTTTTTTTATTTTTTTTTGCACAAAATTGTCATATGTTGACAGGTTATTTCTCACACCCAGCATATGCATACCACAAATTACACCCCGAAATACATTCTACTACTCCTCCTGAGTATGGCGATACCACATGTGTGAGACTTTTACACAGCCTGGCCACATACAGAGTCCCAACATGCAGGGAGAACCATCAGGCGTTCTAGGAGCATAAATTACACAGATAATTTCCTGACTACCTCTTGCACTTTTGAAGGTCCTCGAGCACCAGGACAATGGAAACGCCAAAGAAATGACCCCATTTTGGAAAGTAAACACCCCAACGTATATTCTAGGAGGCATAATGAGTCTTTTGAACATGTCATTTTTTCCACAAGTTTTTGGAAAATGTAGAAAGAAAATGAAAACACATTTTTTTTTTTACACAAAGTTGTCCATTTATAGAATATTTCTAACACACAGCATGTACATAGCAAATGTTACACCCCAAAATATATTCTGCTGCCACATGTGTGACACTTTTACACAGCCTGGCCACATACAGAGGCCCAACATGTAGGGAGCATCATCAGGTGTTCTAGGGGCATACATTTCAAATCTAATTTGACCATCTTTTACACTATTGTGAGGCACTGTGGTGGCATGGATAGGCACTGTCGTGGCACGGATGGGCAGTGTAGTGGCACGGATGAGCAGTGTAGTGGCACAGATGGGCACTGTAGTGGCACGGGTGGGCACTGTAGTGGCACGGGTGGGCAATGTAGTGGCACGGATGGGCACTGTAGTGGCACGGATGGGCACTGTAGTGGCACAGATGGGCACTGTAGTGGCACGGATGGGCGCTGTAGTGGCATGGATGTGTCATGGATGAAACTGATGTGGTATGGATGAGCATGAATAAAGGGAACAAATGAGCCATGGCTGGGGATGGATGAGCCGTGGATGGGGATGGATGAGCACGGATGGGGATGACTGAGCACGAATGGGGATGACTGAGCATGGATGGGGATGGATGAGCACGGATGGGGATGGATGAGCACGGATGGGATGACTGAGCATGAATGAGGATGGATGAGCACTGATGGGGATGACTGAGCACGGAAGAGGATGACTGAGCACGGATGGGGATGGATGAGCACGGATGGGGATGGATGAGCACGGATGAGGATGACTGAGCACAGGTGGGTATGGATGAACTTGGATGGGGATAACTGAGCACGGATAGGTGGGTGAGCATGGATGGGTGGGTGAGCATGGATGGATGGCTGGGTGAGCATGGATGGATCGCTGGGTGAGCACAGATGGCTGGGTGAGCATGGATGAATGGATGGGTGAGCATGGATGGGTGGGTGGGCATAGATGGATGGATGGGTGAGCATGGATGGATGGCTGGGTGAGCATGGATGGGTGGATGAGCATGCATGGCTGGATGGGTGAGCATGGCTGGGTGAGGATGGCTGGATGGATGAGCATGGATGAATGGGTGAGGATGGGTGACTGAGCATGGATGGATGAGCATGGATGGGGTGAGGATGGGTGGGTGGGTGAGTATGGATGGGGTGAGGATGGCTGGGTGGGTGATTATGGATGGGGTGAAGATGGCTGGATGATTGGTGAGGCTGGAGGGATGGTGGGGGTTGTAATCTGTCACTTAGCAGCTCTGTGGGCACTACACATTGCCCACAGCGCTGCAGCACGTCCTCTCTCCCCCCTCTCCTCTCACAATGCACCGATCGGTGCGGAGAGGGGAGAGAAAAGTCGGCGCTTCCGCCGGCTTGTTTACATGTGATCGCTCCATCAGTTGACGGAGCGATCACGTGGTAAAAGGCCGCTCACAGCGGCCATTCACTGCGATCCCTGTGTGCGCGCGCCAGGGGGCGCGTGGGAGGCGCAATTCTGGGAGGACGTCAGTGTATGTCCTCCCAGAATTAAGCAACTGCCCTGTAGCCGTCATTTGACTATAGGGCAGTTGTTAAGTGGTTAACAAAGTTTTTTCAAGTTATTGGTCATCTGTACAGTACAGAAAAAAAACAAAAAAAAATAAAGGTTGTGTAGCGCCCTCTACCTCTAGGTAGGTGCTAGATGTTAGGATTTTTGTAGTTGAGGTAAATTTAATCAGGCCTGATTGTTTTGATCCTGGGCAAGGGAGTGGCCTAGGGAGTGGTTGGTGACTCACAGGTGGTGCCACCTCTCGGTTACCTCCCCTTTGCTTCTAAAGGGCTCTAGAAGAATAGGTGGGGAAGAGGGATGGAACTGCCAGGGGTGTTTAGGGAGCCCTGACCAATCCCCAACCTGGAAGAGGCACACTGGAGCAGATTGGGGAGTGAGAGACAGTCTGAGAAGGGTGCAAGAGCCAGTTGAGATTGTAGTGTCACTGGGCAGTGGAGTTTGGGTTGCTGTGGCCAGGAGGGCTTGCAGGACCTGAAGAAGGGACTGACTGGGAGCAGTAGTCTGCCAAGGCTAGCTAGCACACTTTACAATTTTGCTACACTAACGGAGGCCGTGGTCCCTGCCTGTAATGGGTGGTTCACTGAGGCCGGGCTAAATTGGCCATGGCCCCACCATGTGCTAGCTAGGCCCGAGAAGTATTGTGCAGGAGAGAGGAAGAGGAGTTAACTGTAAGCAAGATTGTGCTGGAGGAAGGCAAAGGTGTATATCCAGTTCCACACTGCCTACCGTCTATTTACAGCGGCAGTGTGGACGCTGGGCGCAAAAGACGGTGATCTGCGAATGGCCACTAGGGGGCGCGCCTGCCCGCCACACTCCTGAGGAGTGTGCCCGCGGCTCGGGTGGACCCGATGTCCGCCGGCGAACCGCGATGAGCGGCCACAGGCAAAGAATGGGGAACCGCCGATGTAAACACGGCGGTTCCCCATTCTGACAGTGTGGGCATGGGTGATCTACTGATCCCTGTCACTGGGATCGGTTAGATCTCTCATGCCCATGGTAGACCAACCCCCCCCCCCCCCCCAGTTAGAACACACCCAGGGAACATAGTTAACCCCTTCACTACACCCTGCGGGTTAACCCCTTCACTGCCAATGTCATTTACACAGTAATCAGTGGACATTTAAATTTCTGATCGCTGTATAAATGTCATTGGTCGGTCCCAAAAAAGTGTCCAACATGTCCGCTGCAATATCGCAGTACCGCTAAAAATCGCAGATCGCCGCCATTACTAATAAAAAATAAAATAAAAACCCCAGAAATGAATTCTCACCATCCGTAAACGCGGCCACTTTTGCGCAAACCAATCAATAAATGCCGATTGCAATTTTTTTTATCACAAATATGAGGAAGAATATAAATCGGCCAAAACCGGTGAAAAAAATTTTTTTTTATATTTTTTTTTTTGGATTTGTATTTTAGCAAAAAGTAAGAAATTTGGGTTTTTTTTGCAAAATGGTCGCTCTTCTTTTGTTTATAGCGGTGATCAGAAATGACGCAGCGGTGATCAAATACCACCAAAAGAAAGCTCTATTTGTGGGAAAAAAAGGACGCAAATTTTGTTTGGGTACAACGTCGCACGACCGTGCAATTGTCAGTTAAAGCGACGCAGCGCCGAATAGCAAAAAGTGCTCTGGTCCTAAACTGGGAAATTCTTCCGGGGGTGAAGTGGATATACAGGATTGTATATAGATGGTCCCATTAAGAACTGTTGAACCATTGGGCATCTCATAAACATCCTTTACCCCATCCAAGCTGAATCCCCTAATAAAAACAAAAAAACACAAGTACCGGCCTGTTCTTCCTGACTCCAGATGTGAGGACAAGTGTGATTGAGTGCAGTGTGACCACTACTTCCAGCAACCCCTGCGGTGGCATGGCTACAGTTGCAAGATTATTTGGCAGTGCAGAGCATGTATTTTTTGAACTCAGAAGGTAATGTTCATGTCCTTACTAATCCAAAAGACAAGGGCTGGTAATCTTTTTGATCTGCCTTATCTCAAGGTGACTTAAAAGAGAAGTTCAGAATATCATGATAATTAAAACTAAAATGAAATGTATCAGGAAGTCAGATTTACATGCAACAGCATCACATCTATGTGCAAAATTATATGATATACCATTATGTCCAATTCCAAGGGGCGGGCTAGGGCAGTATAGGGGCAGGGTAGGGCAGTAAATGAAATATAAGTGTTGGAAAATCTGCGCAGAGAAAAATCAATTGCTCAATATTAATACAGTCAAGTGAATGAAATCCAAGTAGATGCGGAGCACAATGTCTAACACATAAACATTAAAAGCAATCTAGAATAAAAGGTGCAGCGCTACAGTCAATAGACAAAGTTCATAAGTCCATATAAAATGATGCGAGTCTTGCATGAGAGGATAGATCCCACAAGCCGTAATAGAAATTGAATGTACCAATCACCACCGCGTGTTCACCGCTCTTACCCTCAATTATTCGACCACCCTCAAGTCCTGTGTTAATTGGATCAGCAAGGTAATTGGCCCTCCCAGGCTGACGACCAATATTTATTGGCCTGATGAAGACGTGTGGGCGTGCCCCTGATGACATCCGATGTGACAAAACTGGTAGGGCGGAGCCACGTACACACGTCCCTCACGCTACATCGCATGCGCGGCCCCTCTCGGCCATTTTGGATACTGGTAGATTGGTTTTATACTTATACAAATGCTGGGCACATGTGAGCGCAATACTTGTGTTTCTAATAAATGTTGCTATACTGGATTATGCTATGTTAGCGTTTTTTATCCTTACATGAATGATCGGCTGATTAGTCTGGTGTGTCATTTCTACCTGCGACTTGGAACGTGGAATAAGCATGCGGTTTCCAGGCTGTTTTATTGTAAACACAGCGCGACTGGCTGCCCTTATTCAGGGGGTCGCATGATTGAGGGTAAGAGAGGTGAACACACGGTGGTGATTGGTACATTCATTTTCTATTATGGCTGGTGGGATCTATGCTCTCATGCAAGACTCGCACCTTTTATTCTAGGGCAGTTTAGGGGCAGGCTAGGGCAGGGGAGGGCTGGGCCGGGGGGCAGGGTGGCAATTGCCCCCCAGGCCATCCTAACTTACATTCAAAATGGCTGACGGCAGCTGCCCGCTCACACTTTTTTCTTCTTGTGAGGGAAGGAAGTAGGAGCCAGGCAAAGGGGGGGGGGGGCACTGGTGAGGCTGTATTGGTGGGCACTCGTGAGGCTGCATTGGTGGGTGGTGAGGCTGCATTGATGCATTATTTTTGTTAAAGCTCCATTGTTGCTATTAACATTAAATGATGTTACCACATTGTATCCTATTTGTATTGCTTCATAACCTCAATATTCGTTATAAAACCAGGTGGGCATGGATGGTGAGCTGATTCGGTGGTTCAATGGGCCACTTGACTGGACTTGCCCCCCAGGCCTAAGACTGCCACCCCTTCCCTGGGCTAGGGTAGTATAGGGGCAGGCAGAGTGGTCTGGGGGGAAGTTGTCATCATGACACACAAAACTGCTGGAAAAAAAATCTTGGTTCTCAATTTGCTGGGTAAATAGAAGAGAAGGAGAGGCGGCCATGGTTCAATTTGCTGCCTCTCTCAAAGTGCTGCCTGAGTCCAATGGACCCACTGGGACCCATGGTAGGGCCGGCCCTGCCGCTGGCTAAGATTGAGAACTGAGCAATCAAAGAAAGCTTGGTTCTCCAAGCTCTGTGAGCAGAGAGCTGGTCCCGTGAAGGGTGCGCACCACAGCAGGCATGTGGGCGTGCAATCAGGGGAGGATTTCCTATGACGCCCTCCCAGAACTGTCTGACCTTGCTGTAGCCGTCGCTTTGCTATACCGTGGTCGGCAAGTAGTTAAGTAATCCTGCGCTTTGCCCATGCTTTAAAGTGCACTTACTCTTTAGGCCTGCTTGTCTGACTTCTATCCTCCATAGACTTGTATATTTGGCAATATTTATTTTATTATTCAAGGAAGAATCATTTGAAATGATTGTTTAGCGATTGGATTGTGCCCCGGCATCCAACCCTCCTCTAATGTCTCTTTGGCCAGTCTGACTAATACTGTACAAGCTCTGTCGCCTTTCAGAAGCTTTTTGCTGATTCTTTAGCACATCTTTTGATCTTTTCATCTTCTATTTCTTTGTCATGTATGCGGTAATTGCTTTTCGTAAATGCACAAGAAAAGCCGTAATTCCAAAATACTATGTCAATGAAGATTGAGCCATCCTAATCCTGCTTCAGTGAGAGCCACAACAGAGGGATTTGGGTGATAATGGCCGGAGCTGGATATCCCCAGGGATGAGCAGAGGAGACATGGCCATGCGTTGGGACATGTCACCTACAGATGTGATCGCTCCTCAAAGAGTTCCCTGAAATCCCAGCACATAATTAGGGGGGTCCCAGCTTCATCCCTAGAGATCAATGACAGCTCCTGTTTAAACTCATTTGGAAAAAAAAATGTCACTTTCCATTGAAGGAATTAAAATGTCACTTCTTGCCCCCAAAGAGCAATTCTTTACCTAATTAAAAAGCAGAATACGAAATTGGAAAGCTGTTGAAATCATTGATTGCTTCTGACAGACCCCTTAATTTCAAGGTGCCTAAAGGTGCCATTAAGGAAGTTGCATATCCTTCACCACTCTTCTTGTTTGGAAGCCAGGTTGTGCATACAAGTTCAACTGTTTTTCAATAGCTTAACCACTTCAATACCGGGCACTTTCACCCCTCTTCCTGCCCAGGCCTATTTTCAGCTTTTGGCGCTCTCACACTTTGAATGACATTTGTGCGGTCATGCAATTTTTATCATTTTTTCACACAAATAGAGGTTTCCTTTGCTGGTATTTAATCACTACCAGGTTTTCTATTTTTTGATAAATAAACAAAAAAAGGCCGACATTTTTTAAAAACGTTTTTCTTAGATTCTGTTCTGGGCACTGATAGGCTGCACTAATGGGCACTGACGAAGCGGCGCTGATGGGCATTGATGAGGATGCACTAATGGGCATTGATGAGGAGGCAGTGATAAGGCTTCACTGATATGCAGCACTGATGGGCATTGATGAGGCTGCACTAATGGGCACTGATAAGGCGGCACTGATAGGCAGCACCAATGGGCACCGCTAGGCGGCACTGATGAGCACTGATGGGTGGCACAGATGAGCATTGATAGACAGAATTGATGAGCACTGATGGGCAGCACTGATAGGCAGCATTGATGAGTAATGATAGGCGGCATTGATGGGCACTGATAGGCAGCAGTAATGAGCACTGATAGGCAACACTGATGGGCAATATTAGGCAGCACAAATAAGCACTGATAGGCAGCAATGATGGGCAGTGATAGACAGCATTGATGGGCACTGATAGGTAGCACTAATGAGCACTGATAAGCGGCATTGATAGGCACTGATAGGCAGCACTGATGGGCACTAATGGGGCTGCATTGATAATCATGGCACTTATTATCTGTGTAAATGCCCCCTGTCAGAGTTTCCGGTTACCAGCTCTCCTCTCCTCACGCTGAGATTTGCCCTTTACCACAATCTGTGATCAGCTGTGTCCAAAGGACACAGTGATCGCAGAGTGCACTGGATGCTCACCCCAGGACGCCCTCCCAGAAATGGATGACCATGCTGTAACTGTCTTTTGGCTATAGCACGACGAGGGAGAGGTTAAAGAGGATGTTCACCCTAGCAAGAAACAATAAAAAGACAGCAGCTACAAATACTCTAGCAGATGAAGTCATTGTCAGGAAGAGTACTATGAGAAGTAATACCTGGAAGTGTTACGCTTACACATTATTAACATTGATGCACTTAGCCTAGGTTTCCACTATTACGACCTGAAAGTCGCATGATTTTGGCGCAATTTTTGCCGTGATTTTGATGCGACTTGAAGCAATGTCTGTGTATTCCTAAGGCCTATGGACCTCAAGTCGCATCAAAGTGGGACCAAAGTAGTGCAGGGACTACTATGAAGTCGCACAGATATGAACAGTACTCATTGGAAATCACGGGGTACGACTTTGCAGTCCCAAGTCGCATGACAAGTCGCACAAGTGGAAACATAGCCTAATAGTAAAACATGTTAAAGGACCATAGGGCGCCGACCAGAATTTCTAAATGAAAGTGAACCAGTGCATTAGATATACAGTACATGTGATAATATACAAACTTTTAATAACTTTTAATAATATGAAAAACATTCAGCATACATAATCTATATATAAAAAACGTGAATTAGTTAATTAATAAATCCCATGTGATCGTAATTAATCCAGATTAATAATCAACATTTAGTTTCCTCCAAAACATAAATATTCGCTCAAAATTAATAAAAAAATTTTATAAAATACATTGTGACCATAGTCCATATAAATTAATTTGCAGATGTTTAGTTCAATCACCAGTGGGTCTGAGGTTTAATGTGCTAAAAAAATCACACAAACGCAGTGCTCCGCCCCATGTGAGTGAATGCAATATGCGCTCACCAGGTAGACTTAGCCGCAGAGTGACCAAACAGCATGGATCTATATAGGACTGTATAAATGAGATCAGCCAATATTCGGAAAGTTTCTCCTCCTCTCCTTCTCACCTCTAGGGAAAGCTCAAGCACAGAGCCACACGAAAGAAGCAGGAATAGTGTAATACCGTTTTTTTATTTTAAAATTCAATAAAATATATAGTTAATTATGCTCACATCTAATAGATTAAAAATATGCCTTGCAGCAATAGGACACAGTTCGGATTCCCGACAGGGTGGCCGCGGCAATCTCGCACCCGTCTCACAACAAACTAGCGTTAGTCTCACCCGTCTGACCGCCTCTCTCCTCACTCAAGCTCCTTGTATAGCGCCTCAAGCCTCGACACAGAGTCCTGACCTCAACCCAATAGAACACCATGGGATGAATTATAGCGGAGACTGTGAGCCAGGCCTTCTCATCCAACATCAGTGCCTGACCTCACAAATGCACATCTGTAAGAATGGTCAAATATTCCCATAGACACTCCTAAACCTTGTGGACAGCCTTCCCAGAAGAGTTGAAGCTGTTATATCTGCAAAGGGTGGGCCAACTCAATATTGAACCCTACAGACTAAGCCTGGGATGCCATTAAAGTTCATGTGCGTGTAAAGGCAGGCGTTCCAATACTTTTGGCAATATAGTGTAGATTACAGGGCCATTAAAGCGGAGGTCCGAGGTAGGAAAAAAAAATTAAAAGTCAGCAGCTACACATACAGTAGCTGCTGACTTTTAATATTAGGACACTTACCTGTCCTGGAGTCCAGCGATGTCGGCACCCACCACCGATCTTCGGATCGGCGGACGGGTGCAGCTGCCTCCATCGCGGGTAAGGGAACCCGGACGTGTAAGCAATACAGCTTCACGCCGGGCACCGTACTGCGCATGCGCGAGGCTCTGCCGCGCGCTGCTACTGGCCAGGCAGCCAGATGCAGAGCGAGCAGGGAGGAGGGAGCCTGGCTGCTGACGTCAGCGGCCGCGGCTGCCGGCCAGAGCTCCCGGAAGTGTGGAAAAGGACACCTGTCTAAAGACAGGTGTCCTCTCCCCCCCCCCCCCGAAAGGTGCCAAATGTGACACCTGAGGGGGGGAGGAATCCAACCAGTGGAAGTTCCACTTTTGGGTGGAACTCCGCTTTAAGTAGCAGGTGTGCATGAATTGTTTTGATAAAAAACAAATGTTCCCTCATAGGACGGAGAGTGATCTGTAGCGTAGGTGGGCGGGGGGGGGCGCATATATGGAACACCCAGAAAGAACATGTCTCAGGAAATGTTTTTCATCATTTGTCAAATCTCAGCACTGCTAGTCTCCTGCAGGCTCTTTGCAACCACTTCCTGTCTACATGCACCCTCTCCAGCAACAGTATATCGAAGGGTAGGATTCCCCATGACGATAACAGTTTCTGCGCAATGAGCATTGGCACAGCTGCTTATAGTCTCCACTGAAAGCCTGTGTGGCAGGGTGATAACGCAGGAGGGCAATTAGGAGACAGGGACAGGACAGCACGTTGTCACCCTATATCAGGATCAAGGACCTTCATAGCAGGATGACCAGATATTATTAAAATTAGCGCTTTTTGAAATTTATTAGAATGTGATGATTACATTGAAAATGACCTCTGAAATTACAATAACACAATAATGGTTCATATTGTTGCGTTCTTTTGTACACAATATGGCTGCCACCGAACAGGACTAATGCAGATATATAGGGTGGTAGTGCGGCATTTAAAGGGTTTATTTAAGCACCGAGAAGGCAACATATCACCTCCTCATGGCTGGTCAAACGCCTCTGAAAAACAATCTGAGCGTTGATCACCTTCAGAGAAGCGGCAGTCTCTGACCTACGTCTGAACAAGCCCTTACAGACACAATATCAAGTCTCAAAATTTGCATTACTTGAAAAAAAAAATTTTTCATTAACAGTTTGGCTGGACAAAAACTTCTCTCCAGAACATTACCATGTGAAAGACTCCATGTAGATGAATTGACCCGCCATGACCATCTGCCCAGCGAGAAGTGGACATGTGAAGACGTGTCTGGCCATTACCTGGAGACATTCACTAATGACATGCTGTTCTGCCAGCTTATTAGGCTGACTTGTGACCTTTTCTTGGTTTATTTGTTAGAGTGCTGGTTACTTATTTCTGGAGTACGGGGTCTAGGATGCCAAAATGATTCCTGGGTATGCTACCACGATACATACAAGAGATCACAGGGTCTGTGAAGGTTCTCATTTATCCAGTTCATGGTATATCTAGTAGGAGTCACTTTCAACAGGACTTGTTGAAGATGTTTTAAAGCTTATTAAAGCCTCTTCTTCCATACTAAGATGTTTCATAGATTACCCAAGTCACATCCTCCGTTGAAAGATATTTTATAGTTTATCCAAGCCACTCTGTATCTTCTTTGACATTTCATAGCTTATACAAGCTATTTCTTTCATTCTAAGATGTTTCATAGCTTATCTAAAACACGTCTTCCATTCTAAGATGTCTCATAGTTTATCCAAGCCAATTCTCATTTATCCAGGTCATGTTATATCTAGTAGTCATCAGTCTCTTTCAACTGGACTTCTGTAATGTTGAAAGTGTTTCCTAGCTTCTCCAAGCTGTTTCTTCAGTTTTAAGACATTTAATAGCTTCTCCAAGCCACTAGTGCCATTCTAAGATGTTTCATAACAAGCTATGAAACATTTTTAGAACAGAAGTGTCTTGAATAAGCTATGAAACATCTTGGTATGGAAGAAATTACTTGGATGAGCTATGAAACATTTTACAACAGAGGAAGTGTCTTTGATAAGCAATGAAAATCTTAGAACTAGATAATCAATAAGCTATGAAACTCTTAGTACAGAAGAAGTGACTTGGATAAGCTATGAAATGTCTTAGTACAGAAGAAGTGACTTGGATAAGCTATGAAATGTCTTAGTACAGAAGAAGTGGCTTGGATAAGCTATGAAACATCTCTCGAATGGAAGAAGTTACTTGGATAGGCTATGAAATGTCTTAGAACAGAGGAAATGGCTTTGATAAGCTATGATATGTCTTGGAACATACAAAGTGGCTTGAATAAGTTATGAAATATCTTTGAATGGAGGAGGTGGCTTGGATAAGCAATGAAACATCTTAGTATGGCAGAAGTGACTTGTATAAGCTATAATACGTCTTTGAATGGAAGAAATGGCTTGGATAAGCTATTAAATGTCTTAGTATGGAAGGAGTGGCTTGGATAAGCTATGAAACATCTTAGTACATAAGAAGTAGCTTGGATAAGCTATGAAACGTCCTAGAACAATGGAAGTGTCTTAGATAATGAAAAATGATAAACATCTCTCAAATGGAAAAAGTGGCTTGGATAAGCTATGACACTTCTTAGTATGGAAGAAGTGACTTAGATAAGCTCTGAAATGTCTTAGAATGGAAGAATGACTTGGATAACTATGAAACATCTTAGAATGGAAGAGTGACTTGGATAAGCTATAAAACATCTTAGAACAGAAGAAAAGGCTTTGATAAGCTACGAAACATCTTTGAATGGAAGAAGTGACTTGGATAAGGAATGAAACATCTTAGTACAGAAGAAGTGACTAGAATAAGCTATAAGTCCTAGAATGGAGAAAGTAGCTTGGATAAGTATGGAAGAAGTGATTTGGATAAGCTATAAAATGTCTTTACATGGAAGAATTGGCTTGGGTGAGCTCTGAAATGTCTTAGTATAGAAGAAGTGGCTTGGATAAGCTATGAAACATCTCTTGAAAGGAAAAAGTGGCTTGGATAAACTATGAAATGTCTTAGTATGGAAAAAGTGGCTAGGATAAGCAATGAAACGGTTTTGAACAGGAGAAGTGGCTTGGATAAGCTATGAAACATCTTAGTATTGAAGATGCGACTTGGATAAGCTATGAAACATCTTAGAATGGAACAAGTGGCTTGAATAAGCTATGAAATGTCTTAGTACGGAAGAAGTGGCTTGGATGAGCTATGACACATCTTAGAACAGAGGAAGTTTCTTAGATATGATATGAAACATCTCTCAAATGGAAGATGTGCTTTGGATAAGCTAAGAAAAGTCTTAGAACAGAAGAATGACTTGGATAAGCTATAAAACTTATTAGAACAGAAGAAGAGGCTTTGATAAGCTATGAAACATCTTTGAATGGAAGAAGTGACTTGGATAAGCAATGAAACATCTTAGTAAAGAAGAAGTGACTAGGATAAGCTATGAAAAGTTCTAGAATGGAGAAAGTGGCTTGGATAAGTATGGAAGAAGTGATTTGGATAAGTTATAAAATGTCTTTGCATGGAAGAATTGGCTTGGGTGAGCTCTGAAATGTCTTAGTATAGAAGAAGTGGCTTGGATTAGCTATGAAACATCTCTTGAAAGGAAAAAGTGGCTTGGATAAACTATGAAATGTCTTAGTATGGAGAAAGTGGCTAGGATAAGCTATGAAATGTCTTTGAACAGGAGAAGTGGCTTGGATAAGTTATGAAACATCTTAGTATTAAAGACGTGACTTGGATAAGCTATGAAACATTTTAGTATTGAAGATGCGACTTGGATAAGCTATGAAACATCTTAGAATGGAACAAGTGGCTTGAATAAGCTATGAAACATCTTAGTGTGGAAGAAGTGGCTTGGATAAGCTATGACACATCCTAGAACAGAGGAAGTGTCTTAGATATGCTATGAAACATCTCTCAAATGGAAGAAGTGGTTTGGATAAGCTAAGAAAAGTCTTAGAACAGAAGAATGACTTGGATAAGCTATGAAACATCTTTGAATGGAAGAAGTGACTTGGATAAGCAATGAAATATCTTAGTACAGAAGAAGTGACTAGGATAAGCTATGAAAAGTCATAGAATGGAGAAAGTGGCCTGGATAAGCTATTAAATGTCTTAGTATGATATAAGTGATTTGGATAAGCTATAAAACATCTTTGCATTGAAGAATTGGCTTGGGTGAGCTCTGAAATCTATTATTATAGAAGAAGTGGCTTGGATAAGCTATGGAACATCTCTTGAAAGGAAGACGTGATGTGGATAGGCTACAAAATGTCTTATAACAGAAGACATGGCTTGGATAAGCTATGATATGTCTTGGAATATACAAAGTGGCTTGGATAGGCTATAAAATATCTTTAAATGGACAAAGTGACTTGGATAAAAACATCTAAGAATGGATGAAATGGAAAAGCTCTGAAACATCTTAGTATGAAAGTAGTGGCTTGTATAAGCTATGAAACGTCTTAGAACATACAACGTGGCTTGGATAAACAATAAAATATCTTTGAATGGAAGAAGTGGCTTGGATAAGCTGTGAAACATCTTAGCATGGAACAAGTGGCTTGAGTAAGCTATGAAACATCTTCAACCAGCGGAATGTGACTAACTACTACTAGATATACCATGACCTGGAGAGGGACTTTGGAGGAATTTCCTCTTACTTCCTGTTTTGGCTATTGAACAGGAAGTGAAAGGAATTATCCCCAATGGGACACAGATGACAAAAAAAGAACCTGACAGAGGTTATAACCCTCCTCTACTCTAACCAAAATTTGCCTTTAGGAACACTTTAAGGCTAGTTTGGACTAAGCTGGAATTCTACTTTAAGCAAAACATAAGACTAAATAAATTGTAGGCCTAAGGAATGGAGACAAGTAAAACAGGTAGAGGGGGTACCATCATCCTAACACTTGAAATCTAAAGAGGGAGTTGGGAGCATTCCTTGTATGCCCCCGATAGAAGATATGACTGCAGTCCTGTGATATTTGTTATTGTTATGGACATATGTCATTGTTTTTAACCACTTAAGGACCGGAAGGATTTCCAGCTTTAGGACCGGAGCCCTTTTTGCGATTCGGCACTGCGTCGCTTTAACTGACAATTGCGCGGTCGTGCGATGTTGTACCCAAACGAAATTTGCGTCTTTTTTTTCCCACAAACAGAGCTTTCTTTTGGTGGTATTTGATCTCCTCTGCGTCATTTCTGATCGCCGCTATAAACAAAAGAAGAGCGACAATTTTGCAAAAAAAATTTCTTACTTTTTGCTAAAATACAAATCCAAAAAAAAATATAAAAAAACATTTTTTTTCACAGTTTTTGGCCGATTTATATTCTTCATCATATTTGCGATAAAAAAAATCGCAATCGGCGTTTATTGATTGGTTTGCGCAAAAGTGGTCGCGTTTACGGATGATGAGAATTAATTTTCGGGGTTTTTATTTTTTTTTTATTTTTTACTAATAATGGCGGCGATCTGCGATTTTTAGCGGTACTGCGATATTTCAGCGGACATTTCGGAACATTTTGACACTTTTTTGGGACCATTGGCATTTATACAGCGATCAGTGCTATAAAAATGCACTGATTACTGTGTAAATGCCATTGGCAGTGAAGGGGTTAACCTGCAGGGGGCGCTCTAAGGGTTAACTATGTTCCCTGGGCGTGTTCTAACTGTATGGGGGCTGCCCTAGCTGGGGAAGGGAAGTGGTCACAGCCTCCACGTACAGGAAGGCTGTGATCACAGCCCTTCCCCCTTCACAGAACGGAGGTCCGTGTTTACATACACGGACCTCCGTTCCTTCACTCCGGGGGGGGGGCATCGCGGGTGGCCGGCGGCAATCGAAGCCGCCGCACCCGCTCCCTGGCCCTCCCCAGACACAGTGAGCGCGCGGGCGCGCCTCCGGCGGCGCGCGCGTGCTCACTGTGCGCGATCAGGCGGCTGCCGTTGTATGACGGCGTTTCGCCTTACAGAGCCACTTTGCCGCCGTCAGATGCCGATCGGCGGTCGGCAATTGGTTAATCATGGATGAATAAAACTTTATATTTTCATAAAACTTTATTGTAATCCTTGGGTACCGAGATAGTCAATTTATCCTTCAGTCTGTAGCATATGAGGGATGCTCCCAACGCCTTCTTTAGATTTTAACCACTTAAAGACGCACACCGCATATATAGTATCTCACAACAGTAAGTACACCCCTCACATTTTTGTAAGTATTTTATTATACCTTTTCATGTGACAACACTGAAGAAATGACACTTTGCTACAATGTAAAGTAGTGAGTGTACAGCTTGTATAACAGTGTACATTTGCTGTCCCCTCAAAATAACTCACAGCCATTAATGTCTAAACCGCTGGCAACAAAAGTGAGTACACATATACTCTCCACTGGCAGGGAAAGGGTTAACATCAGGGGTGAGCAAAGGGTTAAATGTGTTCCCTGGGTGTGTTTTCTAACTGTGTGGGGGATGGACTGACAGGAAGAACACAGAGATCACTGTTCTGAATTACTAGGTACAGAAGATCTCAGGGTACTTCCCTGTCAGAACAGGGATCTGCCTTGTTCTCATAAGCAGATCCCCGTTCTGCCTCTCTGCGGAGTGCTCGGGTCCACCGGAACTGCAGATTGGCTCCCCGCCATGCAGCGCGCCCACAGTGTCTATTACAATGTACAGGTACCGTACATTGTTTCGCGCAATAGAGCTGCCCTGCCGCAGTATCTACAGTATCTCACAAAAGTGAGTGCACCCCACACATTTTTGTAAATATTTTATTCTATCTTTTCATGTGACAACACTGAAGAAATGACACTTTGCTACAATGTAAAGTAGTGAGTGTACAGCTTGTATAACAGTGCAAATTTGCTGTCCCCTCAAAATAACTCAACACACAGCTATAAATGTCTAAACCGCTGGCAATCAAATACCGTGGGTCATCAAATACCACCAAAATAAAGCTCTATTTGTGGGGAAAAGGGACATCAATTTTATTTGGGTACAATGTCACACACCCGCGCAGTTGTCAGTTAAAGTAATGCAGTGCTGTGGTGAGGCCGGATGATAAGATTAAGGGATTTGAATATGGGGCGCTACGGGAAAAAATAACACTGCGCGGAAGACATACCGTTTTTCCTAGGAGACACAAATGCTTCCCTTTGGCAGTTGATGCATGACATAAACACTTTTGGTCAACACTCAGGCTTAACGATCAATTGGACGAAGTCAGCCCTCCGACCCATAGACGGAGTGGAATCCAGGTCCTTGGCTGAATTCTGCCTGGTCCCAGTGGTCCAGTTGTTTAAATACCTAGGTATCTATATCTCCCCTGTGATCACAGACTATTGTCGACTAAACATCTCATTGTTGCATAGATTTAAGGTCAAAATTGCTATCTGGAACAAACTATGACTATCCCTGATAGGTAGAGCCAACTTAATTAAAATGATACTGATGCCCCAGCTCCTTTATTTACTCCATAACGCCCCCATGGTGGTCCCACTGTATAACAACACACTGTTCCAGGCCTTACTTTGGAAGGATGGATCACCAAGAATAAAGCTAGAACAGTTTCAAAGGGCTAAAGACAGAGGGGGAATTGCGCTACCTAATACATGGATATAATACCTGGCATCCCAGCTACAACATCTTATTGGGGGTTTGGTAGCGATCCGCATACTGGCCCATCTCTCTCTCCCTCAGCTCACTCCATTATGAGGCATCACATGAAGCTCAAAGACATCCCTGGTGCTCTGGAATCCATTAATGTTGACTCCTCCAATAGACTCTTCCCTACCTATTCACTGATTTTGAACACCTTGGGATTCACAGATTATAGTCCCATCTGGCATAATAGGGGATATGAAGAACTCGCTAAACTTTTGTGTGCACCCCAATGGAAACGCTGGGGTATTAGTTTTACACACTTGTCTCAAATCTTCCACAATGGTACCCTACACTCTTATGAGGATCTAAGCAGTACCTACCTTCTCCCCTACATAATGAGGTTCCATTACATTCAACTTGCGCATGCAGTACGTGCACAGGGAGCTGCCACAGACTGGTCTCTATCCCCTACACCACTGTTTAGATTTATACAATCTATAGAGGACACCAAGGGTTTTATATCCTCCTGCTATAACATGCTACTCCCATCATATCTAGATGGATCTCCTAACAACGCAAAAGAAAAATGGGGAAATTACGTAGGCCCTCTGGATGAAGATCTCTGGGACATTGCCCTTGAATCAATTCACAATAGTTCCCTCAACACAGCTCAGAGGCTATCCCAACTTTTCATAGTATTAAGGGTTCATTATACTCCTGATAGATTACATCGCATGGGATTGTTGCAGTCCCCCATATGTGCTTGTTGTAAGATGCCGAGTGGAGACCTAATCCATTCACTATGGAGGTGTCCCAAGTTGCACCGATATGGAACAAACTGTTGGATACCATTAACTTAGCATTTCACTCCTTAGTGCCCTTGGAACCCATCAGATGTATTTTAGGTATCTTGGATGATCTTCCTTTAACAGAACTCCAGCGACTTGCGATTAAACGTGTTTCAGGCTCGTAAACTCATTTTACAACTCTGGAAGGCAGACAGAGCACCCACTCATAAAGAATGGGTTTATAATATGGATTGCACCGTCACACTTGAAAAGGTCATTTTTCAACACAGAAGCTGCCCCCACAAATTTGAAAAGTTATGGGGAGACAGGCTCGCTACTCCGGGCCTCGCTCCCACGGATCTGATAATGGATAGACTGCTGGGGTGAATCCACGGAACTATAAGTGAGATATTTTGCCTGTGCTGCTTATGCTGTAAGGTGTGAAATGTGATTTTTAACTGAAATATCCTGAAGATGTATAAATGGCTGTAATTGTTGCCTGTTTATTACTGAACTGAATGTTCTTCCGATTCAATAAAACAAGACCTGATTTAAAAAAAAAAGTAATGCTGTGCCGTATCGCAAAAAAATGGCCCGGTCATTAAGGGGGTAAAACCTTCCGGGGCTGAGGTGGTTAAGCAAAATATGGTCAGAATTTGTGACGGCTGAGTGAATGCTTGCGACATTTGTCCATCAATTTTTTTTTCATAACTAGACCCCTTTGTGTTTTGCCTTTAGTTCTACTTTAATTAGAAGTATATGTATTTGGAGGCACTGGGGTGTGCAGTGATGTGCTTAAGCAGAATGTACTACTTGTGGTTACAGTGGCTGCATCACTTCCTCTCAATGTGCTGTATGTGGTCACCTATAGGGGAAGTACTCTTTATACCCCAGTGCCTGCTATTGCATCCTTTTTGCACTTATGTGCTTAAAACAGCATGCATCTTAAGTGCAGTGTTCCTATCTGCTAGTAGCTGTGTTATAGTCTGTTTTATATGCTTTTTGATGCTGTTTTATATTTTCTTTAGATAAGCCCCAAGGTGTATCTATTATTCAAATATAATGTACTTCAGCATTATTCCCTCTAGGGGGCGATAAAGACCACTTTCTGTGCCATAAGCTGCTGTAACAAACACAGCCCAATGTAAATGATAAGGAAGTAACTATGTAGCTGTATTGTCATTTCTTTGTATAGAATGTAATACTTTGATGTTATTGTAATGTTTGGTGATCAGGTTATGGTGGACTTTTTATACAACCTATTTTTGTCCATTGCAGCAAATATGTGAGTTTCAGATTTTATTGCACCACTTTAAAGTTTAGGCAGCACTAAGTCACATGGTCTGTAGGTACAGCACATTCATTTTGCATCATCTTTTGTTTAATTTATTGATTGATTGATTGACTAGGTATTGTTAAGCAGTTTTAACCTGATTTAACCATGTAAATCTCCTACTACCGCGCCATAATCGCATGCGTTGCACACAGTTGCGAGATGGCTGCAGCTCGGCCCCAGAGACTTGCATGGATCGTGTTCGGTAGCAATAGTGCCCACCAAATGCTACATGTGGTTTGGTTTTTGCCCTGTTTGCCAAGCACAGCATTACGTTTGCGGCACATGTACGGCCCTGAGTGACTGAGGGCCCAGGTTCAGGCGAGCAGTAAAAACACGGCTTAGCCACTTGGTTTTACTGCCCCCTACCCACACCTGTGTTTTAAGGAGGCACTGCTGGGGGCACCTGTGATGTAAGGAGGCACTCCGCTGGGGGCACCTGATGGAAGATGGGACTCTGCTGAGGGCACCTGTGATGTAAGGAGGGATTCCGCTAGGAGCACCTGATGGAAGGAGGAACTCTGCTGGGGCACCTGATGGAAGGAGGAACTCTGCTGGGGGCACCTGATGGAAGGAGGAACTCCGCTGGGGACACCTGATGGAAGGAGGAACTCCGCTGGGGACACCTGATGGAAAGAGGAACTCCGCTGGGGACACCTGATGGAAGGAGGAACTCCTTGGGGGCACCTGATGGAAGGAGGGACTCCGCTGGGGACACCTGATGGAAGGAGGGACTCCGCTGGGGGCACCTGATTGCATCTGGTGGCAGGCGACAGTGGCAAGTGACGCTGAGGGAGACTGGACATATGTGGCTTGGGTTCTGAGGAAGAGGGTCCTCCCTCGAAATGCGTCAGTAAGTACGTCACACCATCCCGTCTACCAGTTATCCTGGGTCCCGCCTTGGACTTTAATTGAATTGTCTGTTATTGCGGAGCACCCTACATGCCTATTATCATCTTGTATGTGAGTATGACCATTGCTGTTTAAACTTTCACTAAAAAATAACCCAGAGGTGATTAAATACCACCAAAAGAAAGCTCTATTTGTGGGAAAAAATGCTTAAAAATTCATTTGGGTACAGTGTAGCATGACTGCGCAATTGTCATTCAAAGTGTGACAGCGCTGAAAACTGAAAATTGGCCTGGGCAGGAAGGGGGTAAAAGTGCCTGGTAGGCAAGTGGTTAAATAACATTGTTAATTGCATATTGTACTTGTTTGTAGCCTAAATACTGAAATTTGCACTTAAAGCAGAGTTCCACCCAAAAGTGGAACCTCTGCTTTAAAGGAAGGTGACCCCCTGACATGCCACAAGGTGGTCCCAGGTCCACTCCTCTCCTAGAGCCGCAGCTCTGGAAGGAAGTTCACCTTCCCCCCTCCCTCTCGGCGATCTTCTGGGACACCTCACAGGTCTCAGAAGATACGTCAGCCTTTCACAAGGCACATCGCGACTCGCGCATGGGCAGTGCGTACCCGGCTTTGAAGCCAAAGCCGGGTGCCCACACTTGTGATGCTGGCGCCGCCAAGGGGAGGGGGAGAGGAGCGAGCCTTCGGGCGGCCGCATCGCTGGAGCGAGGGACAGGTGAGTGTCTGATTGTTAAAAGTCAGCACCTACCCTTTTGGTAGCTGCTGACTTTTAACTGGGTGGAACTCCGCTGTAAAATCTGTAATTTTGTAACATTTGGAAATGCCAATAAAAACTTGGCTGTGCCAGTACATTTTGGGTGTTGTGTCAGTAAATTTAAATGTGGTAGATTGGCAACACTGCAAATGAGGCAGCGTGCATGGCAGGCTGACAACCATACTGCTCATTGTTAGGCGGCGGTAGTGTTGTCAGCCTGCAACAGAAAGTGCTGCAGGATCTTCCAGTATGGAGCTTTGCAACAGATTACAGAAAAAGTGTTAGACATGATGCCAACACACTGAAAAATCAATTTTGAGCTGACATGCACATTCATTTAATGCAAGGAGAAGTCTGATTGGTTGGCTATGGTATTATGCGCATATGGCTGCACCGGGGTCCCGTCCATGTGCCGTGTAATGACTGGCAGAGCGCAGGCCTGTGACTTGTAGGTCTCCTGCTGCTCTCATTCCTCTTCTAATGAAAGCCATTCTCCCAGGGAGAGACTGTGGGAAAGTTATGAACGAAGACAAAGGTGGGTCTCACGGCCGAGGAGGGGGGTCTGGGATGTCGGGGAGGGGGCCCGATTTCACCTCCCCGCCTGGCCTGTCTTAGATTAAAGCCCCCTCTCCCTCTTATCTCAGTAGAACATGTCGTTCTCCAGTCATTCCCACACCTCTGCATCTAAGCTCAGGCAACAGGTGCAAGTTTCTAGGGGCCTTCTGTGGCCCTGTAGGACTAAGAGGTCTGGGGGGCCAACAGGTGCAAGGATATAATGGATACCACCTCACGGACAAGGCAGCTGGCGGGCAGAGGCGTAAGGGTTCGGGGACCATCACCTCTGGGGGGCATTGGGCTGGCAGTGAAGGGGTTGATGGGGTTTTATAGACGGTTTTACCCATAATCCCCTGCTCAGCACATCTGTCTGTCTGCAGAGGCACGGCGCAGAGTCTACAGCCGGTAGGCACGGGGAGGTGTAATGTCAGACCCAGCACCAGCTGTGTGAACGTTATGGGTTATAAGATACAGTCTGGTGCCCCTAATCCAGAGTCTGGTCCATTCTTTGTTTGGGAAGTTAACCCCAAGAGGCCCAGTGACTTGATTGAATGCCAGTCCAGGAGGCCCATGGGCATCATAGGGCCTAAGAGGGGAAATAATTAAAGCTGAACTCCAGCAATGATCTTTATTGCATACTTACATTGCTTCAGCTTGAACCAATCTATGTATGGACAGGGCCGTCTTTAATACTAATTGGATCCTGGGCAAACATTTTCTTGGGCCCCCCCATGCAAATTTTGCCCAACATTCCAAAAAACAAACACACACATAAACGTATGTATTGAATTGTATTGTAACTGTACCTTCACCTCCCCCAAAGTAGCCATTGGTCACCTCTGTACCCCTCCATCCACAGCTCACTTCACTACCCCCCCACATCCTCACTTCTGTATCCCCTGTCCACCTCAGTACCCTTCACCCACAGCTCACCCCCCCCCCCATGTCCACCTCTGTACCCCCATGCCCACCTCTATACCCCCATCCAGCTCTGTAGCCCGCCATGTCCATCTCTGTACCCCCCCATCCACGTTCACCTCTGTATCCTTCTGTCCACCTCTGTATTACCCCCATCCATGTTCACCTCTGTAACCCCTCATCCACCTCTGTACCCCCCTCATGTCCACCTCTATACCCCCCATCCACCTCTGTACCCCCCCCCCATATCCACCTCTGTACCCCCCATCCACATTCACATCTGTATCCTTCTGCCCACCTCTGTACCCCCCATCCATGTTCACTTCTGTACCCCCCTGTACCCCCATGTCTTCACTTGTACCTACCCCCCATGTCTCCACCCGTCTTCCTATGTC
>BLSH010478497.1:568141-606315 GCA_018402905.1 Glandirana rugosa | reverse complement strand
GCAAAAGAAATCGGCTGTCCCCCCTGATGGCGCCCCCCCCTCCAGAAATTGTAGCGCACGGGGCATCCGCCCCTGCTATTACCAACCCTGGTTGTTGGACGCACAGTTGCAGCAATCAATCAGATGCAGTCACTGTTTGGGTATTCTGACAACCATGCAAGTGTCTGAATACATATAGCCAGTGGGGGTAGTACTTCATCCAAGCTGTTTAGCAAAAAATCAAAGTGTGTATGGCTAGCTTTAAATGGACTGTAGGTAGGCCAAATATGGTTGCACTTGTTTATAAAAAAAAGACTGTAATGGCAGAGATCTATAGCAGTCTCTTGTAACATGCCCCCAGTCCCTTACTGCATTTTGCAGCTTGTCTTTATTCTCCAACCAGGCATGTATCATGTTTGTAGCCTTGGTCCATCTCCTGTCTGTCTGTCTGCAGTATCTGACCATCTCTTGTATCATGTCCACAGTCTCTGACCATCTCTTGTACCATATCTGCAGTCTCTGACCATCTCTTGTAACATGTCTGCAGTCTCTAACCGTCTCTTGTATCATGTCTGCAGTCTCTGACCATCTCTTGTACCATGTCTGCAGTCTCTTACCGTCTCTTGTATCATGTCTGCAGTCTCCGACCATCTCTTGTATCATGTCTGCAGTCTCTGACTGCCTCTTGTATCATGTTTGCAGTCTCTGACCATCTCTTGTATCATGTCTGCAGTCTCTGACCATCTATTTTAGTATGTCTGTAGTCTCTGACTATCTCTTGCATCATGCCCCCAGTCTCTGACTATCTTTGTTCAATGTCTGCAATCTCTGACAAACTCTTGTATCATGTCTGCAGTCTCTGACAATCTCTTGTATCATGTCTGCAGTCTCTGACCATCTCTTGTAGTATGTCTGCAGTCTCTGACCATCTCTTGCATCATGTCTGCAGTCTCTGACCATCTCTTGTATCATGTCTGCAGTCTCTGACCCTCTCCTACATTGTGTCTGCAGTCTCTGACCATCTCCTGTAATTTGTCTGCAGTCTCAAACTATCCCCTGTATCATGTCTGCAGTCTCTGGCCATCTCTTGTATCACGTCTGCAGCCTCTGACCATCTCTTGTATCATGTCTGCAGTCTCTGACCATCTCTTGTATCATGTCTGCAGTCTCTGACCATCTCTTGTATCATATCTGCAGTCTCAGACCAACTCTTGCATCATGTCTGCAGTCTCTGACCATCTATTTTAGTATGTCTGTAGTCTCTGACTATCTCTTGTATCATGCCCGCAGTCTCTGACCATCTTTTTTTTAACAGAAAAGTGTCTCTGACCATCTTTGCACCCTGTCTGCAGTCTCTGACCTTCTCTTGTATCATGTCGGCAGTCTTTGACCATCTCTTGTATCATGTCTGCAGCCTCTGATCATCTCTTGTACCACGTCTGCAGTCTCTGATCATCTCTTGTATCATGTCTGCAGTCTCTGGCCATCTTTTGTATCAGGTCTGCAGTCTGTGACCATCTCTTGCAGTATGTCTGCAGTCTCTGACTATCTCCTACATTATGTCTGCAGTCTCTGACCATCTCCTGTAATGTGTCTGCAGTCTCTGACCATCTCTTGTATCATGTCTCCAGTCTCTGACCTTCTCTTGTGTCATGTCTGCAGTCTCTGACCATCTCCTGTAATGTGTCTGCAGTCTCTGACCATCTCTTGTATCATGTCTCCAGTCTCTGACCTTCTCTTGTGTCATGTCTGCAGTCTCTGCCCCTCTGCTGTAATATATCCACAGTCTTAGGTCATCTACTGTAGCAAGTCTGCAGTCTCTGCCATCTTCTGTAATATTTCTGCATTCTCAGACCACCTACTGTAGCATGTCGGCAGTCCACTCCGTGTAGCTTACATATATACTTATTTACTATAATCATTAGCGCCATCTAGTGGTCATAATTCCTTATTCTTCTGATTCATGCTGTTCTTACAAATGACGAACATTCAACCTGGAAAGAAAATAGCGCAGTAACGTTTGACTTTACCAGCATTCAGACAGACTGTATGTACAAACACGTTCACCAGATGAATCACTGTACACATGTTTTTATAAATACACCTTAAATTTAGATTTTGATCTATGAAATTTGCCAACAACTATGTAGTGTGAGGGCCACATCTGTGCTGGGAGTCCCCTATAGCCAGCAGATATAATTGGGTGTGCAGCAGGTGGAGGATGGAGCCCAGAGAAGGATGGATGATGCTTGTGCATGGCTGTTGGGATAATGGGCTCTGGGCCCTCAGAGGCTGATAAGTGGCAGTGAATGTCAGGAATTTGTCACTATGCGCTGGGAACTCTGGTTTTCCTCCAGCTGTCAGTGGGCACCGCTTTTCCCGAGACATCGCCGAGAGACCAGAGATAGAATGGCTGGATGGAGAAAATCGATTACGAAGGACTTCACAGAGTACTCATAATATGTCAAAACTTCACATCTAACAACTCAATTAGAAATTTCGTTTTTTTAAAAAAAAAGCAGTCTGTGCAAGTGTGAGGAAGCAAAATAGGGAATTAACACTACATTACATCTGACCTCCGGCCTCCCCTTCAGTCTTGCACAGTTATACAGGCTCCTCTCCTGGACTGAAATTACTTGTCCTGATTTCACTGCACGCTGTGAGCTTCTCACAATGTGCATTTGAAGCTGCAGCAAGTCAGATAGAGCCCGCCTCATTCCTTGGCTGGAGGATGTCCAGCACATGGGCATTGCTCCCGACTGTCCCTGATTTTGAGGGATGTCCCTGATTTGCAACAACATCCCTCTGTCTCTTTTTCCTCCTCATTTGTCCCACATTTTGGTCCGATCTATAGAGTTGTATATAAAATGCACTTTTTAACTTTCAAAAAGTGTTTCCCAGTGCTAAACCTTTCATCCAATTTCTTTATTGCTGCATTTTTAAATTTCAAAAGCAAATATAAAGGAATAGTAGTTGTAAAAAATAAAGCCCTTGTGGGTTTAACTAATCTCTTGTTCGTTAACCAATTCAGCCCCGGAAGGATTTCACACTTTAGGACCAGAGCACTTTTTGCGATTCGGCACTGCGTTCCTTTAACTGACAACTGCGCGGTCGTGCGATGTTGTACCCAAACGAAATTTGCGTCCTTTTTTTCCCACAAATAGAGCTTTCTTTTGCTGGTATTTGATCACCGCTGCGTCATTTCTGATCACCGCTATAAACAAAAGAAGAGCGCCAATTTTGCAAAAAAAAAAAAACAAATTTCTTACTTTTTGCTAAAATAAAAATCCAAAAAAATAATTTTTTCAACGGTTTTGGTCGATTTATATTCTTCCTCATATTTGTGATAAAAAAAATCGCAAACGGCGTTTATTGATGGTTTGCGCAAAGGTTGCCACGTTTACGGATGATGAGAATTCATTTTACTAGTAATGGCGGCGATCTGCGATTTTTAGCGGTACTACGATATTGCAGCAGACATGTCGGACCATTTTGACACTTTTTTGGGACCATTGGCATTTAAACAGCGATCAGTGCTATAAAAATGCACTGATTACTCTGTAAATGCCATTGGCAGTGAAGGGGTTAACCGGCAGGGGGCGCTTTAAGGGTTAACTGTGTTCCCTGGGCGTGTTCCAACTGTAGTAGTGTTTGACTGGCAGGGGGAGGGGAGTGATCACGGCTTCCATATAGAGGAAGGCTGTGATCACAGCCCTTCCCCCCTCACAGAACGGAGATCCGTGTTTACATGTACGGATCTCCGTTCTTTCACTGCGGGGGGGCATCGGGGGTAGCCAGCTGAGATCGAATCCGCCCTACCCGCTCCCTGCCCCCCCCCTCACAATGTGCGATCTGGCAGCCGCCGTCAGATGACGGCGATTTGCCTAATAGAGCCACCTTGTTGCCGTCAATCTGCGGTTGACGGTCGGCAAGTGGTTAATTCTCCTTTAAGGAGGGTGTGGCAGGGGGTGTGTCCTATGCCTACATACTTTTGCTAGTAGGTGTCCCTCATTCCCGTCTCAAAAAGTTGGGAGGTATGCATGTGTGGGTAAAAATGTCCATAACAGGAATACGCTTTAATACCCATGTGAACAAGGCCTTAAAAAAACGAGCTGTAAGGTTGGTACCGACGGCAATAAAATAGCTTTAGCATTGGCATCAATGCGCGTTTTTCAGCGCTAGTGTTCAGCAGCATTTCTCTTCCTCTATTCAAAATCAATGGTTCCCTATGGGAGCCCGTTGATTGGAATAGAAGTCGCACCAGAAGTCGGATCATGATTATCCGACTTGCGGCACTACTTGTGTGCTGAGGATCTTGAAGGGGAACCCCACAAAACATTTTTTAAAAAATTTGCGTGGGGTTCCCCCCCAAGAGGTACCAGACCCTTTGGATGGATGGAAGCCCTTATGACATCACAGTGCGGGACTGTTGCGTCATAAGGGGTGGGGCTTCCGGGTGGTGTCAGCACCCCATGCCAATATAAGCCGATGCGCAGCATGGACTCGGCATTCGAGTGGGAGAGAGCGACGAGTCAACATGGGAAGAAGAGAAGAGGGAGAGGACAGCGGAGAAGACAGCTGCAAAAGAGCAGAACACAGAAGAACGAGCAGAAGATAGAACACCCCTTTAGAAGAAAGAGGGCCCCCGCAAAAGAGCAGAAGAAAGAAGAGCCGGAGAGGGGAGAAGATGCCAGAGCTGATTTAATAAACTATTTTAAAAAGCTGTGTAGTGTGTTTTTTTGACACTTTTTTTTAGGTGAATGGGTAGGGGTACAATGTACCCCCTACTCATTAACATAGGGTGGGGGGCTGGGATCTGGGGGCCTCCCTTGTTAAATGGGGCTTCTAGATTCTGATAAGTCGCCCACAGACCCCGACAACTAACGGCCAGGGTTGTCGGGAAGAAGCCCTTGTCCTCATCAACATGGGGACAATGTGCTTTGGGGTGGGGGGCCCCCCTGCCTCAAAGCACCCATGCTCCCCATGTTGAGTGTATGCAGCCTGGTATGGTCCAAGAGGGGGGGGGGGCGCTCACTCGTCCCCACCCCCTTTATTGGCCTGCCAGGCTGCGTACTTGGATAAGGGTTTGGTATGGATTTTGGACCCCACGCCGTGTTTTTGGCATGGGGGTTCCCCTTAAAATCCATACCAGACCTGGAACCTTTTGGGGGGAACCCCATGCAATTTTTTTAAAAAAATTTTGCGGGATTTCCCCTTCAAGATCCTCAGCACACAAGTCGTGCCGCAAGTCAGATCATCATGATCTAACTTCTGGTGCGACTTCTATTCAAATCAATGTGCTCCCATAGGGAACCATTTATTTTGAATAGAGGCAGAGAAACGCCTGACGAGGCTTAATGCTGTGTATACAACGTTAAGCCTCGTTTTTGAGCTTTTACCGGAGTCAGCATCAAAAGAGCTCTAGTGCTGCAGTTTCCGAACGCGCTGTTCCTGCGTTCTATTAACAGCTTGGGAACGCTGACGCCACTTACAGCTCAAATCGTCAGCATGTGTATGAGGCCATTGAATAACATGGAGATGCATTTTTAAGCTGTAAAAACAGCTGAAAAACGCGGCTGTAAAAACACAGTGTGTATGAGGCCTCATACTTAAAGGGACAGCCTACTGAAAAGTGATATTATAGTTATTGTTGGTACCTTGTGGGTTTAGGCAGCCCCATATCTTGAAAACATCAATGAGCTCTTCCATCCATAATTTCTAACTACGTTCCTGTCCATTTGTGAGTTTGGGGTGTCCCCATCCACGTTTTTGTGTCCCAGAGCCTCCTCCTTTTAATTTCTCCAAATTATAAGACAAAAATAATAAAATAAAATCCAGCAGGCATGGTGGGAACCCCTCATAATGGTCACAGCAGGTGTGAAGACCCAAGAAACTCAGCACAGGGATCGTAGGAACCCCTCATTATGGGCACAGCAGGTGTGAAGACTCAAGAAACTCAGAACAGGGATGATGGGTACCCTTCATAATTGGCACAACAGGTATGAAGACCAGGGAACTCAGCACAGGGATGGTGGGAACCCCTCATAATTGGCACAGAAGGTGTACAGAGCCAGGAACTCAGCACAGGCATGGTGGGAACCACTCATAATTGGCACAATAGGTGTGAAGACCAAGAAACTCAGCACAGGGATGGTGGGGACCGCTCATAATGGGCACAGTAGATGTACAGACCTGGGGACTCAGCGCAGGGATGGTGGAAACCCCTCATAATGGGCACAGAAGGTGTACAGGCCCAGGAACTCAGCACAGGGATGGTGGGAACCCCTCATAATGGGCACAGCAGGTGTGAAGACCCAAGAAACTCAGCACAGGAATCGTGGGAACCCCTCATTATGGGCACAGCAGGTGTGAAGACTCAAGAAACTCAGAACAGGGATGATGGGTACCCTTCATAATTGGCACAACAGGTATGAAGACCAGGGAACTCAGCACAGGGATGGTGGGAACCCCTCATAATTGGCACAGAAGGTGTACAGAGCCAGGAACTCAGCACAGGCATGGTGGGAACCACTCATAATTGGCACAATAGGTGTGAAGACCAAGAAACTCAGCACAGGGATGGTGGGGACCGCTCATAATGGGCACAGTAGATGTACAGACCTGGGGACTCAGCGCAGGGATGGTGGAAACCCCTCATAATGGGCACAGAAGGTGTACAGGCCCAGGAACTCAGCACAGGGATGGTGGGAACCCCTCATAATGGGCACAGCAGGTGTGAAGACCCAAGAAACTCAGCACAGGAATCGTGGGAACCCCTCATTATGGGCACAGCAGGTGTGAAGACTCAAGAAACTCAGAACAGGGATGATGGGTACCCTTCATAATTGGCACAACAGGTATGAAGACCAGGGAACTCAGCACAGGGATGGTGGGAACCCCTCATAATGGGCACAGCAGGTGTACAGAGCCAGGAACTCAGCACAGGGATGGTGGGAACCACTCATAATTGGCACGATAGGTGTGAAGACCAGGAAACTCAGCACAGGGATAGTGGGGACCGCTCATAATGGGCACAGTAGATGTACAGACCTGGGGTCTCAGCACAGGGATGGTGAGAACCCCTCATAATGGGCACAACAGGTGTACAGAGCCAGGAACTCAGCACAGGGATGGTGGGAACCACTCATAATTGGCACAATAGGTGTGAAGACCAGGAAACTCAGCACAGGGATGGTGAGGACCGCTCATAATGGGCACAGTAGATGTACAGACCTGGGGTCTCAGCACAGGGATGGTGGGAACCCCTCATAATGGGCACAACAGGTGTGAAGACCCAAGAAACTCAGCACAGGGGGGCACAGTAGGTGTACAGACCTAGGGATTCAGCGCAGGGATGGTGGAAACCCCTCATAATGGGCACAGCAGGTGTACAGGCCCAGGAACTCAGCACAGGGATGGTGGGAACCCCTCATAATGGGCACAGTAGGTGTGAATACCCAAAAAACTCAGCACAGAAATGGTGGGAACCCTTCATAATGGGCACAACAGGAGTGAATACCCAAGAAACTCAGCACAGAGATGGTGGGAACCCTTCGTAATGGGCAGGACAGGTTTAAAGACTCAAGAAACTCAGCACAGGGATGGCTGGAACCCCTCATAATGGGCACAGTTGGTGTACAGACCTAGGGTCTCAGCACAGGGATGGTGGGAACCCCTCATAATGGGCATAGCAGGTATAAAGACCCAAGAAACTCATCACAGAGATGGTGGGAACCCCTCATAATGGGCACAGCAGGTGGATAGACCTGGGAACTCAGCACAGAGATGGTGGGAGCCCTTCATAATGGGCACAACAGGGGTGAAGACCAGGGAACTCAGCACAGAGATAGTGGGAACCCCACATAATGGTCACAACAGGTGTGAAGACATGGGGACTCAGCACAGGGATGGTGGGAGCCCCTCATAATGGGCACAACAGGTTTACAGACCCAGGAACTCAGTACAGAGATGGTGGGAACCCCTCATAATGGGCATATCAGTTGTGCAGACCAGGAAATATCATGGCAGTGAAAGATCACATCCGTGCAGATCCACAAACTCAGCACAGGGGGTTTCTTATATGTATCTGAACCATTGGTACTAAAAAGAGATCTGAATCACCAGTCAATGTGAAAGCAATATAAAATGAAATCCAGAAGATCGCCAACTTTCAAATTTTGATTTGTTTAAAGGAGATCTATGGGCGCGGTATACACTTTAATTTTAAAACATCAACATTATAATAACAATACAAACAATAGTTATTTTTGACAATCCAATATAAGCTTGCTTTAAAAAATCTCCTTTCATGTTGTGAGTCTGCTGACTGTCTCCGTCCACAACAAGTTCCCTGCATGCATTGCAGCTCCTCCTTCATTTCTAAGGACTACATTTCCCATGGTACCTTGCTGCCTGCAAGTAGTGATTTCTGTACTGACTCCGCCTCCTGAAACTCCTCCTCTCAGCATCTCTGTAGTTCAGAAGGCAGGCCCTGTGAAATGTGTGACATAGCAGTGCCTACCCACAGGACATAGTGAATACGTGTCACAGAATTTAAGGAAATAAATGACAGGAATTTTTTACAAAGGAAGTTTACCAACTTCAAGATGGTTCAGAGTAATAGAAATCATTGAAATACAACGTGGAAATGAATATATGGTTATACATTTGGTTTAAAGTGGTTGTAAACCCTTACATATACCCAGTAAAGTGACTGGCCTCAGCTAATACACAGAGATTAAACAAATCCTCCTACATATGTTGTACCTGTTTATCTGCTGCCATCTTTCCCCTACATCCCTTCAAAGTGCAGAATTTACACAGGATCTCTCAGCTGTGAAAAGCAGGGGGCGGGGAGCTCAAGTTACATTAATGAGGAGAGCTCTGAGAGCTGATTGGAGGGAAGGGACACACACCCCTTCACACACCACACAGGAACTGTCAATCTGATGGAGCAGTGGCGTTGCTACGGGGGAGCGGGGGGCGCGGCCCGCACCCGGGTGACACCCTCCAGAGGGTAACACCAGGGTCAGACTGACACCTGTACCGCATTGCAAGCAGTGCCACGGCTCCCTCCTTCTCTTATGGGATCGCCTCTGCTACTCGCGATGTGCGGGGATAGTGGGGGAGGAGGGAGTGAGTAAGGCAGAGACAGTCTGGGTGCCCGGCGTCCAATTGTCCCACACACCGCAGCCAGAATCATATCACTGTTCCCGCCGGCTGCACTCATTGCCGCTTCCTTCTCGTCTCCAATGTGTACACAGGCCAGGAGAAAGAAGAGCTGAGGAGGAAGGACAATATCCACGCTACAGTCAGCACCTGGCCTGAGGTATGAAACAGGAGTCCTGTTGCCAGGAGTGATTGTACGGGCGGGGGGGGGGGGGGAATTAGAGGATAGGTGGTGGAGGGGTGCTTTGTTTTGGGTTATAGAGGACTTTTGCTAGAAGGAAGTAGAAGTAGGGGGGCAGATTTGAAGTTTGACCCCCTCCCACCAGCACAATTCCTCTCCCCTCCAAAAGCACCCCTAGCACATATCCTTTAACCCCCCCCCCAAATCAAGGATCCCACCCTGGCTCCATCCACCCCCCGATCCCATCCCGCTTCACCCCCCCCCCCATCCTATCCTGCTCCATCCATACTCACAATCCAATCCTTGCTCCATCCACCCCCCCGATTTGATCAACCCCTCTGATCCCATCCCAGCTCCAGCCACCCCCCAATCCCATCCCGCCTCCATCCACCCCCCCCCAGATCCCATCACGGCTCCATCCATTCCCCCTGATCCCACCCTGGCTCCATCCACCCCCCGATCCCATCCCGCTCCACCCTCCATCCTATCCTGCTCCATCCATACCCACGATCCAATCCGTGCTCAATCCCCCCCCCCAATCCCATCCCAGCTCCATTAATTGTGGCAGGTTAAGGGGGGAGAGCCGCACCGACGCACCAGCCTGCTTAGTGCGGGGCACCAGGTGACACCAACCCTAGTGACGCCACTGTGATGGAGCTCCCTCCCCTGTCACCTTTTTTCTCTTGGTGTCCGGAAAACTCATCAGAAGTGACTCATGCTGATAGCAGAGGAATGAAGCAGCAGACAAAAATGAAACTTAGTGCTCTGGAAAGAGACAAATGCACACTATAGAGAGATATGTTTAGTTCATATTTCATGTGTCAGGTTTACAACCACTTTAACACTTGCCGACTGTCTAACTGTAAATATATGTCATGTTTTTACATTTATGATAAAAAATATATTAAAAAAATATAAAAATCACTTTTATAGGCGGCGAGAGAGGTGTGCCCCATCCCCCCCCCCCCCCCCTACTGTCCAGTGATCTGGTGCGGCTGATAACTGGGCAAGATGGCCCCCACTCGGCTGAGAGATGAGAGAAATGAGAGCTCTAGGGCCTTTTTAACCCCAGATCTGTCCATAAAGAGGACCCGTCATGTTTATATCTATTACAGGGGATGTTTATATTCCTTGTAATAGGAATATAAAGGATTAAATAAAAAATAAAATAAAGAGACAATGTCAAAATAAAAAGTAAAATGAATAAGAAAAAAAAAAGAATAAATTTAAAGCGCCCCATCTCTCTGTGCTCATGTGCAGAAGCGAACGCATACGTAAGTCGCGCCTGCATAAGTAAACGGTGTTCAAACCACACATGTGAGGTATCGCCACGATCGTTAGAGCGAGAGCAATAATTCTAGCACTAGACCTCCAATGTAACTCTAAACAGGTAACCTGTAATAAAAATGTAAGCTTTGCCTATGCAGAATTTTAAGTGCAGTAGTTTGTCGCCATTCCACGAGTCTGGAAATACAGATTTTTACTTGTAAACAACAAATGTCAGAAAAAGGCCTGGTCTTAAAATAGTTAAATCCTGTCAAGGAGCTCTTTCTGATCTGTGGAGCACCATGCGATTCAAGAACCCCATCTTGGATTGTGATTGGTATGACATAGTGGACTATATTCAGATAATTAATAAATTTCACAGTTACCTGATTGACCTGACTTGCTAATCATTTCACTCATCACTAGAAGGTAGGATAGTTTTTGCGGGTGACCCTGGCAGGCAGTGTGTGTTGTGTCTGTAACTCCTGACATCTGTCAGCCTCGTTTAATCCTCCTTATCTGTCCCTGCCAAGTATGAGATCAGCATGACCCATACAAGAATCCTGGCCGTCTCTTCCTCTCACTGTCCCCGGCCTTCTCTGAATTTTATCTGCATATCAAGTTCCCGAAAATCGCCTGTGAAATATGAACATGCATGCGGATCCGAGTGTACATATCCCTCTCCATTCCAGCAAATCCCGACCTCTGAAATAATTAATTGACTTTACACTTACCATTGTCATTGTCTTCATTATGTATAATTAATGTAAAGACGTGACAAGTCCCCTTTAGATGTCTACATTACCATTGGAGTTTGTTGGAGGTGGGGGCACCGAGAAATGACAGTGGGGGGATTGTCCCTTGCATAAGAAGAGTTGGGCCCAGTAGATACTCAGGGGGTCCAGCTATAACTTTCATGTAAACAAGGGGGATGGTGCAAATCAGTACCAGGTTAGGGTAATCCAGAGCCCAGGGCAAGGATCCAGAATTGCACCCACCTCCCCCATGTTAATACATACCGTGGAATGGGTGTACCACCCTGCGTCTATTCTTTGCACCCTTGATTCTTTGCCCTCAGGGCAGCTGTCCCTTCTGCCCACTCCTTGTCCTGGCCCTGGTGCAAATGGTCAAACTGAGTACCTGCCTGTCACTTTTCAAGGGTTAATGGACTTGTAGGCAGTTGGTGTCTGAGGGACAATGCAAGTGCGGTGGCTTCTCTATAACCATAAAACAAAACAGAGGACGCACCAGCCTAGTGCATTATCCTCAAAACATATATTTTATTAATAAAAAGTGGTAAGTAATATACTTACAAGCAAGCCAACAGCTACATCAAAGCTTGTCATAATACAACAAGAGCCTCGAGTCCACGATGCATCATAAATGGTAGCACGTCAGTGAGAATCCAATAGGCTAACGCTTTCGAGGGGCTTCCCTCTTCCTCAGAGCCGCTTCTCTATGCCTATTGCAATCCTTATTAACATAAATTGAAGATGCTCCCTTGCCTAGAGCCCATTCTGCCTTAATCAGTCTCTGGGTGCCCAAGATGATGGGTGAGGGGCTTGACTGAGAAGCACCGATTACCCTTTGAGGGCCATTTTGAGACAAGAGGTGCATTTGAGGTTCCCTGAAGGTTTGGCACTTGGTATCTGATGGTGAAGAACAATATAAGTCGGATGGCTTCTCCGTGCCAATTGCAATCCTTCTCAGTGTAAATTGAAGATGCTTCCTTTCCTGAGGCCCCATCTTATTCAGTCTATGGGTACTCCAGTTGATGGATGAAGGGCTTTGCTGCAATGCACTGATCACCCCTTGAGGTCTGGGTGGGTTTCTGCAGTAAACCAGGGATATCGTAAGTGGTCAAAGCTGAGCACCTGTCTGTCACTTTGAAGAACATGTTGGAGGTGGAGGCGCCTAGAAATTGGGGGGTTGTCTGTTGCATAGGATAAATTGGGCCCAGTAGATGTTCAGGGGTCCAGCTACAACTTTCATGTAAACCAGGGGGCAGTGCAAATAGTCAAAACTGAGCATGTCTGTCCCATTGCGAGGGAGGATGGACTTGTAAGCAGTTGGCGTTTGATGGAAAGAAACAATGCAAGAGGCGCGGCTTCTCTATGCCTATTGCAATCCTTATCAATGTGAACTGAAAATGCTCCTTTGGCTAGGGCCCCAATCTGTTTTAATCACTCTCTGTTGCCCTAGATCAGGGATATGCAATTAGCTGACCTCCAGCTGTTGCAAAACTACAAATCCCATCATGCCTCTGCCTCTGGGTGTCATGCTTGTGGCTGACAGAGTCTTGCTATGCTTCATGGGACGTGTAGTTCTGCAACATCTGAAGGGCCACTAATTGCATATCCCTGCCCTAGATGATGGGTAAGGGGCTTGGCTGATAAGCAACGATCAGCCCTTGAGGTTCTAGTGGGCCCTTTTGAAACAAGGGTGCATCTGGGGTTCCCTGATGGTTTGCTAGTTGTTGTCTGATGGTTAGGAACCAGGCAAGTAGGGTGGCAGATTCTCTCTGCCCATTGTGATTCTTAACAGTGTAAACTGAACATGCCCAGTTGCCTAGCGCCCCATTCTAATCAGTCTTGGGGTGCCCCAGTTGATGAATGAGGGGCTTGTCTGCAATGCACTGATCACCCTTTGAAGTTCAGGTGGGTTCCTGCAGTAAACCAAGGGAATAGCACAAGTGGTCAAAGCTGAGCACCTGTCTGAGATGGACTTGTAGGCATTTGGTGTCTGATGGAAAGAAACAATGCAAGAGGGGCAGCTTCTCTATGCCTATTGCCATCTTTATCAATGTGAATGGAACATGCTCCATTGCCTAGGACTCTATTCTGCCTTAATCAGTCTCTGGGCGCCCCGGATGATGGGAGAGGGGCTTGACTGGAGACACCAATCACCCTTTGAATTTCAGGTGGGCTTTTTTGAAGCAAGAGTTGCATCTAGGGTTTCCTGAAGGTTTGGCAGTTGGCTTCTAATGGTGGGGAACAATGCAAGTGAGGTAGGTTGTCTGTGCCTGCTGCAATCCCCATCAATGTAAGCTGAAGAGGCCTTAATTAGTCTCTCTGGGTACCCCAGTTGATAGGTGAAGGCCTTGACTGGGAAGAACCAATCACTCCTTGAGGGCCCTTTTGAGACAAGCGACACATTTGGGGTTCACTAAAGGTCTGGCAGTCTGGTGACAAAGAACAATGTGAGTGGGGTAGATTCTTGTAGTCCTTATCAATATAAATTGAAGGTGCTTATTTGCCTAGCGCCTCACCAGTTCAGCCCCATTACCAGCTTCTATGAATGAAACGTGATCCATGAGTGGAGGACGGGCAGATTGAAACATCCTTGCCTCCATTCATAGATCACATATTATTCATAGAAGTGATGGTATGGCCTCTATGAATGGAGGAGGGGCAAAAAGGGCAGGCATAGTCAGGCAGTCTTGATAAGTGCCTGTCCCTGCTCCCCCGGGCTGCACCAGTAGGGGGGGCATCAGAGGAGGAAGATTTTAAGGAAAGGATACTTAGTAGATCGTGTCCCTTGTGCTGATTTAAAAAAATATATATATTTTTTTTGCTAAACTTAGGCTTTCAATTTAAACTGATGTAAACTGTTGGCGCTATATAAATTATGTAGTATAATAATAATAATAATAATAATATATGTCTTTATGTCTTTTTAACCATTAATATAAAACATTTGCTTTACAAATAATAATTTATTTACAACATTTTCCCTTGGGATTAATAAAGTATTCTGAAGCTGAATTTAATAGAGGGTGCACTCATGACAAAGGTTTCACAGAGCACTATCCATTTTTTCAAAGTGCACAGCAGAATCTGTTTACTTTTAGACCACTGCTCTCTAATTGGAACTCCATATAGTGTCATCTGAACAGGCAGGCCAAGAATGGGGAGGAGAGGGGATGAGATGCAAAGAGGCCGGAGGAGATCAGCAGCACTGAGATGTAAAAAAATAAAGGCGAAAATGGTATTTCATGAAAAAAAAATGTTCTACATTGACTTCGCCTTCCCTTTAAGTATCTTGTTTGGTTTTGCTTATTTAACAGAAGAACGTCTTATCAGATGATTTCCTCTCTTAGTTTTGATCTCTGTGTTTTAATACACTAATTAATCTTTTTTTTTTTTCTGTAGCGGTTGCTGTTCTCACCCCGTCTGTTATTCTTGGCCGTCTCCTACATCCGCTTCTACATCCCAGTCACTTTATATCTACACTATTCCCTCCAACAAGATCAAATGTAAACTTTGTTTTGGGAAAAAATATCCCCCCCTCTAAAAAAAAAACAAAAAAAAAAAACTGTGAGAATCTGCATTCTCTGGGCCGAGAATTGGTAGCGCACACATGGGGTCAGCGGGTTTTATTAACAGGAAATAAATGTATTTTTAGTAGGGGAAATGCTTTTTTTATCGCTGCAAAATAAATAAACAGGAAAAGTGCGGCGAAATCTACTCTACGCTGCCTGGGAACCGCTGGAGGAGGGGAAAAAAAAAAGGTTAAAGAAAAAAAAAAAATTAAAAAAAAAAAAAAAAAAAAGGTCAGCCCCCCAGTCCGTGAAAACTGTTTTATATTTACAGTAGAAGCGGCTGTCATGTGTCAGAGGACTGTGAGAAAACGGAGTGTGGGAGCGGCCTTGAGAAGGATGTGCTGGAATGTGGAACATATGGAGGTTAACCGTGTGCTGACTCCATGGGGCTGTGAATGGGATTTGGCTGAGGACAATCCATCACCCCAATCATACATTTCTTAAAGAGGAAGCTTGGAGGAAAAACCATGGAGAGATTTATAGAGGACGGGTTCCTGGCATCTAAAAAATTGTTTTGTATCTGTTAAAAAAAAAAAAAAAATGTTATTAAACCCCAAAAATATTATATATTGCAGCTTACCATTTATTAGATTTGGTTCCTTTATTAGTTTTTTGGGGATTTTTCCCTGTGTGTTCTAGGGTTGCCACATCATCCCTTTAATCCAGGACACATATGTATTGCACAGGTTGTTCTGTGGCTGATTAAGGTGGTAATTAAGCTCACTTGGTGTCTTATCTGCATTAAATTGGCCTCAGAACCTGTATAATTCATATGTGTCCTGGATTAAAGGGATGATGTGGCAACCCTAGTGTGTTTACCTGGTGATAGGACGCCACATCATCCCTTTAATCCAGGACACATATGAAGTATACAGGTTCTCAGGCTAATTTAATGCAGATAAGGAACCAAGTGAGCTTAATTACCACCTTAATCAGCCACAGAACCGCTGTAATTCATATGTGTCCTGGATTAAAGGGATGATGTGGCAACCCTACCTGGTGATCTGGCCGGTAACACATCTCCGGTAGTAGATTGCCCCCACTCTGGATGAAGGCACAGCATTGTCAGTCTGGGGGAAGGGGAGTGTTAGATTGACTTGACCTTTACAGGCACATGAACTTTATTGGCATCCTACTCTTAGTCCATAGGGTTCAATATTGAGTTGGCCCACCCTTTGCAGCTATAACAGCTTCAACTCTCCTGGGAAGGCTGTCCACAAGGTTTAGGAGTGTCTATGGGAATGTTTGACCATTCTTCCAGAAGAGCATTTGTGAGGTCAGGCATTGATGTTGGATGAGAAGGCCTGGCTCACAGTCTCCCCTCTAATTCATCCCAAAGGTGTTCTATCGGGTTGAGGTCAGGACACTGTGCAGGCCAGTCAAGTTCCTCCACCCCAAACTCACTCATCCATGTCTTTATGGACCTTGCTTTGTGCAATAGTGCACTGTCAAGTTGGAACAGGAAGGGGCCATCCCCAAACTGTTCCCACAAAGTTGGAAGCATGACATTTTAAAAAATGTCTTGGTATGCGGATGCAGTGTTCCAGTTCCAGTGAAGTTCCCTTCCCTGGAACTAAGGGGCCAAGCCCAACCCCTGAAAAACAGCCCACGCCATAATCTCCCCTCTACCAAATGATTTGGACCAGTGCACAAAGCAAGGTCCATAAAAACATGAGTGAGTTTGGGGTGGAGGAACTTGATTGGCCTGCACAGAGTCCTGACCTCAACCCCATAGAACACCTTTAGGATGAATTAGAGAGGAGACTGCGAGCCAAGATGCCTGATCTCACAAATGCACTTCTGGAAGAATGGTCAAACATACCCATAGACACTCCTAAACCTTGTGGACAGCCTTCCCAGAAGAAGAGTTGAAGCTGTTATAACTGCAAAGGGTGGACCAACTCAATGCAGACCCCTATGAACTAAAACTGCGATGCCAATCAAGTTCATGTGTGTGTAAAGGAAAGTGTCCCAATACTTTTGGTAATATAGTGTATATTGTATATTCACATCAGTCTGCCCTGAAAGAGCTTTTAGTCTAAGGTCCCTAACTCACATTCATACATACACATACTAGGGACAATTTAGAGAGGAGCCAATTAACCTATCAGCATGCCTGAGGCGATCCTAGGCGATTTGCGATCCGACTTGTGTCGCCCCAATTCGCCTCAAATCGTCTGACATCAGAAATCCCATTGGAATGAATGGAGCCGTCTTAATATGCGCTACTCAAGTCCAAAGCGATTCCAAAAAAGGTTCCTGTACTATTTTCAAGCGGCTTCTAGGCGAATTGAGCCCATAGAAGTCAATGGAAGTTCGCTTCCAAGTCGGATCCCCGTCTATGAAGAAGCGACTTTCCAGGAAGAAGAACATAATTTTGCCAAAAGACACACCTCTCATGTCCCAGGTACTCGTGTTGAAATCGCCTGAAATCGCCTAATATCACGCAGAAGTCGCCGCTTCGCCTTTTCAAATCGCCTAGCAAAGTCGCCCCGAAGTCGGATCGCCTCAGTGGGAACCGGCCCTCAGGAGTGTGGGAGGAAGCCCACACAGGGAGAGCAGGCAAACTCCAAGCAGGTAATGCCGTGGTTGGGGTTCAAACCGACGACCCCATTGCTGTCAGGTGGAAGCGCTAACCACTTAGCCACTGAAGCTGAACTATATATATGTATACAGCTACAGCAAACCATTTTTTTTCTTTTGGGATAAAGGTTTTACATAAATAAATAAAAAAAAAGTGATCATTGCAGGCACCCCTGACACTGTTAAATGGTTTGTCTCACCTCTGTAACTAATACATTCTGCTGGAGAGCTTGTTCTTTTGAAAAACAGCAGACTTGCTGGCTGGATCACCAGGTAAAATAAGGGAAAGAAAGCCTAAAAAAAATAAACTAAATGCAGCCATCATGGCTAAGAATAAGTAAGCTGCAATATAATAAATGTTTGCTTTTAAAGTCATGACTCCAAAACCTAATGATATGGGGGAGGGAGGTGGAGCTGAAAAGAGGGACAGAGCAATCGGCCAAAAGTTTCAGTTGACATTTTGTATACATACAGCATTTCAAGAGACTAATAAACCTAGAAAAATCAATAAAGCCCATTCACTAATGTCCGTGTGCAAGTAAACACACCTGGACAGAAAAGGCGATAACTGACATTTATGTAACTTTTCTGTTTGGCTTATTGCTCTTATATAGGTACCATATGAGGCTAAGGAGAACCTGCCACTATATCCTATGTTACAAGTGGGGTGATAGAAGGGACCATGACATGAGGGGTAATAGAGGGGATCATAAATGATCTAGGATGGTGGTCTCCAAACTGCTGCCTGGGGACCAGATGTGGCCTTTGGCTTGCATTTATCTGGCCCTTAGGGCACCATTCCACCAACTGACACTATGGATTGGGCACTATTCCTCCCACTGACAGCATCCATGGGGCACTATTCCTCCCACTGACATCATCCATGGGGCACTATTCCTCCCACTGACATCATCCACGGGGCACTATTCCTCCCACTGACATCATTGATGGGGTACTATTCCTCCCACTGACATCATCCATGGGGCACTATTCCTCCCACTGACAGCATCCATGGGGCACTATTCCTCCCACTGACATCATCCATGGGGCACTATTCCTGCCACTGACAGCATCCATGGGGTACTATTCCTCCCACTGACATCATCCATGGGGCACTATTCCTCCCACTGACAGCATTGATGGGGTACTATTCCTCCCACTGACAGCATCCATGGGGCACTATTCCTCCCACTGACATCATCCATGGGGCACTATTCCTCCCACTGACAGCATTGATGGGGTACTATTCCTCCCACTGACATCATCCATGGGGCACTATTCCTCCCACTGACAGCATCCATGGGGCACTATTCCTCCCACTGACATCATCCATGGGGCACTATTCCTGCCACTGACAGCATCCATGGGGTACTATTCCTCCCACTGACATCATCCATGGGGCACTATTCCTCCCACTGACAGCATTGATGGGGTACTATTCCTCCCACTGACATCATCCATGGGGCACTATTCCTCCCACTGACAGCATCCATGGGGCACTATTCCTCCCACTGACATCATCCATGGGGCACTATTCCTCCCACTGACAGCATTGATGGGGTACTATTCTTCCTATTTACACCATTAATGGGACACTATCCCACCCACTGACACCATCAATGGGGCACTATTCTTCCCATTGATACCAACAATGGGGCACTATTCCATCCATTCAAACCAATGATGGAGCATTGTTTATGCCTTCTGATGCTGGGACTTTTTCTGCCCACTGGCCACAATCCTGCCCCCTTAAAGTCTGAAGGACAGTAAACTGGCCCTTTACGTAGAAAGTTTGGAGTCCTCTCATCTAGGACAAGCATGCACATGTGAAGTCACTATGAATGCCTTGAAGTAATGACCAGTATAGGAGGTCAGCAATGGCAGCCTCCAGGCTTATTTCCTAAAATGAAGGTGATTTAATGGAAAGGAGTATTTTCCATCACATGGTGGACTTCCTGTCCAACAATCCTACAGAAAACCCTCACCTATAGAAACATCCAAATATATAATCAGCCACACTAACGGTTAAAGACTCTGAATGTTTCATTTAATAATCAACAAAAGAGCTGCAACACGTTTCAGAGGTTTGCACGCCCCTTCATCAGGGCTTCAAAACAAGAAAATAGAAAAATTTTAATTCAAATATAGACATATAAAATGAGTGTTGTAAAAGGAAGAAAAAATCTGTTTCTAAAATGCAATTATTAGGTATAAATTATAATATAAAATAATTGTCAAAAATATAACGCACTATGGCACTATTATTGTTATGAAAATCAAATTTAAAAAGTAACTACACTGGAAGACATGACATTCATAATTATATGAGTCGGTAATAACAGAATTGGTTTGTTTCAATGATGTTTCCATAGAAAGCGGCAAAAGGGTCCATTCACACCATACACATCCGGATATGTTGCCCAACTCATTCCCAACACTTAAACTGGCCATGGATGATTGGTTTTACAGTAGTTTTCTCATTCAGCCGGTGGACTGAACAAAAAAGAAGTGAGCAGATTCCTCCATGAAGGAATCCCCCATCCTGCCAGGACATTGTATCCTGACAAAGGGAACTATCCATCGTCAGACTACACTGATCAGAGGCTGCAGCCACTGATCAACAAAAGTTTTCCTTCATTCCATTTCCATATCTAACGGTTGATCTAATGGTAGACTTCTGTTAAACTGGAACGGCTACACATACAGTGCCTTGAAAAAGTATTCATACCCCTTGAAATTTTCCACATTTTGTCATGTCACAGCTGTAGGGCTACCTCCGTAGGAGCTGCTTAGTATGTTCTGCCCGTCACTCTGCCTCTCAACCTCAATAACAGCCTCAATCCCCTCTGGCACACCTGGACCCACTCTTTGGGATAATTCCCATTTAAATATGACACAGCAAAATAAACACTCAAATTTGAGAAAATCAATGATATTTACTTATCAAACATTGCATTGAGTTCTTAAGAAGGAACTCACGCTTCAAAGGGCAACAGTAAACAATTTAATAAACAATGCAGAATTTCAAAATATTACATCTGATCAATAATGCAATAGTATATATTAAAAGGATAAGCAAATGGAGATATTCACCGTTCCCTTATACCCTTTGATTAATAACAGCAAAACAGTATATATATATATATATGTTTACAGAAGATCCCCAATAGAGCTTAATCTCATGGTCACTGAGAAATTTAGAAGAATAATGTGGATGTAAGTACAATGAGTGAAAATAATCAGAAAACTCACTGTTAATGTATCTTTTGCAATGAAAGACTCTCATATATATTGATAGGGCTCAATGGAGATTTGTCCAATTTATTATAACTTTAGAATGGTTTAATAATTATATACTATCACAAACATCATTATTAATAACAATGGTCTAACTGGGATTCTCCTGCTCTAAGGTAGAGATAGTTCCTTTGGAGAACTATCTTTAAATCTGGTCAGTGAGTAATAGTGCTGCAATAGGAGAAATCCTGGTGATAAAGTTCAGTCTAATCTTCTGCCGGTTTGTAATAATTCAATTGTCAGGTACCTGAATTACTGTGTAAGCCTGATTGAATTTCAATAGGAAGCCTTTGTAGTGAATTCTAACTCTAGGAAATTCCAACTAGTAAAAGTAGGCCTGTGCGCAGGTTATTATATTCCCCTGAATAAGCTGAATCTGTCTTTATGGAAGATTTATGAAAAGCAACTGAATATACTCAAGAGATAGGCTTTTTTGCTTGCTCACCGCACAGATCAGTTGACACAGAAAGCTGTCTGGCTGTTCAGGCTATGCTGAAGGCACTGGAACTGTGCTTGCTCTTTGCTTTGGGAAAACGGCCTCCACTATTCTCCCTGCAGCTCTCTTCAGATCAACCAATGCTCACTCTGCAGATGCCGCCAGCTCTGGAACAGACTTGGATGCTGGTATGCTGGTCCCGCCGATCACTCACTTGGATACAGTAGCACTGCAGCTCGCTGAGATGTTGTGGCCGGTCAGCCCGCTGGATTACTGGACTGAGGCCGCAAGCAGCAATAGTGTAGTAACAGCACACAGGTCCCCACTGGTCGATCATGCTGTCCAAAGAGAGTGAAAACAAACTATTCCCCTCACTTAAATAGGTTCTCCCACAAAGCATCATTCCTCCCAAGAGCTTTTCCTGCAGCACAGCATCCTGGGAAATGGAGTCCTTCCATTAACTATTAATGGGACGTCCACGTCGTGTATTCTAAAGGGCAGCACATTTCTGTGCAAGTCAGGAATGCCCAGCTCAGATATCGTTTTTGAAAGTGCGATTTACACGCACTTCCACGTGTTGCGCATAGGGCAGCATATTCACTTCAATGGGCTGCCCTATGCTCATTTGTCACTTGAAAGAAGCTCCTGCTCCTTTTTGGGCAACTAGCTTTTAAACGCGTCTTTTACCACGCGGCAATTGTGGCAGAATCGCACCGAGTTTGGGGTTCCATTATGAATAATTGCGCCCATATGCATTTGGCTGGGATTTGGAAGGTGTGAGCTTACCCTTAGGCAAGCCAGGGGTGGATCCAGAGTCTAGTCTCGGGAGGGGCACTGCCAGAAAATAAGGTTTTTCACGGGCAATTTGTCGGGGCAATGGCTGGTGTTGGCACTTAAATCATCGTGGCACCATGGTTGATATGGTGTCAAGATGATCGAAGCACATTATTTCTATTATTACATTGTAATGTAAAATGAAATAGTTCAACTCACCATAATGCAGAATCAGTGGGAGCTCTGAGTGTGTCACTTGCCACTGTCCCCTGCCACCAGATGCTGTGTGTCACTTGCCGCCGTCGCCTGCCACCAGATGCTGTGTGTCTCTTGCCGCTGTTGCCTGTCACCAGATTCAGCTTGTCACTTGCCACATTGCCTGCCACCAGATGCAGCTTGTCACTTGCTACTGTCACTTGCCACATTACCTGCCACCAGATACAGCTTGTCACTTGCCACTTTGCCTGCCACCTGGTACAGGTTGTCACTTGCCACGGCGCCTGCCCCCAGATACAGATTGCCACTTGCAACTGCCACCAGATGCTGTGTGTCACTTGCCGCCATTGCCTGCCACCAGATTCAGCTTGTCACTTGCCACATTGCCTGCCACCAGATGCAGCTTGTCACTTGCTACTGTCACTTGCCACATTACCTGCTACCAGATACAGCTTGTCACTTGCCACTTTGCCTGCCACCTGGTACAGGTTGTCACTTGCCACGGCGCCTGCCCCCAGATACTGATTGTCACTTGCAACTGTCACTTGCCACCATTGCCTGCCACCAGATTCAGCTTGTCACTTGCCACATTGCCTGCCACCAGATTCAGCTTGTCACTTGCCCCATTGCCTGCCACCAGATGCTGCATGCCACTTGCCACGTCACCTGCCACCAGATGCAGCTTGTCACTTGCCACTGTCACTTGCCACATTGCCTGCCACCAGGTGCAGCTTGTCACTTGCCACGTTGCCTGCCACCAGATACAGGTTGTCACTTGCCACTATTGCCTGCCACCAGATACAAATTGTCACTATCCTGCAACAACAGTGACAGCAGAGAAACAGGCTTCTCTCGCCAGCTTGTCAGCACATGTGAGGGCAGGCAGTGAGAGATGATGTTATCTCTCTGCTGCTTGTGGCTGCACAGTGAGGGCGGAACTGCGGTGATGCAGGGCGAGCGGTGAGAGATGATGTCATCTCTCTGCTCGCTTGCCCGTCCGCTCACTGTCCTGCCTTACCGTTCACCCACCAGCCTGCTTACTGGCATGACTGCCCGCCTGCTCCACTCACCCACCGGCCCGCCTGCCCCACTCACTTTCCGGCCCACTTACTCGCATGACTGCCCGCCACTATTTTCTCGGGTGGAGCAATTGTCCCGTTGCCCCCCCCCGCCACTGAGGCAGGCCACATATTGTGCAAGTTTCCTACCTTCAGCTATGGATTAAAGGAAAGAAAATCGCTCAATTTCCCCATCAACACAGTCAGTGTTAATAAGGGAATCCCTCCCGCTGGGCTATCGTGTTCTGACAGCGGGAGGTTTCCCAGTCATCAAGTTAAAATCTGACAGGCTGGTTGTACTGAAGTCCATCGATAGATGGACCTCAGTACAATCAGCCTGCACATAGATGGATCAGAATTTGTCCAGTTTCTTTTGAGCTAGCCGAATTTCGATCCATCTATGGCGGGCTTTATGCTAGGTTCACACTGATGTGGTGCAATTTGACTTCTAGTACATTTTCAAGGAGCGTGTCGAGTGCAATTTGATACAATTTTGCAATGCTATTCCAATGCGTTGTTCATGCTATTTGGATACACCTGCGGTTTTGAGCTCTCTCTTATGGCTTATTCACACCAGGAATTGCACAGAAAAGCATTCTATGTTCCTGTGCGAGTCACATGCAGTTCAGTGCGGTGCAATTTGAGCCAATTCATTTTGAATGAGCTGATTGACACCGGACTGCAGCAAAGGTAGTGCATGCATTGCAGAACGACCAGACCGCAGGGGACTTCTGTACCCTGCGATCCTTTGCAGGCAAATGCACTGTGTTTGTGACCTGCGTTTGGCGTGTCATTAACTTAACATTGACAGCTGCAATGTGTTTTGAATGCAGTGCGGGAATTGTGCGCAGAGCGTGGGTTTCCCGCACCGCGTTCTGCTGTGCACGGGCCCTTAAACAAAACCAGAATAGAAATCATATCAGAATAGGTGTAAACAAATCAGCTTTGAAACAATATAATTAGTCAGTGTTCCTATTTATATAAAGAATATCATGTATCCAAAACAAAAAACATGTTTTGAACCAATGACAGATCTGAAGAATTATGACATTAGTGGGAGTTTCTCTGATTCTGATTGCTAAAGCGCTGTGTATCAGCAACAATCCCCATTTTATTAAAATTAAGCACATGTATTCCTCTTTTTTCATGCTTTGTTGCATCTACTGCAGCCTCTTTGCAGCCACTTTGTGTCTACATGCACTCCACCAATGGCTGCATCGCACAGCTCATGGTGGGTTTTCAGCAGAGCATGCCATGTGTAGGAAATGTCAGTTGCCTGACAAAGGGGCCCTGCGTGGCTCCGAAATGCTGTACCATGTGATCATGAAATAAAGCTTTGGACCCCTTTGGAGAATCCTTGGTTTCCAGGAGACATTACACTATGTGTAGGAAATGGCCACTTGTAGTCGACGTTGGATGCCCATGTGATGGTGACAACATAGGAGCACAGGAACAGGGTGTTGTCACTCTATAACAGGAAGTGCCTGAACAATAACGTCATGGCAGGATCACCAAGGATTATTTTCCTGAAAGCTGCAGATGTAATAATATAAAAAATAAATCAATGACACTAATATGTTAAAGCATATACAGTATAAGCCTCTCTGTCTCAGCCAATTAGAGGAATCAGAGAACACAAGGCTGCCTATGATTGGCTGAGCAGTGCTCAGCCTGGCTCAGTTTTATTCTGGAAGTGGGGCGGGAAGTTCCCATCCAACTGCACAGCGCTGTATACTGTAGGTACCTGAGGCTACATACAGTTTATACAGGGAATGCTTGTGTGGATATTTGGCTTCCACTCAGCCCCAAGAATCGGTGTCCAATAATGGTTACTTCAGGACTTGCCACTCGATGTGTTATGCTCAATAAAAATAGAAGGGACCACAATAGTGTAATACCATTTAAAATCAGAGCTTTAATATAAAATAGTGCACTTACAGAATCCCATTGATTTTAAAGCAGAGATAAAAGCCATCCATATATGCAACAAGCGGTGATCTGGAGACAGCACTTCCGCCCTACCGGTTTCGTCACAAGTCGGACTTCTTCCGCCCTACCAGTTTCGTCACAAGTCGGACTTCTTCCGGGGCATAAGTGCTGCCCTCCACCCCGCATTAAATCTCACACTTCCGGTAAACATAACCAGACATGGAACAGAAACAAGGATACTGATGGTTCCGTTTCTGTGAGACCTTTGCGGTGATTGGCCCGGCAATTTGCGGGCGACGAGATTTAATGCGGTGATGGAGGGCAGCACTTATGCCCCGGAAGAAGTCTGACTTGTGACGAAACTGGTAGGGCGGAAGTGCTGTCTCCAGATCACTGCTTGTTGCATATATGGATGGCTTTTATCTCTGCTTTAAAATCTATGGAATTCTGTAAGTGCACTATTTTATATTAAAGCTCTGATTTTAAATGGTATTACACTATTGTGGTCCCTTCTATTTTTCTTGAGCATAACACATCGAGTGGCAAGTCCCGAAGTCACCATTATTGGACACCGATTCTTGGGGCTGAGTGGAAGCCAAATATCCACACAGCCGTTCCCTGACCACCCATAATAGGTGGTCTAGGGGCTCTGGTAAGGGCATATCCTTATTGGTGGAGGATTTTTTTTCCACGTGGTGGTGTTGGTGTATGGTGGACCTTTGATGTCGCTTGGGTGCACAATATATGAGGAGAACCTACACTTCCCTGTCACACTGCTATCACTTTAATGGATGAAGCCATGGACTTTTATTAATTGTTTGGTTGCACATTTATAATATTGTTGCACGTCAGTTTATTATTTTACAGATTGCTTCATCTGACTATTTATATGGTATGGTTGCACGCAGATTGTACTGTCTGTGCTCCGTTTATACATTTTTTACTTTTATTTTTATTTCACTTTTTTTGTTTCACGTGATATTATTTTATATACACAAGCGCAATATGTTTATATTATTTTGATTTGAAGTGAAGAATTTGCACTTTATATTTGCTGCTGTGTCGCCCATTCTATCTACTTTGAGGGTGGTAGCGCGGTCATATATTGCTTTGTAAGTTTATACAGTGTGCCCAGCAGAAAATAGTTTGTTTGGGCCGGTTTGATGCGTTCCATTAGGAGCGTTTAACGCGCTTGAGCATTCATTCATTCCAATGGCCACAATGAAATAGTATTCCAGCCAATGGAACCCATTACTGCTCAAACGCTTGACGTGCCTGAACGTGTGTGCAATACGCAGCTTTAGGAAGCTTTTTACTGCCAGGAGTAAATCGCGTTCAGAGGAGAAAATCAAATGTCTTGTGTGCATGAGGCCTTAAAGTGGAAGTAAAGCTTATTTGTCAACAAATTTGCTTACAGGCAGGGTATTTATGACAGCCTATTGGCCTCTTCTGACATTAATGCATCCTTCTGCCTGTCAGCTGTCATGTCCATGAACATTTACGGCCCGATCGCCCCCGACCCGTGCTGTGGTGATGTAACTCCCGGCTGCATGCACCACCATACATTAGAAATAAATATTCTCGTCGGAGTTCCACTTTAACCACTGTGGTGGGTGGATAAGCGGCAGCAATTTTCTGTTCGGTTCTTACCAGGTGCGCTGAATGTCATTGCTTTATTGTACACCCACTATGCAAAAACATCCTGAGAGCTTAAATGGCTTTTATCCAAATTGGCCACATAAGGCTCCAGGCTGTCTTCACCTCTGTGGGATGCACAGGTGTTCCATGCACAGACTAGCATGGATCTCCAATTGTACGTCCGCGCGGGACCAATGCACATATCAGAATGCAGTCTGTCTGTGGTGTGCTGAGGAAAAAGTAAGTCCATGACCTGACATTTTTCAATCACCCCACACCATTTCAATGGGATTCAAACCAGGTCTTTAGCTAGGGCAGTCCATAACCCTTCATTTCTTCTTTTTAAGCCATGATTAATCATTATTGTGTTGAGAGACTCAATGCAGGTTCAACGTCAGCTTTTGGACAAATGGCCTCATGTTATGAAGTCCACCTTGATATGGTGCAGAATTCGTAGTTGATGTGATGACTGTGAGCTTGTTCAGGCCCTGAAGCCGCAAATCAACCCCAAACCACAACATATTCACCACCATACTTTATGGGGGGTATGTGGTTCTTCTCAAGAGATGCTGCCTTCATTTTGTGTCACACAAGTCTACTCTTACCGTGTGCAAGCATCCCTATCTGTCATTGAATGGTCTTTGACTTAGGGTGCATTCACAATCGAGAATGCCTCCTGCCGGTGATTTCATGCGAGAACTCGGCAGGGGGGGGGGGGTCAGAACCTTGGAGGACCCCAACAGAGAAAGGAATAGGAGAGGAGGAAGTAGAGTTTCAAGTGACAATGAAGGAGCGGGGGGATAGGTAGGATGAGAGCCAGCGAAGACTACAGTCACGGAAACCAAAGGAGTAAAGTTTTTTGAGGAGGAGGGTCAGCCGTATCAAAGCCAACCAAATGGTCCAGAAATAGGAGTACAGAACAGTGTCCATTGGTGCTGGCTGTTAGTAAATCATTTGTGAGTTTTAGGAGAGCAGTTTCTGAGGAGTGTTGAAGGTGAAATCCAGACTGGTCAAGAAGGTTATTCTCATTGAGGTGGTCAACCAGTTGGTTGTAGACCAGACGTTCAAGGAGTTTGGAGAAAAGGGGAACAAGGAGATGGGGTGTAGGTTGTTAAGATTGGTGGGGTCCCAGGAAGGCTTTTTAAATATGGGGGTGACTACTGCATGTTTTAGAGAGTTGGGGAAGATGCCAGAAGAATGGGAGAGATTGAAGATGTGGGTTAGAGAATGTAGGATAGTCAGAGGGTGACAGCAATATTTGAGAGGGAACTGGATCCAGTGGACAGGTGGTTAGCTGGGTGTTAGAAATAAGTTTAGCAACCTCGTCTATAGTAGTTGGGTTCAATAAGGGAAGTGTTGATTGTACCTGTGAACGTGGGGTGTTAGGTGTGGGGGGAATATCTGTAGGGTGGAGATTTCATCACAAATTGAATCAATTTTATGTTTGAAGTGATTGACGATCTCCTGGGCAGTGAGTGAGTTAGTGGGTGGAGGCAGAGGAGGACGAAGTAGAGAGTTAAAGGTAGAAAAGAGTTGATGGGGACGGGATGATAAGTTGTTAATGAAAGTGATAAAATAGGTCTGCTTGGCAGTGTGGAGGCAGGAATTGTATTTTTGGAGGACAGATTTATATTGGTTGAAGTCTTTCTGTGACTTAGTCTTACACCACATGCACTCAAGAGCGCAGCTATGGTTTTTGAGACTTCTGGTGCCATCTGTTTGCCAGGGTTATAGGGGTGGGGACCTGATTCCGAGGGTTGTGAAGGGAGCGAGCTCGTCCTGGGTGGAGGACAGGGTTCTATTGTAGACAGAAGTGGCTAGATTGGGGCAGGATAGGGGTGATATTTTGTCATAGGAGTAGTCAGTAGCAGAATAGAGAAAAGAAGGGTTGAAGTGGCGAAGGCTTCTACGGGTAATTGTTGGGTGATTGGGGGGAGAGGTGGTGGAACACCGGGAGAGAGTGAAACTAAGGTGGTGATCAGAGAGTGGAAAAGGAGTGTTGTAGAGGTAGCACAGAGTCATTTACACTATATTACCAAAAGTATTGGGACGCTTGCCTTTACACGCACATGAACTTTAATGGCACCCCAGTCTTAGTCTGTAGGGTCTGATATTCAGTTGGCCCACCCTTTGCAGATATAACAGCTTCAACTCTTTTGGGAAGGCTGTCCACAAGGTTTAGGAGTGTGTCTATGGGAATGTGTGGCCATTCTTCTAGAGGTCAGGCACTGATGTGGATGAGAAGGCCTGGCTCACAGTCTCCGTTCGAATTCGTCCCAAAGGTGATCTATCGGGTTGAGGTCAAGACTCTGTTCAGGCCAGTCAAGTTCCTCCACCCCCAAACTTGCTCATCCGTGTCTTGACCTCAACCCGATATGCCGATAAGTTCATGTGTGTTGAAAGGCAGGTGTCCTAATACTTTTGGTAATATTGTGTATGTACTGTACATATATATATATGTGCATATATTATATTATAGTATACAATGATATGGCTTACCATGCAAAATACAGTCTCATTGTACAATGCCATTTAGATCGACTACCAAATACTGTATGTAGGTCAAGGGCCTGTCTGATTTGATGCCAATCGAATGGATTGTTTAGGTTTGTCCTCATATTATAGCTTTATTAAATCTAAAGTAAAGTGTACAGAAATTGTACTGTATATGACCAGCCTAAAGGAGATTATACAAGGACATTGAAAAGACCAGTGTCCTCCTAACGCTGCAGAAATGACGATTCTCAAAGGCTTTTGGCAGCTGAACAGTTAAGATCTATTTTTCCTCCATGGATGGATCCAGCAGCAAGAGGCATTCCAGTGCAGAGGAAGACGATGGATTCGGATTTCATGGGAAGCGAGCTCCAGGGAGGCCAGCGAGAGCATATTATTTTTTTTTTTTTACACAAATCATGAAAATTGATGCGTGAAAATGTGGTTTTACGCTGAGAGGACTTGGGAAAGTGAAGAGCCCAACAAACATGAAATTGTCCCATCACAGCTCACCTCCAGGGCTTACAGTTCTTTTCCCAACCATCACAGGAAAGTCTTCACCTCCCGCGTAGACTGAAATGGCATTTTTATATTTGAGAAAGTTTGCAAAGTGCCAGATGTTTTGGGTGAAGCAGAAAATGACATTGCCTGTGTGTTCAGAGAAAGAGAGCAATCTGTGCGCTGCCATTTCCCGACTCATTACAGGAAAATCACGCTGAACGCCAATTATACCCCAATCCCAGCCAATGCATATCTTCTGCTATTGTTGTTAAATTGGCCTTGTTTTCTGTAAAACCTTTACTTTTTACATGTTTGTTGTGTTACACCGACAGGAAGATGTTTAATAGACAGAGATAGAGCTTCTCTGCATAGTAACTATTTTCTATATAAATCAGATAGTGAAGTAAACACCCATGCTTAACGACAGCTTTGAGAATAATAAAGAATCCGTACTTTTGAAGAGTGGTTTTGTCCAAAACATTTTTGCTTTTTTTTAAAAACTTGGGTAAACCTAACACTAATCCTCCCCGTAATCCTAACACTAATCTTCCCTGTAACCCTGAAACTAATCCTCCCTGTAACCCTGGCACTAACCCTTTCTGTAACCCTAGCACTAATCCTCCCTGTAACCCTAACACTAATCCTCCCTGTAACCCTAACACTAATCCTCCCTGTAACCCTAAAACTAACTGTCCCTCCCTGTAACCCTAACAATAATCCTCCCTGTAACACCAATACTAACCCTCCTTGTAACCCTAATTCTTCTTCGCTGTAACCCTAACACTAATCCTCCCTGTAACCCTAACACTAATCCTCCCTGTAACCCTAAAACTAACTGTCCCTCCCTGTAACCCTAACAATAATCCTCCCTGTAACACCAATACTAACCCTCCTTGTAACCCTAATTCTTCTTCGCTGTAACCCTAACACTAATCCTCCCTGTAACCCTAACACTAATCCTCCCTGTAACCCTAAAACTAACTGTCCCTCCCTGTAACCCTAACAATAATCCTCCCTGTAACACCAATACTAACCCTCCTTGTAACCCTAATTCTTCTTCGCTGTAACCCTAACACTAACTGTCCCTGTAACCAAAGCATCAACCCTCCCTTTAACTCCAACCCTCCCTGTAACTGTAGTACTAATTGCCCTGTAACACCAATACTAACCCTCCTTGTAACCCTAATTCTTCTTCCCTATCACTAACCTTCCCTGTAACCCCAACACTAACCATCCCTCCATGTAACCCTAATACTATCCTTCCCTGTAACACTCACCCTTCCTTTAACTGCAACACTAATCTTCCTTGTTACTGTAGCACTAGCTGCCCCTGTAACCCCAACACTAAGCCTCCTTGCAACCTTAACACTATTCTTCCCTGTAACCCTAACAGTAATCCTCCCTGTAACCCTAATGCTAACCCTCCCTATAACCTTAACACTAACCCTACCTGTAATCCTATCACTAACTGTCCCTGTAACCCTAACACTAACCTTTTTCCATAACCCTAACATTATGCTTCCCTGTAACAACCGTACCACTAACCAGACCTGTAACACTAACTATCCTTGTAACCTTAACACTAACCCTCCCTGTAACTCCAACACTAAACCTCCCTGTAACCCTAAAACTATCCTTCACTGTAATCCCAACACTAACCCTTCCTGTAACCTTAACACTAACTGTCCTTGAAACCCTAACACTAACCCTCCCTATAACCTCAACACTAACCCTTCCTGTAACCTTAACACTAACTGTTCTTGTAACACTAATCCTCCCTGTAACCATAACACTAACTGTTTTTGTAACTTTAAAACTGACCCTCCCTGTAACCCTAACACTTACCCTCCATGTAACCCTAACACTGACCATGCCTGTAACCCTAACACTTACCCTCCATGTAACCCTAACACTGACCCTCCCTGTAACCCTAACACTTACCCTCCATGTAACCCTAACACCGACCCTCCCTGTAACCCTAACACTTACCCTCCATGTAACCCTAACACTTACCCTCCATGTAACCCTAACACTGACCCTCCCTGTAACCCTAACATACCCTCCATGTAACCCTAACACTGACCCTCCATGTAACCCTAACACTGACCCTCCCTGTAACCCTAACACTTACCCTCCATGTAACCCTAACACTGACCCTCACTGTAACCCTAACACTTACCCTCCATGTAACCCTAACACTGACCCTCCCTGTAACCCTAACACTGACCCTCACTGTAACCCTAACACTTACCCTCCATGTAACCCTAACACTGACCCTCCCTGTAACCCTAACACTTACCCTCCATGTAACCCTAACACTGACCCTCACTGTAACCCTAACACTTACCCTCCATGTAACCCTAACACTGACCCTCACTGTAACCCTAACACTTACCCTCCATGTAACCCTAACACTGACCCTCCCTGTAACCCTAACACTGACCCTCACTGTAACCCTAACACTGACCCTCACTGTAACCCTAACACTGACCCTCCCTGTAACCCTAACACTTACCCTCCCTGTAACCCTAACACTTACCCTCCCTGTAACCCTAACACTGACCCTCCCTGTAACCCTAACACTGACCCTCACTGTAACCCTAACACTTAACCTCCATGTAACCCTAACACTGACCCTCACTGTAACCCTAACACTGACCCTCACTGTAACCCTAACACTGACCCTCCCTGTAACCCTAACACTTAACCTCCATGTAACCCTAACACCGACCCTCCCTGTAACCCTAACACTTACCCTCCGTATAACCTTAACGCTTACCCTCCATGTAACCCTAACACTGACCCTCTTCTACCACTTCTATGCTGATGACACTCAGATATACATCCACACTAAACCAGATTATACTTTGGCTGCTTCTCTCCTATCTAACTGTATTTGTGATATAAAAACTTGGATGGCCCATAATTTCCTTCAATTAAACAGTGACAAGACGGAAGTCATGCTTATTGGCACCCCCCATCAATTACGTAAGGCCAGTCCTAATAGCTCATCTATAGATGGCAATGTAATTGAGCTTCAGTACAAATTGAAAAATCTAGGGGTGATATTTGGTCCTAGTCTCACCTTTGAGCCACATGGACAAAATGTTGTCAGAACATCTTTTTTCCACTTGAGAAACATTGCTTGGCTGCGTCCCATGCTATCATACACTGTAGCTGAAAAGCTGATCCATACATTTGTGTTCTCCCGACTTGACCACTGCAATGCTCTACTTGCTGGGGTACCTAAATCCATTATAAATTCTAGAGTCCTTGCACCAGCTACCCGTCAAGTTTCTCATAGACTTTAATATCCTCTTGCTCACCAACAAGGCTCTTAATGGCTTGGCACCCCATTATCTCTCTGAACTTTTTTCAACCCCCCCCCCCTCGTAACCTCCGCTCCTCAAATTCTGGTCTACTATGTGCCCCCCCCCACTCACCTACACTCAATGGGGGGTCGAGCTTTCTCCTGCTATGCTCCAAAGCTATGGAATTCACTTCCTAAGAATGTCAGAGAGTCTTCTATAAATTCATTCAAATCAAATCTAAAAACTTTTCTTTAGACAAGCTTTCACTTAATTGTCCCTTTATCCCATATGTTATGTTATCCTGTGTATTTCCTGTGGTTTCCTTGTAAAGCGCTTTGAGAAGCCACCTTTAAAGGCGCTATATAAGATAACGTTTATTATTATTATTATTATTATCATTGGTATCAGTGGGAGGAATAGTGCCCTGTCATTGGTGTCACTGGGAAGAATAGGGCCCTGCAGTTGGTGTCTTTGGTAGGAATAGTGCCCTATTGTTGGTATCAATGACAAGAATTATGCCCCATTGTTGGTGTAGAGGGAATAGTGTGTTGTATCAGCGGAAGGAATAGTGTCCCAAGGGCCTAATAAAGGCAAGCAAAGGGCCACATCCGGCCCCTGGGCCGCACTTTGGAGACCACTTGTCTAGAGCAATAGATATAAACCTTTACACCTGTACACCATACACCTCTTCATACATATTATTCATAAGTATTCAATCACAACAACTTTATTGTCCAAATAATATAACAATATACCAAAATCAATAAAAAAAAGCAAGCAAAAAATAAAATAAACAAAAAATGTTATTTATTTATTTTTTGTTTTTGTTTTTTTTTTTTTTGGTTTAGTTTGATATTATTTGGATAATAAAGATGTTAAAACCAAATACAGTAGTTGTGAATAATATATGTAAAAAACACACACAATCACAATAAACATAAACTGTAAAGGCAAATGCTTAAAAAAATATTTATAATAAAAATAGTTTTAATAATAATTTACGTTAAACCACATTCACATATTTATCTAAAAGTAAAAGTATAACTTTTCATGTATCTGAAAATAAATATTCTTTTAAGAATGCATAGGAAATTTTTCAGCCCGCGTTCCAAGCATGGGTTGCCGTTCCCCGAGGTCGCCCTCTGCAAAGCGTTGGCACACAATGCCCGCCAGTCATCAAAGTGGCTCTGTAGTGGAAGGGGTTAAGGCAAGGTCCCGGGGGTTACATGCCAAGGATATCATTGTGCCCCCGCCAGGTTCTGCAGTTGGTTGCTGTGGCTGTATAGCTGGGAAAATATGCAAGGCCGGCTCAGCACAATGGGATGTTTTGGTTTGGGCTGTTGGACGGGGATTATGTGTGACAGCCTCAGTGGGAATATCCAGCCAACCTCCCCGAGAGCAGTCAGCGTTCCTGCTCATGACAAGGCCGGCCAGATGGGTTGATGCGGCTGACCGTACAGCTGATAGAAGAGTGGCACTGGAGACAGGGAGCTGGGATGTCAGGCTCAATTCACTAAGCTACAGTGCATGTGATGCATGTTGTAACAATAGCTATCACCTGATGAACTGAACTTCAAGTTTCCATCCATCAAATTTCTCTATCCTCTATCCTCCATCTTTTATGGCTTGTTTAAATGGGTGGCAATCTCTACGGCCCCACCAAAAAGTGTTCTGCAGTGGATCGCTTTGCAGAAGGCAGTAGAGCAGTGGCTGTCAGGCGTTCTGGAGGTGATCCTGCCACCTCCTGAATTCCTTTCTTTTTTTTGCATTCTAATTTGAGTTTTGTATTTCAATTGTGTGCTGCAACCGCAAACCCAGCATTTGGCTTGTGCTTGCTCTGGGGTCCCATTGACTTCAATGGGTGATTTTCACAGTAGGTTCCCATTGTACTTCAGCAGTGCTGTGCAGATGACAGTTCTGAGGCTGCGTCTGAGCTCCTTTGCGTTTCTTTGGATGTGGCCATTCCTATTGAGCGGCGTTGGCACTGCGGGCAAAGCAGGTCAAGTGCAGCTATTCACTGCCTTTTACATTCAAGCTTATTTGTTTGAACATCACATTGCATTTGAACCCAGCCTGACTGTCCCCGGCCCTTCCCTTTTATATATTGGATTTCATTTCTTTCAATCATGGAGGCTCAGCAGCACATGTGAGTTGTCTAAGAAAATGGCTGGGCTGCCTGGAACCCATAGCAGTAGACAATTAGTCTTCAATAGGCTCCTGCCAGCCTAAAGAAACAGCACAGTGCCACCTTCAGGTTGGAGGATAAACTGCACCCTCCACCTGCCTACACTCCTCCAGACTGATATCCGCCTATGAAGGCATTTTAATATTTGAATAACTCCTCTTAAGAGGCAATCCACTGCTTGCATCAGGGATGAGGGCTCTTAAAGAGGATCTGCAGTCTGCTCACATAGTTTGTAATAAAAACATATTTGCCATTTTGAAGCTTCCCTCCAAGCACTTTGCATATTATTTTATATATATTGTGATTCTGTACTTGGCAAATATGCTGCATAAATCTCCCTCCACTAAGTCTGGATGCAGCCATTTTAACTGTGGGCAGCTGAAGCTGCTGTCTGTTCACTTCCTTGTTTTACACAGACACACAGAGGCACACCTCCAGCCCTGCAGCTCTCATTGGCCCTCTTATGACTCACCCCCTCCCTTCTTGGCAAAGTCTCACAAGAGTGGAAGAGAGAGCTGTGCGTGATGCCATAAGCCTAGGCTAATGACCAGGCAAGAAACAGGAAGTGGGCTGTATAAGGTATTTACTGGCAGAAAAAAAATGTTTTACTATCCAAAGTTAAAACAACAAGGGCAGAAGATTTAAGTGATGGATAGTTGAAAAAAATGACTGAAGGTCCGCTTTAAAGAGGAGCTTCAGTCTGGAAATAATAAAAATAGTGTAGCTGCTGACTTTTAATATAAGGACTCTTACCTGTCCTGGGAACCCATGATGTCGGCATCCCGAGCTGATTCGTCAATCGGCTTTGGGTGCAGGTGCCGGCATTGTAAGTAAGGGAAACCGGCAGTGAAGTCTTCAGGCTTCACAGCCAGTTTCTTACTGCGCATGCACGAGTCATGACCACTTTCTGAATGGTCCCGCCATCTTCTGTGATCTGCTTGTCCCAGAAGGCTGCGGGGGGAAGCTGGAGGGGTCAGAAATGCTTATAGATCGCCGCGATCTTACCCAGAAGTGAAAGTGGCTACCTGTCAAAACCAGTTAGCCGCTCCCCTCCCAAAAAAAATGCCAAATATGGCAGTGGAGGGTGCGAACAAGGGGAGCTTCCCCTTTTGGGTGGAGTTCTGCTTTAAGAGGAGTACTCTGGGGTGCTGTGATGTTTTCAAGAAGATATTTACAGCGCCCTGCCAGCCCCTCTCACCAGCTATGATCTGCTTGCGCTGATTAGAGAACCACAGAGACCCAGTATTGACATCACTAGGGTCTAAAATAAGGTATGCAATAAAACCAGGGAGTTTTTCTTAAAAATGCCATCAGCATTTTGACAAGGAGGAGACAAAATATTAGCAAATTAACTTTTTTTTTTAATCATTGTGGTGTACTGGTATTATTATACTAGGACTGTGATTTACATCATCTTAGCACTCACCATTATGGTCGCTTGTAATGAACCTTACCTGGATATGCAATTTGTGTGCACTCGCGCCCGTGTCAGTACATTCAATACGGACTAAGGGAATAGTGGACAGCGGTTCCTGCGGACTACTAGGACCAAAGTTCACAGACCGGCGGGTATGCACACGCTGTCTCCACTGACAGTTCTGCACGTTCTTATCCTGGAATTTCAAATAGGATTTCTATATCAGCCCATTCAGTTCTCATTGTGGCCGTGTACAATAGGTGGGCTACTTTGCTCCCCAGATCCACCATTCTGATGAGCACAGTTTAGGAATGGACTTGATTATTCCAATCATTGGTTACTAAACCTACAGGTGGATCTAATATCCGCCGGCCCCAGCCAATACAAACAGCACAGTTCCCATCCCGTTGGGTACATCTTTCCCAGAATTTTGTAGATGCACATGTGCATATATATGCATACACCCTCAGTTCATCTATAATCAACCTTCTCTGATTTCACGTGACCGACTTTAGGCTGGACCCTACTTACTGTGCTGCATACACTGTTGCATATAATAGATGATTCTTTGTCCCCCGAACGCAAGGGCCAAACAGCACCCACTCCCGTTATTGTCCTGAGGAAGCTCTTGGAAGCGAAACGCGTCGACAGAGTATAGAGTATACAAAGTCCTCTATACATGTTACACAAGGGAATCTATCCCAAACATTTATATTTACTTCTTGTGAAGGACTCTACCTCCAGGCTTGAGCATACGGATGGTGCCTTATCTTTCTCAGTTAGTAGGGTGTTGTCTTGTCTATGCTCACACGTGTTATTTATGTCCAGGTTTTACTTATTTTGTAAATAAAGATATCATTTTTTAATCTTTTTTGCCTATGTTGTGCCCTTAAATTAAACATAGAAACATAGAAAAGTGACGGCAGAAAAAGACTGAGTAGTCCATCGAGTCTGCCCCTTTTTATTTTATTATTTTTTTTTTATTATTTTTTTTTTTTTTACATTAACCTTGTTGTCTGACTATGGATTTATGTTTATCCCAAGCATGTTTGAAGCCATTTACTGTTGACTGTCTCACAACCTCTGTTGGTAGTTTATTCCAATCATCAACCACCCTTTCAGTAAAATAATACTTTCTAAGATTAGTTTTGAACTTCCCCCCAGTTAGTTTGAGGTCATGTCCCCGTGTTCTTGATTTTGGTTTCATATTGAAAAGACTGCCCTCCTGAACCTTATTCACCCCCTTGAGGTATTTAAAGGTTTCAATCATGTCTCCCCTCTCCCTTCTTTCCTCCAGACTGTACATATTAAGTTCCTGAAGTCGCTCTTGATATGTTTTATCCCCCAGACCTTTCACCATTTTTGTTACCCGTCTCTGGACTCGTTCTATTTTATCAATATCTTTTTGTAAGTGAGGTCTC
>BLSH010478497.1:551947-565825 GCA_018402905.1 Glandirana rugosa | reverse complement strand
CCCCCACTACCAGAAGACTTAAGAATCTCAACCTCCTTATAACAAAATTTGTTAGACAGGTTGGTGTGTTTTTCCTAACTTCCTCTTTGAGGGGGGTTTTTTTGCATCCTTACCCCTAGTTGACAGACTACAACTCCACCCCCTCTTAAACCCAAGATCACTAGTGGTTACAGAAACCAAACTATAATTTTGTTCTTGACTTTTTAGTATATGTTTTTGTTTTCAAAATCTAAAATTTTCCTGTTTAAAACGACTTTACCCCTTTAAAGATTTTTTACTTGACTTTCCAACCTCGTTTTACTGTCCTCATTCATTAGTCACCCGTGTTTTTGTATATGATTTTTCAGTTCTTGTTTTAATATCAAACCAAAGACATTGGTGATCACTAGAACCCAAATTCTCCCCCACCTCAACATCAGACAGTTGATCCCCATTCCTACGTTTTTTTGGGGGGAGTTTCTCCTTCAATCCTTTTTGTGTGGTTGGACAGATTGTTTAAAACAATATTCCTCCAACTCTAAGAATTCAGAAGACCATCACCCCCTCCCTTACCATCCTTGTAGCTGCAAGGTAATTACAAACATTCCCTTTGGTATTTAACACAAGAGTGAACAAATCCCTAGTTTGAAAAATGCGTTCTTAGACTTAGATGACAGGTCCACTTTAAGTCGGCTTAGATTAAATTACATTATGTGGTCGCTCCACCGGTTGGTCTCCAGGAAAGGCAGTAAGCCGGGGAGAGCACGTTTCAGCAATAAATGTACAGAGCTGCAAGAACCCTCGTCCCACACTAATCCCCATAGCAATAAGTCTCTGAGAAATGTCCCTTTGATGTGCGGTTTGAGTTATGACAGCAGTATAATAGGATTAAAGGATCACAGGGAAGGAATATTATTTAACACATAACGTCGTAATTAAAAAGTCACTTCCTCTTAGGAGGACTGCGCTAATGACAGCGACGGGCTCAATCGTCTTCTCCACTCAAAACCAATATTTCAGTTTTTTACTGGATCACATGCCGGCTTATCATATCAGATGTCACACTCACCTGATTGGGAGTCGTTATGACTTCATAGGAGGAGGCATATACCTTACCATGTTAGGATGGGACTTTTCAGGCATTCTGCTTATACACCCTGTGAGTGACGGTATGCAAAGTGGTAGACGGGCGCTACCTGTCTCCTCGTATGCGTTCATATGGACTGGATTAAACAGAGTCCGGTTGGGAATTTACCAGCCACCATGACAGGGCTGGTTCCGGTCCCGAGTTTGTGGTCCACTGGAGTCCACCAGAAGGTGGCTTAGATAAGCAGGAAGACAACACACTCTAGCTCTGACCTGGAACTCAGAGAGGGATCTGAGGGAGCCCTGTGTCTGTTTGGTCTTTAAAAGACAAGGCTTGCATTTTGGCTTATGTTTTTTGGTTGTCGGGTCCAGCCTCACACCGTATAGTGAGTAAACTACACTGTTTAGTTTAGCGCCAGACGGCAAGGATTTATTTTCTGTTTTGTTTGTTTTTTTTTAAACCTGCAATTCGTTTACCAATAAACCTGGCAAGCTGCCAGAAAGTTGCCTGCACCTTGACTCTTTTCCTCAGGAAAGTTGATCCCCACAAGCTAATTTCCCACACCTGGTGGAGTTCAGCGGGCATCTTTCCACGATGAAGACCCTGTTAGAAGCTAATGCAGCTCAGTGGAAAAGTAACCGCCAAGTTGCAGAGACCGCCGCAGCACAACAAGCGGCTCAACAGGGGGTGAACCGACAGTTTGCGGAGGCCCTGCTGGAGTTTAGAGGGGCCCGTACCTAGGGTTGCCACCTCATCCCTTTTAGGCCTCATGCACACAGGACGTTTTTTGACTGTTTTTCAGCAGCTGTTTTCAGCTGCAGACATTTTTTCTACAGTCAATAAACCCTCCATCATGTTATCCTAGGTGTTCATGCACACATAGGCTGTTATCAGCTGTTTTTAGCAGTGATGTTTTTCAGTTCTTTTGGATGTTTTTCAGCTGTAAAAACGTTCAAATGATCAAAAATACCCACACACTCAAAAACATTGATCCCCAACGTTTTTGGACATTTTAGACCAATTGAAAAAAAAAAATAACGTGCAAAAACGGTGGTAATATAACGCTGGTAAAAGCTGAAAACATCCCTGATAAGCTACTGACGTTTTTTGGACATTTTTTTTAAGTCCTGTGTGCATGAAGCCTAAAACCGAACACATGTTAATTACACAGGTTCTGTGGCTGATTAAGGTGGTAATTAAACTCACTTAGTGCCTTACCTGCATTAAATTAGCCTCAGAACCTGTGTAATTCATATGTGTTCGGGTTTAAAGGGATGAACTGGCAACCCTACCTGCACCTCCGATAACAGTGGAACCAAAGTTGGTACGTGCCTCTTACCACATGCAGAAGATGACACCTGCAGATGACATGGAGGCGTATCTCACGACATTTGAAAGAGTCGCTCTTCGCGAAGGATGACCAAAAGAACAGTGGACCGGACTGTTAGCACCATTCTTGACCGGTGAACCCCAAAAAGCCTACTTTGATCTGGAAACAGATAAGGCCCAGGACTATGGGACCCTAAAGGCAGAGATACTCACATGCCTAGGGGTCACCATGGCAGTCCGGGCCCAACAGGTGCATCAGTGAACCTACCACACTGACAAGCCACGCCGCTCACAGATGTTCAACCTGGTCCACCTCACCAGGAAGTGGCTACAGCCAGAGACTTTGCCAGGTCCCCAGTTTGTGCAGCGCATGGTCATGGAGCGCTATCTACGTGCACTCCCTGCTGCTTTGAGGAAGTGGGTCAGTAATGGGGACCCCAAAACTGCCAACCAACTCGTGGCCCTTGTGGAGAGATATACTGCTGCTGAGGATTTGTTGCACTCATCTGAAAGATCACCCGGCGGACCCGGTAAAACTGTTCCAGGGTTGCACTTTTTCTTGATGGAAAGCCAGTCACTGCACTGCTTGACTCTGGTAGTGTGACGTTGGTAAAAGGCAATTGTGTAAATTCTGCAAGGTTACAACCTAGCACTGTCGAGGTCATTTGCATCCATGGGGACACTCGTGACTATCAGACGGCGGTGATTGAGATTGACACCCCTTGGGGCAGTGTGACTCATTCAGTGGGGGTGGTACCTTCACTGCTATATGACGCCCTAGTGGGCAGGGATTTTCCCCATTTTTGGAGGTTATGGGAAGGCACAGGGAGCCTCGAGGATAGAGCTCCCCCTGCTGCGGAAGCACGGGAGCTCTCGTCTGACCCTTTTTGTCAAATGGAAGGGGAGACTGGTGGCAGGATCGTGGAAGGAGGAGACCCTCTTCCTTTTCCTGTACTGGCTGGGAAGCTAGAGGAGCTGGAATATAGCTCCCAGCTGGGGGCTAATGACCCAGACAATGTCTCTGACCCTGACTGTGAGAGTGAACAGAATGTAGTACCTGACTTAGAGGTCAGGAGAGAGGAATTATGTACAGAGCAACTATGGGATGTCACTCTCCTTAGAGCCAGAGAAAACATGAAGGTGATGGATGGGGAATCTGTGGACCCTAATTGGGGGGTGTCTTTTCCCTACATGACTCTTAAAAATAATTTGTTGTATCAGGTTGTGACGGACGGACCACAGTGATTCAACATGACATAATCACAGAGCCAGGTGTTCGTGTAAATGTGAAACCTTATAGAATACCTGAGGCTAGGTGCGAAGCAGTAGCGAAGGAGATACAGAACATGTTAGAGTTGGATGTGATAGAGGAATCCCACAGTGACTGGTTGAGTCCCATAGTGCTGGTCCCAAAGCCCGATGGCACTATCCGGTTCTGTAACGACTTTAGAAGGCCACATTGCCCCTATGCAGCCGCCTACTTGGATGATGTGGTCATTTACAGTCCTGATTGGGAATCCCATTTGCCCCGAGTGCAAGCGGTTGTGGATTCCCTCAGGAAAGCAGGGCTCATAGCCAATCCCAAAATGTGTGCCATCGGTCTCGAGGAGGCCAAAAACCTTGGTCACATTATTGGGCGGGGACTCATTAAACTGCAGACCAACAAACTAGAGGCAATCCAGAAGTGGCCCCAACCCCAAACTAAAAAGCAGGTGTGTGCATTGCTGGTGATCACTGGGTACATTCATACCGGACTTTGCCACCATTGCTGTTCCCCTAACGGACCTGACGAGGCAGAGGGTCGGTTATGTTGAAGTGGAGCCCGGAACCCGAGAAGGCATTTCAGAAGCTAAAGCAAGCCCTGTGTGTACAACCGGTGCTTGTGATCCAGGACTTCACCAAAGAGTTTGTGGTGCAGACCGATGCCTCTGATGTGGGCCTAGGGGCGGTACTGTCCCAAATCAGAGACGGGGAGGAGCACCCAGTTGTATACCTAAGCCGGAAGCACAAGAAAAATTATGCCATAGTGGAGAAGGAGTGTCTCATGATTAAATGGGCCTTGGAAAGCCTAAAATATTATCTATTGGGCTGACCGTTTGGTCTCATTACCGAGCATGCCCCCCCCAAAGTGGATGTGCGACAACAGAGAAAAGAATAGTCAGGTGACAAGGTGATTTTTGGCCCTACAGCCCTATAAATTCAAAGTGGAACATAGGACAGGAAAGCTGCAAAACAATGCAGATGCCCTTTCCCGGGTCCATTGTATGGGGGTACCAGTTGCTCAGCCGCAGGGACTTGAGCAGGGGGGGGGGGATATGTGACGTTATGCGAGGTGCTATAGTGGACGGGCGATATTTGTCACCTCGCATGCGTTCACTTGGAATGGACTGGTGAAAGTCTGACCCGGGTTTTTCCAGCCACCGTGGCAGAGCTGGTTCCGGCCCAGAGTTTCTGGTCCACCCAAATCCCTCTCCAGTTGCTTGAAATAACCATGAAGAGATCTCAGTGGAGCTCACCCTGGGACTCAGTGTGCTTACACTGAGAGAGCTAAGACCTTGAGTTGTTGGTTGATCTAAAGACTGCAAAAGGAAAAAGGTTTGCGTTTGTTTGTTTGAAGGTGTCAGGGACAAGCCCAACATTGTATAGAGAGGTATCCTGTCAGTATTAGTTTAGCGCTGGACGACAAGGTTTTGTTTTTGCTATTTTTGTTTGTTTTATGATCTGCAAACTTTAACAAAATAAAACTGGCAATCAGCCAGATTTTAAGAACGTTTGCCTACAAGCTGTCTTCTTTCCAGGAAAGGTGATCCACACGAGCTAATCTCCCACAGTATATACTGAAGTGTATATAGTAGTTATACAAAATCTTACTGGGCATCCCATATTTCCCCTTTCCCATCCAAGTTCAATCCCCCCAAAGTACATGTCTGTCCTATATCTCTGAGTGACTGAGAACAGAATGCCAGGTTGGGCACGGTGACAGGTGAACCACAACATTCAGCAGCCCCTGCAGGGGTACCGCTACATGAGGAATTCACCCAAAGACTTCTCTACATTTCTTATGCTGCATTTATTCCTCAGATCTAGTGCCATTGCCCAAAGGGAAAGTTTTTGATATGCTACAGCCTTTCCCAACATGTTTTCCCCAGAGAAACTCTTGAAATAATTTTGAGGTCTCAGGAAACACTTACTCATTTTTCATAGAGGGTCATTGGGAACCCCTGGCAACCTTTGGAAGAACAGAAGCATGGCTGAAAATGGCTGCTCTGTACAGTATATGGTTAAGGTGCCTTGGATGTAATATAATCAACATGATCCAAGTTATAATATTATTTTTATCTTCCAACCTGCATGTGCATCCTTCAAGAAGTGTCCTTTGGCTGAAAGTGACTTGGTGGCGGAAAACTGGAAGTGAAAGTGGAGAGCATGGCGCTAAAAACTAAGATTTAGTTATACAAAACCTTTGCTACAGTGGGCAGTTTTGGGGACTGGGTTACACGGCTCCCACTATTCAGAATTCACTCAGAGACATCACTACATTTCCTATGATGGATCGATTTCTCAGATCGAGCGCCATTGCCTGAAGGGGGAGTTTTTTATACTATATATGGGCCTTTCTCAACATGTTTATCCCAGAGGAACCCTTGAAATAACTTTCAGGTCTCGTCTTAGGGAACACTTGTAAGGAACACTGCCATGGATTCTATTATATGTAAATTGGCTGAAAGTATCTGAATGGCCTCCAAGAAAGGAGACCTGAAAGTGGAGAACATGGTATAGAATTTTGCTATACAAAGTCTCTCCCACAGTGGATAATTTTTAGCATTTGGCTCCACTTATGGGGAATCCACCCAAGGATTTCTCTACATTTCCTCTGCTGGATCAATTCCTCAGCTCTAGCACCATTGCCCAAAGGAGGGTTTTTTACTTTAGCCTTTCCCAATATGTTTACCCCAGAAAAACACTTATTTTTTAGGTCTCAGGGAACCCTCGCTCAAATTAATTTATCAGTGGTCATTGTGAAGAAGGTCCCTTCCATCGGTAGTCAGTGGCTTTGCCAAGTGGCATTGAAGCCAGGATTATGTAGGACCATCAGATGGGAAGTCAGTCAGCTATAGCTCAAGGAACCTCTTGCAACCTTTCAAAGAACCCTAGTGTTCCATGGAACCTTGGTTGCAAACGGCTGCTTTCTCTGTGTGTGTGTGTATGTATATATATATATATATATCTATATATATACAGTTGTGCTCATAAGTTTACATACCCTGTCAGAATTTATGATTTCTTGGCCATTTTTCAGAGAATATGAATGATAACACAAAAAATTTTATTTCACTCATTGTTAGTGTTTGGCTAAAGCCATTTATTATCAATCAACTGTGTTTACTCTTTTTAAATCATAATGACAATAGAAACTACCCAAATGACCGTGATCAAAAGTTTACATACCCCAGTTCTTAATACAGTGTATTGCCCCCTTTAACATCAATGACAGTTGAAGTATTTTGTGGTATTTGTGGATCAGTTGGTAAAGCTGCCCATTCCTCTTGGCAAAAAGCCTCAAGTTCCTGGAAATTCTTGGGCTGTCTTGTATGAACTGCATGTTTGAGATCTCCCCAGAGTGGCTCAATGATAGCAGAGGCGGCTCTAGACTTTGTGAGGCCTTAGGTAAAACCTAGACACCAGGCCCTACTCACGCCCATAATGGGAAAAATAATTCTAGTGATAAAAAAATTAACTTTATAAATTTCATATATTAAGAGCTTTAAAGTGCTGGTGTCAGTATTCTCTATCTGTGAGTGCGAGGCCTTAGGCAACCGCCTAATTTGCCTAATTAGAGAGCCGCCTCTGATATTGAGGTCAGGAGACTGAGATGACCACTCCTGAACCACCACTTGATTCTGCTGTAGCCAATAACAGGTTGACTTGGCCTTGTGTTTTGGATCATTGTCATGTTGGAATGTCCAAGTACGTCCCATGCACTGCTTCCTGGCTGATGAATGCAAATGTTCCTCCAATATTTTTTGATAACATTCTGCATTCATCTTGCCATCAAATTTGACCAAATTTCCTGTGCCTTTGTAGTTCACACATCCCCAAAAGATCAGTGATCCACCTCCGTGTTTTACAAACCTCTCCAAATTTAACGTTTATGGTTGTGGCCAAAAAGCTCAATTTAGTTCTCATCACTCCAAATGACTTTATGTCACAAGGTTTGAGGCTTGTTTCTGTGCTGTTTGGCGTATTGTAATCGGGATACTTTGTGGCATTTGCATAGTAATGGCTTTCTTCTGGCGACTCAACCATGCAGCCCATCTTTCTTCATGTGCCTCCTTATTGTGCATCTTGAAACAGCCACACCACATGTTTTCAGAGAGTCCTGTATTTCACCTGAAGTTATTTGTGGGTTTTTCTTTGCATCCCGAACAATTTTCCTGGCAGTTGTGGCTGAAATTTTAGTTGGTCTACCTGACCGTTATTTGGATTCATCAGAACCCCTCATTTTCCACTTCTTGATTAAGGTTTGAACACTGCTGATTGTAATTCTCAATTCCTTAGATATCTTTTTATATCCCTTTCCTGTTTTATATAGTTCAACTACCTTTTCCCACAGATCCTTTAACAATTCTTTTGCTTTCCCCATGACTCAGAATCCAGAAACATCACTGGATGAAAGATGCAAGGGTCTGTCAGGAGTACAGAAACTCATTGACCTATAATACATACATACTAATAACAAGCAAACAGATCACAGGTGAGGATGGTTACCTTTAATAGCCATTCAAACCCCTTGTATCAACTTGTGTGCATGTTATCAGGCCAAAATCACCAGGGTATGTAAACTTTTGATCTGGGTCATTTGAGTAGTTTCTGTTGTCATTATGATTTAAAAAGAGTAAACACAGTTGATTGATAATAAATGGCTTCAGCCAAACACTAACCATGAGTGAAAGAAATGTTTTTTTGTGTTAGTATTCATATTCTCTGAAAAATGGCCAAAAAAATCATAAATTCTGCCATGTAAACTTATAAGCACAACTGTATATATATATATATGTGGTTAAGGTGCTTTCGGTGTAATTTAATCAATATGAGCCAATTCAAAAGATTATTTTTAGCTTCCTAACTGCACATGCATCCTTCAAGAAGTGTACTTTGGGTTGAAAGTGACTGGATGGCCTCCAAGAAAGGGAAAGGGAACTTGAAGAACATGGCACTAAAAACAAATACTTTACTATGCAAAGTCTCTCCTACATTGGGAAAACTTGGGACCTTGGTGGAACAGCTCCCCTTACGGGACTCCACCCTAAGGACTTCTCTATGTTTCCTTTGCTGGATCGATTGCTCATAGTGCCATTGCCCGAAGAGGGGGGGGGGGGGTGGAATATTGATGCTCTATAGCAGAGATATGCAATTAGCGGACCTCCGGATTTTGCAGAACTACAAATACCATGAGGCATAGCAAGACTGTGACAGCCACAAGCATGACACCCAGAGGCAGAGGCATGATGGGACTTGTCCTTTTGCAACATCTGGAGGTCCGCTAATTGCATATCCCTGCTCTATAGCTTTTCTCAACATGTTTAGGCTGGAGGAACCCTTGAAATGATTTTCATGTCTCAGGGAACCCCTGCTAAAATTAATTCATTGGTGGTCATTGGGAGGAAGTTCTCTTCCATTGGTGGTCAGTGATAAGAATGCCACCCTAACAGACAGCTAAAAAAAATGATGCAATTCTTTGGGGGAAATAAAATTGTGTAATTCTGCTGACTTTGCCAAGTGGCATCGGAGCCAGGAATTTGTAGGACCGATCAGGTCAATCGGCTACAGCTCAAGGAACCCCTAGCAACCTTTGGAGGAACCCTAGTTGAAAATGGCTGCTCTATATATTTGGTTGAGGTGCTTTGCATGTAATATAATTAGCATGAGCCTATTTATAAGATTATTATTATCATCTGAAGTGCACATGCATCCTTCAAGAAGTGTACTTTGGGTTCAAAGTGACTGGGTGGCCTCCATGAAAGGGAAAGTGAAAGTGGAGAACATGGCGCTAAAAACAAACACATTGATATACAAAGTCTGTTCTACACTGGGCAAACTTGGAAACTGGGTGGAATGGCTCCACTTATGGGGAATTCACCCTAAGAACTTCTCTATATTTCCTGTGCTGGGTCGATTCCTCAGATATAACGCCATTGTCCAAAGAAGGGAATGGGATTAATACTCTAGAGCCTTTTCCCAACACGTTTAGACCAGAGGACCCCTGAAATTATTTTCACACACAGCGCCCGGAGAAGCTGAGGACCACGAGGCTCTGGATAGACATATCCAATTTTTCTTGTTCCTCATGAGAGCCGGTGGTAGATCCCCCCGGCCCAACAGATATACTGTAGTATCATGAGGATGAAGTTGAGATATGAAAATTCTAATCAAATACTTTAGGGGCCACTACTTTGAGCTCTATTCAAAAAAAAAAAAAAAAAACCCTTTTGGTCTATTGGGGTCCGTTCACTCTGAGTGACATCATACTTTATATATATATTTGAGAGACCAGCACTGTTTTGGCTATGGGACTGCATCCCTGAACGGATACATGCAATTGAAATATACACATTTTTATACAAACATCCAACAACAGATTATCTTATTTCGTTGGCATTTCCCCTGATGAAGGGCCTTAATTGGACCCGAAACGTTAAACGTTGGGCATTGAACATCATCTCTCTCCATCTTCGGACAACGGACTCATTTTTTCCATCATGAAAGTTACGTACCCATATCCCCACAGAGTTCTGTGATGGATTATATGAACTTGACCTGTTCTGTGACTAATCTTATTGTATACGATATTACTATTTGTATATTAAGTTACATGTACTTGTCCCTCTCTCTTTGAGTGACAATAAGATCTTCTTTTAAAATAAATACGACCTTTTTTAAAATGTATTCAATTTGTTTTTGTGGTGTTTAGCTGCCTAGTACAGTCCCACATAGGGGGTATTTTGTTCTTCTTGAAATTATTTTCAGGTCTCAGGGAACCCTTGCTAAAATTCATTCATTGGTATTCATTGGGAGGAAGTTCCCTTCCACTGGTGGTCAGTCGTAGGAATGCTACCCTTACAGACAGCTAAAAAAATGATGTCATTCCGCTGGCTTTGCCATGTGGCATTGGAGTAAGGAATATGTGGGTCCATGAGATGGGTGGTCAATCAGCTACAGCTCAAGAAATCTAGAGCAACTTTTGGAGAAACCCTAGTTGAAAATTGCTGCTCTATATATTTGGTTAAGGTGCTTTGGATGTAATATAATCAACATGACCCAAGTTCCAAGATTGTTTGTTTTCATCATCTGACCGTGTTAAAAAAGAAAATAAATTGCGCTTGTGCTTTGAATAACAAAAAAACAGAAAATGGAAGCTGCATCCACGCTATGACATATCTAAAATAATAACCAAATAATATATCAACAATGTGTTTCACAATAGTCAATTATCAAAAGAGAAAAAGTATGAACAACCAAAATGTGCAAAAGTTCCATCAGTTATTGTTAAAGATCACGCAAAGAACAAAAGTGTGTTTCCATGCCAGAGGATCTCCACCACCAGATAGCTAAAAATGAAGGTTTACTGGAGGAACATGATTTTCATGTTAGGGCTCTTTCACACATGCGGAGCCAGGTTTGATGGGCTCCGCTGCTCAGCAGGGATCCACCCGTTTATCCCCGCTGAGCCGACGGATGACAGGACAGTCTCTGCACTCAGTGCAGAGACTGACCTGTCAGAGCTCCATTCTCCTCTATGGAGAATCGGATGAACATGGACCGTCTGTCCGTGCTCATCCGATCCGATCCGCCAGGCGGATGGAAAATAGGGCTTCCATCCATCTGTTTCTGGCGGATCGGGTGTCAGCGAACATGTCACCGCTGACATCCGCCGCTCCATAGAAGTACATGGAGCGTCCGTTTGGGTCCGCCTGAAAAACTGACAGGCGGACCCAAACGGTCCGCATGTGTGAAAGAGCCCTTATAAAGAAGTCATACGATGTTAGTAATCAGCCACAGGTATAGCCTCCAATTTCTCCCATCAGAATCCTAAAAAGACTGCAAGTAATTGGACCCCCAGGGTGTTTCTCATGCACTTCCACAACTCTAAATACTGTATGTCAGAGAAGAAGAAAAAAATAAAGGCTCCACATAATGTAAGATCTGAGGTTTAAAATGTATTAATACACATTATTGCAGCTACAATTAAAACGTAGATAGCTGCGCAGCAAATAATAATTCCAGTCGACCTAAACTCCCTTTCGGAACCCACTTCCGGCTGTGCGATGATGTCAGCATGTAGCTCCACCCTACACGTTTCGTCATAGGTGACATCTTCGGGGGCATGGGCGCCATGTTGGGCCATCATAAATTTATATACTGCATACAGTCAAATAAGTCCAAGTCTCACTCTGAGTACTCTGAACTGCATGTGCATCCTTCAAAAAGTGGACTCACTCCAAAAAATATGTTGGTTTAAAATCTGCATATACAAGAGTTTCATGTGATATATACAATGATCGATGTATAACCTTGGCCAATATATTTACAAATGTTTAAGAGGTTTACATTATATCGGGGTATACAATTGTGTGTTTTTATTTCTGTCAGCTTATACTTTATGGAGACCATCTGGCCTTGAGTCCGTGAGGGTTGTGTTTACAGGTCTGCATGTCCTGCGGGTTCATTCTGCGAGCCGCAGTGATGGAAATAAGTGAAGGAGACTTTTTACCTGGAGATGTTGTTTTAAACAACATGCTATGAAGCAGAAAAGCTACTATGGAGCAATTGCAGAGCAAAGTGTACATTCCACGTGTCAGAAGCATTTCACTTTGAAGGACAGATTTGAAAACAATGTATATTTTTAGAGCAATTGTGAACATGTGTATGTACTCAGTTAAAGGGGGGAGTCGTGCGGACGGAATTAAGGTAAAGTGTATGTAAACTCTAAATTCCCGTACACACGGTACAAAGGTTGTACAACAACGGTCGTACAACAGCTTGCTGTACGATCATCCGACCGTTAGTACGCGCGATTACAATATCCTACGTGCGACTGTCGTACAACAGAGGTTGGATGAGCAGACTAGAAAACTTTTGTTGTACAACAAGCGGTTATACGACTATTGTACCGTGTGTGGGCCAACAAAGTTGTACGTGCAAAACACGCATGCTCAGAAGTCAGGAACTCCCGGAAGTGTCAGTTCGTGTAAACCTACGTTCCTAATTCACAAATCACATTCACCTGAACCTCCTCTTTTTACGCTCGTAGCACGTCACCACGTTAGGCTTAGTCGTACGATCGCTTAGTGCACGTCAGTACACGAGACACAACAGCCAACATACGATTTTGGACGCCCGGTCGTACGACCGTCGCTTAAAAATGAACTTCCCTCATTTCCTAACTTTTGGTTTGTTAAATATACCATTGAAAATGTTTTGTTGTATCTGTTCAATAAATGCAAAAAAAAATCTGTTGAGAAATTCAGAGCAGCCCTATGTCCTGTGCACATGTAAGGGGGACTGCAATAGGGCAGCTGGTGCCAATCTGAGTAAGCCCCCATTCTACTTCTTCTTGGATAGGACAGCAAACCTCCTGTAGTGACGGTGCCCTCTGCCATATTGTGCCATACCCCCGACCATAGGCCTGCTCTCGACATCCACTTTCGTAGGCCTTTAAATTTAAGAATAAAAGAAATGTTGACTTATAAATTGCATTTTCCACACTTTATTGTAGCTTCACAAGATTTTGGTGACATCTGACATCACACTCACATACTAGCAAAATTCTTCACTGCAAAATGCCATACATATAGACATTCTATAGTTGTCATTTTTGTGCAGAACACAAGCACATCATTTTAAGCCATCTTCACTTTGTACTTCCTCTCCTTGGCAACACCACGAATTTGGGACCACTTCCACATAATTTAGTTTCCATGACAAAGATGCTCTCATTAGTATACCAGTCTCTTCCATAGCTCTGCCCAGCCGAGCACGCTTCCATATGGCACAATCATTCCAAGGCCTCACTACTACTCACATCAGAAGACTCTGGCCTGGCCTCCAAGGCCTTATGCACCCTACAGCAGAAGAAGGTCAGGGGAGACAGGTCGACTACAGCTCTTCCTATTTAATTCTGGACCACCTTGCCTGAGGCTTCAGTCCTACAAAGGGCCCTTTTTATCCACTCTGTAGAGGGACTACATCTCATTAGCTCTAGGGTGTTTGGTTCCCATGCCCCGACTACCACTAGGCTCCTTCCACAACTGGTATTTATTTGGGCACTAACTACACCCATGACATCACTAGGGACTTTTCTGAAAGGGGACCTAGCATCCACTTACAAGTTTCCTTTACTATACTATCGCACGAGCCGACCCGTCTCGATACCTTCTCTGACCATATGATTACTCTCGTAGAAACAGTACCTTTGATTTAAT
>BLSH010478497.1:536382-551679 GCA_018402905.1 Glandirana rugosa | reverse complement strand
AACAGTAAGTTTAACGCTGTCGCGACTTTCGACTTTTAACCAGACCCATCCTTCCCCCCTTCACGATGAGAAACATCGGTCACCGAGTGACGCATATGTGCGGCGTGTGGCTATTAAAATTTACCCTCTTGCCACCACCCATATGTGTTAAAGGGATTACAACCTAGGGAAATGTGCATATAATATAAATGCACATATAATGTGCAATAAAGCGGTTCTAAAGCCTGAAGGTTTTTTACCTTCATATGCATGAAGGTAAAAAAACCTGTGTGCATCTGAAAAAAGTGTGTAAGTGTTTAAAATACTTACATTTTTGTGTTTAACCACTTCAATACCAAGCACTTCCCCCCTTCCTACCCAGACCAATTTTCAGCTTTCAGCGCTGTCGCAATTTGAATGACAATTGCGCGGTCATGCAACACTGTACCCAAACAAAATTTTTATCATTTTTTCCCCACAAATAGGTGGCACTGATAGGTGGAACTGGTGGGCATTGATAGATGGCACTGATAAGGAGTCACTGGCAGGCATCACTGAGTGCCATCCCTATTGGGCATTGATTGGTATACCTGGTGGTCCAGGGTGGGCATCCCTGGTGGTCCTGGGTGAGCACCACTGGCAATCCTGGGTGGGCATCCCTGGTGGTCCTGGGTAGGCATCCTCGGGGGGGCAATCAGTGCAGACCCCCCCTGTAAGGAGTCGCCGATCGGCTCTCCTCTACTCACATCTGGCAGTGTGAGTGGAGAAAAAGCCGATAAACAGCTCTTCCTATTTACACTGTGATCAGCTGTGATTAGACATGTGATCCATCAGAGGCTCTTTACCTAGATCAAAGATGCGGTGTGTCAGACTGACAAACCACACCACCAATCGCCGCGCGCCCCTCGGGCTTGTTATCCTGCTGCACGTCATATGACACCCAGTCAGGATATTGCAACCACTTCAGGGCTGTCATTCTGCTATAGGTCAGACGGGAAGTGGTTAAACTTGTAATCATTTAACTTAAGTTAGTGACAGGTCTCTTTAATATTCTTGAGTTTGGGTTTCACACTCGTACATGTAGCGCCCCCATAGTTATAGGTGCGTTTTGTAGTGAGTTTTTGCTAGGAGAGGCAAAATTTAGTCAGGCCTGACTGTAAGTGCAGGCCTGAATGTTTTGATCTGAGCTGGGGAGTGGTTCAGGGAGGAGCTGGAGACAGAAGGAAGGAACACCCCTTTCCTCCCCCTTGAGCAGAGAAGGTTCTGGAAAGGGGGACGGACGAAGAGGAGTCACTTCCTGATGTATGACAAGGAGCCCTGACCAATCTACAGTCTGGATTGGCAGGGGGCAGGCCTCCTTAAATACAGCCGTCTGCCAGCAGGGGGGAGAAGTCGGGAGTGGAAGTGCGGAAGATGTAGCAGAGGTGCTATGGAGGCCTCTATCCGGGAGGGAACCCCCAGTCTGGGTGGGTGACCTTGAGGCCTGGAGGTTCGGGTGCAGCCAGGAATGGAGGTGATTCCTGGAGTCGCACAAGGGAACAGGAGAGCAGCAGAGGTGCTACTGTGAACACTTGAAAGTATCCACTGCAGTCGGTGAGTGACAGACCCTGGGAGCTGGAAGAGAAAGGCCTGAGCAGTCTGGGAGTATAATAGTGGACAGTCTTTGGAGCCAGTCAGGGAAAGGAGTGTCACTGTAAGGAAAGCAGGTTGGTGGGACCTGGAAGAGGGATGGGCTTGGAGTTGTAGTCCATCAAAGGCTCGGCTAGCACCAACGTACTAAGCTACACTTTGAGGGGTCCAAGACCCTGGCCTGTAATGGGTGGTCCCGAGGCCCTGCTTGCAGTTTGCAGGCCTCACCATGTGCTAGCAGCGGTGAAGAGAAAGGAGTTATGTGAGCCTGATTAATTTCCCTTCAGGTCAGGAACTAAGTGATGTGCTGGAGAGAAGTGAAGGAGCAATAGTCTGCAAGTGATGTGCTGGAGAGAAGTGAAGGAGTAATAGTCAACAGAAGAGATGTGCTGGAGGAAGTAAAGTGTATTTACGGTCATGTATATAGGAGGTCCTGTAACCAATTCTTTGGGCATCCCACAGTCACCCCATCCAAGTTAAACCCCCTAAATAAAACAAACAAAAACAAGAACCGGCCTGTTCAATGATTTCTGATGTGTGATATATGGCGTGATTGAGGGCAGCTATAAGGTGAACCACAACTACCAGCCACTCCAAAGGGAGCACATGGCTACATACATAAATATCTAGCAAAACTCCAAAAAGAGTAAAGTTTATTTTTTTTTTTAAAATGTTGTTTAACTGAATTAATAGAAAGAGTGAAAATATAAAAAATAAAAACAAGAAAGAGCCAATATGTTTTTTTGTTTTTTTTTTATATAAAACACATATCACAAAACATGTATGAAGGAACATATAAAAAATCACATTTAACTGTACAAGCCATTTACATAAAGTTCTGTCTTTTGAACAATTATTTACATTGGTTCTTCATATATATTGCAGGCTACGTGACTAGATTACCCATGACCAGACTCCTCGCCCCCACAAGGCTTTGCTGTCACTGTGGGGAATGGGAGGGCCATGGAATCGAGTCTGGCAGTGACCTAGCTTTCATTGCAGCAGTATCAAAAACACATTTTTTACAAATATACTATTTTTTTCCAGCAGATCCATCATAATGTACAGTAAAGAGATGACCGGTGTTTTCAAGAGGGTTCCACAATGCAAAAGAGAAATATCAAAACAAAAAGAACCTCTTATTCACTGATATAAGAAAAGCCTCTTTTATAGGCATGGTATAATGCCACAGTTTAACATTTATAAGGCAAAGGCAACAATCATAAGACATAAATACAAAAAGATGACGGTGACTGCTTTACAAAAACACAAATTTTGGTATTCTTAAAAAAAAAAAACTATTTTAGTGCACTTTCGAATTTAGAAAAGAAACAAAAACAAAAGAAAATAAATAAAAATGCATTTATAAAAAAATAACCTCTTTGAGATTTTGCTCTGTAGCATAAAAATGTACCGAGCCGAGGATGGCACCAATCTTTTTTTTTTTTTTTTTTTTTAAAAGATATGGGATTTATTTCTGCAAAAGTTACTGTCAGATTTAGGAATACCCAAAGCCGACCTAAAGGGGTTGTGTGATTTGGAACCCCCCAACTGTGCCGATTTCAGCAAGACAACAGTGTACTCTGACTTTGTAGTGTCCCAATTTTTCTCATGAAAGTTTTGGGAGGTATCAATCTCACAGAAAATATTTCATTCTGGAAATAAAAATCTTAAAAATGGAAAATAATGTCAAGCATTTCACGTATGCTAATTGGTTTCTTGACCAATCATACTATATGGAGTAGTCAAACCAAGCCTCATAATAGCTGTTCTAAAGACTAGACAGTTTCCAGCTGTGGATCACAGGAGTGCAGTTCGTTCTGCACTCCTGTAACCCATTTTCAGCAGACAGCGGGCTGAAGCCTGCTGTTGGCTGATGTCACAGAGCCGGTCCAGGCTTGAGGTAAGATTGCGACAATGAAGTCAGGATCTACCCTCATGCCTGGACTGGCACCTGGCTCCGCCTCTCAGCGCCCTCCACTCAGTACTCCAGTGAGCGTGTGAAGGGGGGGTGGGGGCTGGGGGGGCAGAGCAGTAGCTCTCTGCTCAGGGAGCTGTGAGAACTGGGCGATCTGCAATGTGTGCTAGCTTGGTTCTCAGTGTTAGAGCCAATGGGCGACAGATGTAGCATCCACCTAGGTAAGTATGATTCTGCAAAAAAAAAAAAAATTGCCCATACTTCTTTTTTAATGCATTCCCTGCATTAAGGTAAAAAATGTCCCAGTAAGCCTGCATTCACACAGAGGCGATCCAACTTAGGGGTGACTTTGCCAGCCGACTTACAACAAGACTTCAGCATGACTTTGGGAGACTTACAACGCGACTCCATGCTAGGTGACTTTGCCTGTGGCCAATCAGCGAAGGGAGGGAGGGGGTTGCCTGGGTAATTCAGGGGGAGTAACTGTGTAAATTATTTTCTTTTTCCTGTAAGTCGTTTCAATATAGATGGGGGATCTGACTTGGAGGCGACTTCCATTGAATTCTATGGGCACAAGTCGGATAGAAGTCGCCTTGAAGTAGTACAGGAACCTTCTCTGAAGTCGGAGCGACTTCAGCAGTGTACATTAAGGCGGCTCCCATTCACTTCAGTAGGATTTCAGATGTCAAGCAACTTGGGGTGACACAAGTCGGAGCGCAAGTCGCCCCTGTGTGAACCAGCCTTATAGTATTGCCCCCTCCCCCAACTTGAGTCCTCATTTAATCCAGCTGCAACTTTACAACCGCTTTAAACGTGGTATTTGAAGAATTGTGTCCTAAATGCTGATACCGGTAAATTAAAATGTTGTTTTTACTCATAAAACCAGTACTATTTTGCTGATATGTTGTGCCCTACATCTTCAGCAAGCAGTGTTTTTGTTTGCTGAGCAATACAGTACCGAATTATGGCTAGAACAAATATTCTCCACCGGGGTTCCGTGAAACCCAACGGTTCCTTGAGAGGTTGCTTTAGCTGTGGTTATTGCTACAGCTTAAGCATGATTCATAGCTAAAGTATGATTCAGAGGCGTTTAGTAAAAGTAGCAACATGTACATCAAGCCAACGTATTTCGGGGGAAAGGACTCCTTTCCTCCAAAACGTGTTGGTTTGATGTACATATTGCTACTTTTAATAAACGCCTATGAACTGTACTTAGGGATTTGCATTACTTTGGACACTGGGTGCTCCTTCCTTCCTATCCAAGTCTACATGCTGAAACAACCATAAGGTCATACAGAAAAGGTAAGAGCCCAAGCCCCAAGAGGGTCCATCACCACCATCAGGCACAACCTTCTGGAAGGGAATTCTTCCTATTTGGCCATGCAAATATCCACCCATGACCACTGACTGATTCATTCAGTCCAGCATGGTCTACAACACTGGCCAGATATTCTTAATATTGATCTTTCCACTATTAGTTAATTCATGCTCAACGATAATAAAAATTGATTACTATTTATGGAAAAATGGGCAGTTAAAATGAATTCCTCTTTAAAAAGACTAATTTATGATTTAGCAAGTCAGATAATCATGACTGACTGGTCATCTATTTAAAGCTGAAGCAGTCACATGCTGATATTTGTATTATATGTTATTAGAAAAAAAAGAAAGGTGGGAATATAAAACTATCCCCTTCACTCCACTGCCACAATAACTCCAGTTTATAGCAGTGGGTAACAATATTGCTTGATATCCCAGTTATGCTACCAATTCGGAATTCCCAGAATACCCTGCCAACCAGGGCTCTGTCCTTACTCTTGTATTTTATTTTCCCTTTTAACTTTCATTTAATACTGGTTGGATCACAAAAAAAGAGAGTGCTACATGGATACTGAGGGCTTCGGCACCCACAAAATGTTCAGTGTTTGTTTTAAGCTGCCGTTAGATTTCTTCGAAGAGATACATGCCATTTCACCATCTTGGAGGTGGTCGCATGTGGCTATAAGCAATAAAGTACTCCCTAACAAATAAAGGGAATATAAGAACTGGCTCAGTTCTCTGTAATGTCTCTTTAGGAGTGCAAATTGTAAGAAGGAAAGGAGTTGGTCCTGTAGAAGATTCCATGTTCATGGCTTCTCCACCACTTGTGAATTCACAGAAATAAGACCTTTCAAAGTCCTTCATTTCTTTCTAGGCTTTAAATAAATTCTTCTGGTTGGTTTAAGCCCAGAAAATGATCCAGAGGTCATTTTTTCACAGTAGCTTGAGTCGCTCTGAAGAACCTTGAACCAAAATATAGCATGACCTTGAAGGATGTCTTGATAAACTATTCAGTACTTCAAGACTTATGTAGTAGGGGTAATGTCCGGAGACCTGAAGAGTCAAACTTTAGCTAACAGGGGTGAAGTCTTAGCCTTGGATTCATGAAAGCTGTGAAGTTCTTGCAAGCTTCTGAAGATTAAGTTGATGGCCAACAGGCTATCCAGCCATACAATAGACTCCTTCCTTTCTGTAGAGATTAGACAAATTTTCATTGTAACCTCAGTCTAGTGCTATCTCACATGGGTTTTCGTGGGTCTCCGTGGCTATTTCATATACCTTTTTGAAGTCCTTGTAGCGTGGTGCACAGCCTAACCAGGCGTCACCAAAGTGTACCCATCCCATAAACAAAAAACTGCCTGGCCCCGGTCGGACCCCACAGCTGAGAGGTGTCTTAATATCTCCGAGAGATTTTACAGAGTGTCCTCGAGGCTGAAATAATGTGAATTTCTGGCGATAGACCCTCGTGGCACTGACTGAGATCACAGATTCTTGCATGTCCTTGTCATTGAGCACCGTTCTGATGTTGCCACGCACAACTGTGGAAAGAAGTAAAGCAGGTGAGCACATCAATTGCAAGCTTATGAAATATTCAACCGATTGCTGCTGCTGTCTCAGCAAAACATAAAATCAGGTATGCATGTATAAAAAGATTATCATCTCCTTTGAAATGATATTAAAATATCATTATATGAGATTTTAAAGAATGGGTTTAGATCTAATGAGCAGAGCCCTCTGATTCCTCCTGTATTGATTTGTATTGTAACTGTACTGTCCGCCCCCATGTTGTAAAGCAATGCGCACACTGTTGACGCTATATAAATCCTGTATAATAATAATAATCTACTTTAAAGAAGATAAAAAAAAACAATAATTGCTTTCTCTTGTCTGCCCTAACTAGTAAACAAACCAGAAAATCTAATTTTTTGACTTATAGCATCACCACCCCTAGACATTCTAGACCTGAGGCCTACAGAGAAGGTTTAAGCCTTTCCCTCAGGCCGCATTGCCAAGGAAACTGAATCTCTGCAGATACCCCCCTTCTGCACAGACAATCTCTCTTCACTCTTTATTAGGATTCAGCAGGGGGCAAAGGAGGCTTAGGTAAGAGCTCAGAAGAAAATAGGCGATAGGGGGTTGGGGATGGACTGAACGCTTGACTGAGTCATTATTGCATTCCACTGAGTCAAGCCAAGCCAAGCCCATGAGTTAAGACTACAAAATATGCTACTCATGCTGGAGGGTTTTGTCAAAAAATGCCTAACAACTAATGTTAAATCTATTTTTAAGTGGACGGCAGCACAGTATGAGATTGGAGATGAGATAACAGCTAAAACGTTGGTGTTCAAGGCTCTACTGATGTTAAAGGACAACTTGCTTTGTAGCTCATTTGTGTAGATTCTTAAAAATTCAGTATTTGTTGTATTAAAAAAGTATGCAGGATATCATGAGAGAATGGTGGCAATACTCTTTGTTCCTGTCAAGTCATGCATCCAACATTTTTTACGCTTAGTGGGCAAAATAATTTCATTATGGCATAAAAACTTGGCTTAAACTGAACATAGAACCATTGAAGAGCGTAAAAAGACCAAGTACTCTTTAACCTTTATGTCTATATGTCTGTGAGTATAGATCTATGAATGTCCAAGCATGTTTTGTTGAATGATTTATTACTTTTTCAGTAAAATAATACCTTTTACGACTCTTTCGATATTTCTAATACTTTGGAACTCTACTCCTGCTAGTTTGTGGCCATGTCTCAATGTCCATGATCTTAGCATCATAATGAAAATTCTGATCTTCTGAATCTGATTTATACCCTTCTGTAGTCAAAGGTTTCATGCCCCCCCTTTTCCTTCTTTCTTGTGCATGTGATGTTCCATCAGTCTAGACCAGGGATAAGCAATTAGCGGACCTCCAGCTGTTGTAGAACTACAAGTCCCATGAGGCATAGCAAGACTCTGACAGCCACAAGCATTAAATCCAGAGGCAGAGGCATGATGGGACTTGTAGTTTTGCAACATCTGGAGGTCTGCTAATTGCTTATCCCTGCCCTAGACCAAGGATATGCAATTAGTGGACCTCTAGCTATTGCAGAACTACAAGTCCCATGAGGCATAGCAAGACTGACAGCCACAAGCATGACACCCAGAGGCAGAGGCATGATGGGACTTGTAGTTTTGCAACATCTGGAGGTCCGCTAATTGCTCATCCCTGCCCTAGACCAAGGATATGCAATTAGTGGACCTCTAGCTGTTGCAGAACTACAAGTCCCATGAGGCATAGCAAGACTCTGACAGCCACAAGCATGACACCCAGAGGCAGAGGCATGATGGGACTTGTAGTTTTGCAACAGCTGGAGGTCCACTAATTGCATATCCCTGCCCTAGACCTTTCACTATTTCAGTTTCTTGCATCTGTATACATTCTTATAAATATATTTTTGTAATTGAGGTTTCCAGAACTGGACACAGTATTCTAAAGCACTATACACATGGGCCGAATATCGTCCGGTATCAGCGGTTCAACAGAAACTGGCTGACATTCGGCTTGTGTGTACGGCAGCCTGTCCGACACAGGCTGCCCGAATGTCCAGCTTCTGTAGAAGGGCCATCACCGAAAAAAATCTGCTGATCTACATCTGATCCGTACTGGCAGCCAATTGCTGAGAGCTCTGACTGGTGTGTTCAGATTCAGTTCAGTGGGGAGATCGCTGTACTAACATTGTATAGTTAGTACAGCTGCTCCTCTCAAGCTTCTCAGTTTTTTTTCGTTGAATCCGCTGGATTGAAAAAAAAAATGATAGGGTGTATATGATGATATAATGATAGCTTAAGCGAGGTCTAAGGCCTCATGCACACAGGACTTTAAAAAACGTCCAAAAAAACATTGGTAGCTTATCAGTGATTTTTTCAGCTTTTTTCCAGCGTTTTTTGCACGTTTTTTCGCGGTTTTAAAGGGTCAGCGGTTTTTTTTTTTAATTGGTCTAAAACGTCCAAAAATGTTAAGGATCAAAGTTTTGAGCGTTTGAATATTTTTACAGCTGAAAAATGTCTCTCAGAACCCTCTGGTCTTTGGTTTTTTTTACAGCTCAAAAACTTCACTGCTAAAAACAGTTGATACCAGCCTATGTGTGTATGAACACATAGGATAACATGAACACATAGGATAACATGGACACATAGGATAACATGGACACATAGGATAACATGAATACATAGGATAACATGAACACATAGGATAACATGGACACATAGGATAACATGGACACATAGGATAACATGAACACATAGGATAACATGAACACATAGGATAACATGGAGACATAGGATAACATGGACACATAGGATAACATGAACACATAGGATAACATGGACACATAGGATAACATGATGGAGGGTTTATTGACTGTAGAAAAAAACGTCTGCAGCAAAAAACAGCAGCTATAAAACAGTCAAAAAACGCCCTGTGTGCATGAGGCCTTAAGATCTATATATAAGGAATTAGGACCTCCTTTTTCCTGCTGACGATCCCTCTAGTGAGAACTAAGGATCTATATAGAGGAATCAGGACCTCTTTCTTCCTGCTGATGATCCCTCAAGTGATAAGTAAAGATCTATATAGGGGTATCAAGACCTCCTTCCTCCTGCTGGTGTTCCCTCTAGTGATTTAAAGATCTGTTTAGGGGAATTAGTACCTTCTTCATCCTGCTGGTGACCCCTCTAGTGATATCTAAAGATCTGTTTAGGGGAACTAGGACCTCCTTCCTCCTGCTGATGACTGCTCTAGTGATATAAAGATCAGTTTAGGGGAATTAGGACCTCCTTCCTCCTGCTGGCGACCCATCTTGTGATATCTGAAGATCTGTTTAGGGGAATTAGGACCTTCTTCGTCCGGCTGGTGACCCTCTAGTGATATCTAAAGATCTGTTTAGGGGCATTAGAACTTCCTTCCTCCTGCTAATGACCCCTCTAGTGATATAAAGATCTGTTTAGGGGAACTAGGACCTTCTTCCCCTGCTGGTGACCCCTCTAGTGATAACTAAGGATCTATATAGAGGAATCAGGATCTCCTTCCTCCTGCTGGTGATCCCTCTAGTGATTTAAAGATCTGTTTAGGGGAATTAGTACCTTCTTCATCCTGCTGGTGACCCTCTAGTGATATCTAAAGATCTGTTTAGGGGCATTAGAACTTCCTTCCTCCTGCTAGTGACCCCACTAGTGAAATAAAGATCTGTTTAGGGGAACTAGGACCTTCTTTCCCTGCTGGTGACCACTTTAGTGATAACTGAAGATCTATATAGGAGAATCAGGGCCTCCTTCCTCCTGCTGGTGACCCCTCTAGTGATGCACCCCAGAATTATATTCACTTTACCCACTGTCAGGTCACATTGTTTGCTCATTTTGCCATAATTTGAATAAAGCACCACTAAATCTTTTTGTTTTGGCCAACACTGTACACCCCAAATTCTACTGTATTAGGGAAACATATAACTAGGCAAAATATCATATTACAGGAGGGACCATAAGGAGTTTATACTCCACACCACCTCAATTTGCCCCCAGACTGGCTGAACAATACCTGATAGGGAAAAATGTCCCCCATAATCTAGCGCTTGGTACTAGAGTGGCTAGTCAGAAGGCCCCAAGTTTCAACTTGCTAATCAAATCAGAACACAGCAATTTTAGGTGGGTTTACAGCAGAGTGAGGTGGTGAGAGGGTAAATGTATGTCTTTATGACCCCTCCTGTAAAGAGCACCCGTGTCTTACCTGAGTATGGCACAGGTAAACTTGATATTTACTCACCAAAGTCACTAGTGCAGACAGCCATTAGGATTTCTGTGTCGTTGCAGGGGCGACAAGCACCTATACAGAAATGTAAAGAAAACTGAGTATAATAGACATTAAGTCCAGGATACAGAGTAAAATGAGTTGCATATTAATTTATTCTGTAGACTGCGAGTTTCCAGGGGCTTCGTCTGGCGTATGATCTTCTCCTACCATTCAAAAGCACACAAATGCATTTGCTTCCACTCACTTCACAATAAACAACTTAAAACAACAAATTACATCTAAAATAGTCTGGCTGTGCCACCCATTGTTCTAGCGCAGACATAACAAACTGAAGTTTTCTGGGAGGCTATTGGGCGTTTTTGTAGCATGACACTAACATGGCGGAAGAATCAAGATCCGCTAGTTTGTGGGCTGGGGTATGCTTATCGGATTAGCTTCCTTTAGGGGGCAGTCGGTAGTAGTTGCCTTAGCGGGCATAGTGTAATTTGTGTTGTCAGATAAGTCCCTCTTAAATGTATAGGAGTTATACCCCGAGAGGGGGAGGGTATGGTCTAAGTGTTTGCGTGTGAGAAGCTCCTTTAGAGATTCATTGCTTGGGTGGATTGATCAGAGTAACGGAAAATAATCAATTTAAATACTTCACAGATATTTTTTCGCTGTTTTTGGTTACTTTTTGGATAAATGGCTGTATGGTGCGCAGTATTGTTATTATTATATTCATTTATTTTCTACGCAATTCAACTCTCGACATATTTTTGACTTCATTGCAGGACTCAAGGCCTCATGGCAATCTAAGGGCCAAACCTGCTAGTCAGTGCACCAACTGGGGGTCCTTTTTGGGGGGGATGCTGGATCATTTACACAGTAAACAAAAGAACAAGATGCAAAGCGCACAGCCAATCAAAATCCATCCTACTTTTCCGGTTTTGATAAAGTAATAGGCGCAGTGAATGCATTGTGGCCTTCACTCCTTGCATTAAACCATCCATGTATTTTACATGATTCTACACATTTTGGAGATTCTAAAACAATAAGGGACTGATAGTTGAGGATTCCCAGAAAATGTTACACTGATGGTGGAGGAGCGTCCCTCATTCTGATGGACACCATATTGCCTTGACACGCCGAGCCAAAACATTACATTTTTCAGTCAACTCTTGAGCTTCCATATACACACCAGAATGGGTTTGTATGTTCAAACAAAGCTTTGCATGTTGGCTAATTTTAGGACTGAATAAGTATCTGTGCTGGAAATCAAAGGACCTGTCAGTTGTCATGGTAGCACGCCCCTTGCTCTGCTTCTTATCTGGCTAATTAATGGGGTTAATGGTTATATCCTTAGGCCCAGCAGGACACTGCCCTGTTGTTTAGAGAGCGAAAGGGGTGGGGGGGAGGGAAAAAAGTTCAAAACACTTCTACCTCCCCCCACCAGGCTGCGATGGCTTCACTTGGCGGTCTCCTGCTAAAGCCCAAACCTATTCACTAAGCTGTGATAAATTTGCATTACTAATGTTAGTGAGAGTCGCTCCCCAGGATGCCGGTATCGGTAAAGGACTACGCTGCTGTATGGGGGCAAAATACAAACTTTGTGTCTTCTTCTTGGTTATGTTCTTTCCTTAGCACCCATGCTTGGAAAGTTTCAAGAGTCTTCTTGGAGCATTAATAGGCCTATATGGGCCACTTAGACTCAAAGAATCATAATATAAATCTTTTTCTTTAATATGTACTGTATCTCATATTTCAGTTCGGGACAACTAATTATTCTCGTTTCCACCAGTGACATCAGGGCTGAAATTTTATTAAGGTTCTTGGTTCCGCTCCCCTAGCTATGGCTGCTTCAGTTACGCATGTAAAACAGGTGCAGTCTACTTTCTCCACTGCAGATAGCTCTATCCGCAGCAGCATTGCAATTGGAAAGCAAGTCAGGAGGAACATGGTTCCTCTATGGTTTCTTGGGGAAGCGATCCGATTGGATGCTGCCACCCCATGTGACTCTGGTGACTATCTACTGTTGGGGCAGAGCCTTTCTAAGGCCCTGACTCCCAGGTTTGGCAAGCATTTAGCGAGTTGGTAAAGTAGGAATAGTATTAGCGCTAGGGAAAGCGTAGGTTCCCATCGATTCTGGACACCTTCCCGATTAGGCACAACTTGGCCAGGCCGCAATCTGCTCCCTCTCAATAGACGCTGTCAGTCTGGCAGGAATCTGCTCCTTCACATTGTTGGAAACTGTGAGTGCACCCGGCTGGGTAGCCTTCCTACTGGATTTGTTGTGAACTGTTGCTACATGAATTCAATACAAGTTTTACATTGCACCCGACTGTGTGAATTATTGTCGCCGCCCCACGCATAGATAGGAATATTTCACCACTGGGGTCCCCCAGAGCTATCAAAACTCAAAATGTAGTTTAGATTACCAGCACCCATGCAAAACTGAAATTTGAGTTTTGGCTAAGGTTGACCTTTAAAATTTATGCAAACCCTAAGTCCCCATTCACACTATGTGTGGGTGAGATTCAGCCATTTTTACTGTTTAGTGTTGATGGAGGGAATGCTGAGACATCTAGGCGTGTATGACCAGCCTTATATTGTTCCCAGCTATCTCTGTGAACCACAGGACAACCCCCCACACGTTTTGTAGAAGAGTAGAGGGGGAAGTGTTCTATATTCCTGTCCTACGGTAACAATGCTGTTTCTTTATAAATAATACAGTGAATGAGCATGGTCACCCTAGGACAGGAAGTGTGTTATTGGTGGGATCACCGGGTTAAAACAAAAGAAATAAGCCTAAAAAAGCTGAAACATATTACATTTTTGTTCTTGGGTTTAGATACGCTTTAATTCGTAATATATTGCTAACAGAAAGAACCCAGAGAGGAAGATGTTAACACGACTCAACTCACCTTCCATGCTCAGCTTGTTAAGAGGTAGAGCTAACTGTCCATCCCAGTCACTTCTAAGCTCGTATCGGAAAGAAGCAATGCGCCGGCTAATGTCCTGGTGAGGGGTGGCTTGCAGAAATAGCGCTACCTTCTGGTGGGGATGCCAACTGAAGCAATGGACTCTGGAGTGTGGAGAAAGCCCTGTCTCCGATAGCAGTAGTTTCAGTATGCCTTCTTTTTCCCGGTACAGCTGTGCCCCTCGGAAAGTGGCTACCGGCTTAATACAGGCTGTGAAGCGGCTGGGCCCAGACGCTGGAGAGGCCAAGGGTTGCCGGGGTACCAGGTTGAGGCGTAGAGCTCCTGTTGGGTATAACCATTCCACTGTTCCCTCCGCACAGTGCAACAAGACTTGCTCCACGGATCTGGGTTCCAGGGACAGACCACTGCGGATAAAAGAAGATGATAAAGCATAAGTATTTGAATTGATGATCATCATTGTCCCAAACTAAATCACTTTCTGTTTCATTTACAGTTTCATAAAGAAGGGATGGCATAGCCCTTATATCATCATTCTTAACTGTCTAATGCAAAAAGAGTACACTGGTTACCATAAAACAAAGCAACTGGCAAAAATAAAGAATCAAGAGAAGGATTAGTTTTGTCAATGATAACCTAAGAACGATATTGCAATGGTAACCATATGCAAGGGGCTTTGCTAAGCCAGGTCTCCAGCCTAGTGCCCAAGTTCTCCATCCAAGTGCCCAAGTTCTCCAGCCAAGTGCCCAAGTTCTCCAGCCAAGTGCCCCAGGTCTTCTGACAAAAAAAAGGAGAAGCTTTCTGTTTATCAGACACACAAGCATCCTTGTGTGCTCTTCAGCCTTTGTGTATGAAAATGTTGACCTTCTCTCTACCTAGGGGGAAAGGACACTGATAGAGAGGGAAATAGAAGAAAGTGTTTTCCCTAAAAAGGACACCAGCCAATCTAATCTGGACATTACTGTAGTTAATAATCCTGAGTAATTTAGAATTTATTTTCATCCTTGATATGGGATAATTAATGTGATCATAAAATGACCAAATGGAACTTTTTGTCCAGCTAAATATGTGGTTGACCAGTTCTGTCAAGAAACAAGGCAGACTGACTCATTGATTTACAACTTTGTTTTTGTGTTAGAGCAAGTAAGAGGAGGAGGATTTTAGGAGTGTAGAAGAGCATACTAAAATATTTGTGCCACAGAAAAAGATATTTTCTCAAACAAAGAAGTCTTCTCGGCGATTATTCATACCACTGACCAGAGACATTCTCGGCTGAGCCTCATTGAGCCCCAAAAGGCTAATAACATAGAACAGTAATCTCAGCCTAGCTTACAAGTACATGTACTGAAAATACATTGTCAAGTGGGTTTTGTGCGGTTATGGAAAATGGTGCATTATCCTAAATCAGTCATACGCGGAATGTAACCACCAGTCACCCTTCTTACGAGGAATGTAACCACTACTCACCCTTCTTACAAGGAATGTAACCACCAGTACGACGACCAAGACGGTTGTTCACAACCGAGACCTTGATACGTCCGTAGTAGTCTACCCTCCGGTTTGTCGGTGACGGTACCTTTGTGATCGTTGGAACCTCATTGGGTCCACTGACTAAATCCTATTACGTGGTAAAAGGTATTGGCGTGTTTTGGGTGAACTGTTACATAAAAGTCATGTACATGAACATTCGATCCGACTCTAATGACAAGATACAATAATCGGAAAACCCCGAGTTACTCCGAG
>BLSH010478497.1:502371-525357 GCA_018402905.1 Glandirana rugosa | reverse complement strand
CTCTAAACAGTCCCTTTAAATGTCCAGCAGCCATGGGAAAAGTTAAGTTCCTAGAGTGATGGGACCCCCTACATGTCCACAATCTCTTCACTCTACTCCTGGCTCTGGGAAATCCTTGGACAGGACATTCAGAGTAGAAAGGGGGGGGGGGGGGGGAGAAAAGTTACCATAGAGGGGGTAGTGTGGAATTTGCAGGCAGCCAACCAGAGCAAAGCAGCAGGCTGGCCAATCAGAAGTGAAGGAGAAAGTGCAGAAGTTTCGGTCCCATCCCCCTTCACAGGGGTAACCAGAGAACAATGCAATTAAAGAGCAAAGCAGGGAGAGAAAGGGGGAAAAAAAGTTACAAGTATCCCTGTCCAGATGTTCAGCAGCATTGAAGTGGGATTGTGGAATTGGGGAGGAATTTTGTTCCTCTTGCCAGGCTGACTTTTTTTTTTTTTTTTTTTATTGCTCTGACATTTCTCCTATAATAAAGATGGTGGGAGAGTCAGAGGATGGAGGGGAGAGGCAAGAGGGTTTACATGCTGTGTAATTAGTGCAGTCTTATTTAATCAGGAGAAAATATTTGGAAGTATTATTAGGTGAGGATTTGTAAAAGAATAAAAAGTTAGGAGCTGCAGAACTGCTCCTTATAAAAAGAACATACAGAGCGTTTATTATTATTATTATTATACAGGATTTATATAGCGCCAACAGTTTACGCAGCGCTTTACAATGTAGAGGGGGGGGACATTACAAATACAATTCAATACAGAAGGGACGGGAGTATGGGGTGTATAACATTCCTGGCAAAATATAATATAAAATCAAATTTTGTATGTAAATTATTATTATTATTATCATTAATAATAAAATGTTATTACCATCATTATCATTATTATTAAATAGAAATATGTATAAAATGTATAAATGATAAATACAATTATTATCATTATCCTCATCATCATCGTTATATTAACCACTTCCTTACTGGGTACTTAAACCCCCCTCCTGCCCAGACCAATTTTCAGGTTTCAGCGCTGTCGCATTTTGAATGACAATTGCGCGGTCGTGCGGCGTTGTACCCAAATAAAATTGATGTCCTTTTTTTCCCCACAAATAGAACTTTCTTTTGGTGGTATTTGATCACCTCTGTGGTTTTTATTTTTTGCGCTATAAACAAACAAAGAGCGACGATTTTGAAAAAAGAACACTTTTTTTTACTTTTTGCTCTAATAAATATCCAAAAATAAAATATTAAAAAAAAATTATTCATTGGGTTTGGCCGATTTATATTCTTCTACATATTTTTGGTAAAAAAAATCGCAATCAGCGTTTATTGATTGGTTCGCGCAAAAGTTATCGCGTCTACAAACTATGGGAATTGATTTATGGCGTTTTTATTATTATTATTTTTTTTACTAGTAATGGCGACGATCTGCAATTTTTATCGGGACTTTGATATTGGGGCGAACATGTCGGACATTTTTGACACTTTTTTGGGACCAATGAGATTTATGCAGCGATCAGAAATTTAAATATCCACTGATTACTGTGTAAATGTCATTGGCAGTGAAGGGGTTAACCTGCAGGGGGCAGTGAAGGGGTTAACAGTGTTCCCTGGCTGTGTTCTAACTGTGGGGGGGATGGGTTGGCAGGGACATAACAGATCTAACTGATCCCAGTGACAGGGATCAGTAGATCTGCTTGTCCCCCTCTCTCAGAACGGGGAATCGCCGTGTTTACATTGGCGGTTCCCCGTTCTACAGCTCTGCAGGCGATCGCAGGTCAGGAGCGGACATCAAGTCCGCCCGACCCTCGGGCACGCCCACACAGCGTGTGGCGGGCCGCGCGCGCCGCCGCCGCCTGTGAGTGCGTGCCGGGAGCGTGCAAAGGGGCGGACGTCCACCCGGAGATTGAGATCCGCATTGTAGACGTCTTTCGTCTATAGCGCAGATCTCAAGCGGTTAAAAATAAAAATGTCTATAGATTGTAAAAATGATTAATACAATTATGATTATTATTATTATCTTTATTACAATCATTGTCATTAGTAAAATAATAAAAATGTATATACATTGTAAATATGATTACTATTATTATTATTATTATTACTACAAACATTGGTATTAGTTAAAACATAAAAATGTATATACATTGTAAAAATGATCAATCCAATTATAATTACTGTTATTATTGATGATAATAATAATAATATTAATCAGAAAAAGAAGAAGAAACATTTAAAATGATAAATATATTAAACATGTAAAGAAAGAATAAACTATATAAGACCATATAAGTACAACTGATATCTTTTAAAACAATACTTTTAAAATGTATATTTTTTTTATTGTCACCCAAATAAAACCTTAATAAAATAATTCTAGAGATTTAACATTCATAAATACCTCCACCCCATACCCATCATGTACAGTATATGTATATTTATAGGTCTATGTATGATGGGTAAGAGGTGGAGGGATTTCTGAATGTTAAATCTCTAGAATTATTTTATTGAATTTTAAATCAAGTGTTGAGAAAAAAAATCACATACATTTTAACAGAAATGTTTGACAAGATATCGTTTGCACTTTTAAAGATCTGCAGAGTTTGTTCTTGCCCTGTACCTTATTAAAGTGAACCTGCCATTACAGAAGATATAACCCCCTACCTAAAACAAAAGACATTTTTTTGCCCCACTTTAAACTGAAGCTACACTGCATCTGAGCACCATAAACCAAAAAGGCTATTTAATTCATTTTTTAATATTCAAAGCAAATTCCTGCATCCATCCATGTCTCCATGCTTTATTTAGTTGAAAAATCACTTTGAAAAACACCCCCTAGCATTTCTATCCATGGCCATGTTGAGTAAGGGGAGATGATTCATGTAGCATTTACTTCCTGGAATCTGTCTGCCCTTAACTCAGACATGTGGGCAGGAGGGAGGGCTTAGCTGACAAAACCTCTCCTCCCCTCCTATGACATCATTTTGCCTGGGCCAGAAATCCATGTCTTTATGGACCTTGCTTTGTGCATTGTTGTCATGTTGGAACAGGAAGGGGCCATCCCCAAACTGTTCCCACAAAGTTGAGAGCATAAAATTGTTTAAAATGTCTTGGTTGGTATGCTGACGCCTTAAGAGTTCCCTTCACTGGAACTAAGGGGCCAATCCCAACCCCTGAAAAACAACCCCACACCATAATCACCCCTCCACCAAATGGTTTGGAGTGGTGCACAAAGCAAGGTCCATAAAGACAGGGATGAGCAAGTTTGGGGTGGAGGGACTTGATCGGCCTGCACAGAGTCCTGACCTCAACCCGATAGAACACCTTTGGGATGAATTAGAGACTGCGAACCAGGCCTTCTCATCCAACATCAGTGCCTGACCTCACAAATGTGCTTCTGGAAGAATGGTCAAACATTCCCATAGACACTCCTAAACCTTGTGGAAAGTCTTTCCAGAAGAGTTGAAGCTGTTATGGCTGCAAAGGGTGGGCCAACTCAATATTGAATCCTATGGACTAAGACTGGGATGCCATTAAAGTTCATGTGTAAAGGCAGGTGTCCCAATACTTTTGACAACACAGTGTATATGTGTATGTTACTAATTAGCTCCAGTATTATCCACATTGTCCCCACAGAGCTTACACCATATTAGCTGTACAAGCGCAGGGGCCTCTGAGGTCCTGGGGTCCATAAAGAAAAGTACCCCTTACATTGCTGATCAGTGGGAAGAATGCTCCTTACATTGGGGGTCAGTGGGAAGAATGCTCCTTACATTGGTGGTCAATAGGAAGAATGTCCCTTACATTGGTGGTCAGTAGGAAGAATGTTCCTTACATTGGTGATCAATGGGAAGAATGTTCCTTACATTGGTGGTCAGTGGGAAGAATGTCCCTTACATTGGTGGTCAGTGGAAAGAATGCCCCTTACATTGGTGGTCCGTGAGAAGAATGCTCCTTACATTGGTGGTCAGTGGGAAGAATGTCCCTTACTTTGGTGGTCAGTGGGAAGAATGCTCCTTACATTGGTGGTCAGTGGGAAGAGAGCTTCTTACATTAGTGGCCAATGGAAAGAATGTCCCTTACATTGGTGGTCAGTGGGAAGAATGCCCCTTACATTGCTGGTCAGTGGGAAGAATGCTCCTTACATTGGTGGTCAGTGAGAAGAATGTCCCTTACATTGGTGGTCCGTGGAAAGAATTCTCCTTACTTTGGTGGTCAGTGTGTGGAATGCCCCTTACATTGGTGATCGGTGGGAAGAATTCTTCTTACATTGGTGGTCAGTGGGAAGCATGCTCCGTACATTGATGATCGATGGGAAGAATGCCACCCTTACATTGGTGATCAGTGGGTGGAATGCTCCATACATTGGTGGTCAGTGGGAAGAATGCTCCTTGCTTTGGTGGTCAGTGGAAAGAATGCCCCTTACATTGGTGATCAGAGGAAAGAATACCCCTTACATTGCTGGTCAGTGGGAAGAATGCCCCTTATACTGGCGGTCAGTATGAAGAATGCTCCTCTTACATTGGTGGTCATTGGGATAAATTACCTTACGTTGGTTGTCATTGTAAAGGCAGCTCCTCTCAGAGAGCCAAAAGACCATTTGTATCGGTAATTCTTATGAGAGCGAAAATTGGTTCTATTCCACTGCCTCTGCCCATTGACGTTGGCCCTTGACCTATCAAGTGGGAAGTCAATCCACCACTTACTGTTCAAGGAACCCCTAGCGATCTGTAGAGGAACCCTGGGTGAGAAAGGCTGCTCTATAGTATTCCTCTTAGCTCTTTCTCCGACTACTTCATAAAAGATTATGTGGGGAGTTGAGGGGCGGAGCAAAAGAGCTGGGCCAGCGCAGAGAATAATAAGACCCTTGAGGAGGAGAGGACTATGATGTGCACGGAAGGATAATGTACTAGACAACCGACTATTCCGAAGTAGTCAAATGTGTTAGCAAGTTCAGAAGCAAGAATGCTGAAAAAAAAGTAAATACTTGTAATACTTGACTTTTACATGCAATTGTCTAATTTGGTCATACGGTCATTTATGTCTTTATAGGCAGTGCAATTACTAGTCAAAGATGATTTGAACCTGTAGAAGATGACCCTCATCGTGGCCTCCATAGTCTTGGTATTTACTTTACCTCTCAGGTGACACAAAAAAAAATCTTAATGACTCAAGTGTGTTCTATGGCAACAGTGTCTGGATGAGGTCGTGTTTGGAAGATTGATCCCTCTCCTCTAATGAAACTATCCCCCACCCCAACGCCCTTTTCTATTGTTCAGAAGGCAGAAACCAACACCTAATTATTTTATTTTTGCAGACTGCATTGTCTGAAGAGGGCAAACCTTATCCATCATTAATTAAGCCTCCATTACCCTGAGTGACAGCCCGCCAAAAGGGGTTGCAAGCAGCTCAAGACACAATTGCATGGCATTCCTGGCCAACAACAAAGGAGGAAGGGAGGGTGGAGATGCTATAAGGTTGTTGGTGGTGGTGGGGAGGGGGGACAGTCAGGTCACACCATCAATGGCTGACTTGTGCTCTATTTACATACATCAGCATTTGTCTCATTGCTCTCTCCTTTTTCTTTCCATTATTGGGCCATTTAACAAGCAGTTTTGCTAAGGTTTCTTCTTTTTTTAACCAGCTGCTTTTCAGATGTGCAGATAAAGGTGAGATGGGGTTCTCAATAGCAGACAAAGTTTTTGTTTGCCCCATAAATTAGATGACACCACCAAGTCAACCAAAATGGCCAATAATACGCCATGAACTAATTAACAAATTGGCTGACATAAGCTTTTACTTGTTAGTAATAGGTTTTTTTTTTTTTGCATGTACACTTTGGCATTGATTCACTTCTTGGCCTTTTGGCTAAGATCAAGTGTAGTATCTGTTCTTATCAGTTGCCAAAGGAGGCGCTGTGCTACTGTCCTGGCTACGGACCAAGCTGGGATAGCAGTGGCTATGCGATCTCTAGGCGTGAAAGAGACTGAAAGGCAAGTACTAAGGAGCTAGAGCCATTCGAGGGGATGGCAAAGGCTTCTGGGAAAGCTGGACGGTCTCTCCCTGACTGAACAAGGTGCTGTGCTGGTCTTGGCTGAGGGGCTGGGGAAGCCTGGCCTTTTGGCCGGGCCGGTGTTAAACTGTGCCTGACAGTTGTGGAGGGATGCACCGAGTTGTTGCCAAGGCAAAAAGTGGCCAGGGGCTCTTCTCGGCAAATCCTGAAGCGTAATTGGATTCTGGAAGGTGGATCCGGAAAAGACCTGGACTGTTTCGCCCAGCGGGTAAGCTGGGGGCGGTTGACGGGGTGACTGGTGAAGCCGGAAAGGTCCTTCTGAACGGTGCGGGGAGACGCTGGTCTGGCCGGAATGGCCGGGCTGAAAGAAGCACGTGGTGTATGTGCCCCTGGAGTGGCAGTCCAGGGGTGCCGCAAATCTCACAGTGGGTGGCAACACTTTGAGTTTGATGGCACCAAGGTCACTGCACCACATACACACTTTTTTTGCACCTGCCTCCTGGGCCGGGCCTTTTGGCCAGGACCGGAGGAATTTTTGATTCCTGGCCGCAAGGCCGGCCTTTGTTATTCACAAAGACACCTTTCTGCACCTTCTTCACTATCCCTTTCCTCACTTTTTATTGTTGTTTTTGGTTGATGTGTTGTTTGTAGTGTTTTGTCACCTGATTGTTTGGGTACACGAAGCACCGTGTGATTAGTAGGGTGTACGGTCTCTCGGGGCCTGCCCGAAAGTCTTGGAAGGCGGTGGGTATGGCCTTTTGGCTTGATCCACCGCCTCTCATGGGGTCTCCCTTCGGGGGAGTCCCACAGTAGTATCGGGGCGGCCGGTTCCGGCTGGTCGCCAAAGAGAAACTGGGGGTTGCCCGGCCTTCTGGCTAAGCAATCCTTGGTGCACGATACCTCAGTCCCCTAGGAGCTTCGGCCACCGGGGGATTAGGGTAAGAGGCCCTTCCTCTTCGGAGGGGGGCTATTGTGTACACCCATGTGCACTTTTTGTGTCTTCACTTTTGTGTTGTGCACTTTTTTATGCACCGGGTAAGTCTGGGTGTGTCTCACACCACCACGGGCTTCAAAAAAAAAAAAAAAAAAAAGTGGTTCTCAACTCCCGTCCTTGGGACCCACTAACAGGCCAGGTTTGCAGGATAACTGAAATACATCACAGGCGATATCATTTGCTGCTCAGTGATTGCAGTATTCTAGTCTGCATCTCCCCAAGGTAATACTTAAAATCTGGCCTGTTGGTGGGTCCTGAGGATAGGAGTTGAGAACCACTGGTCTAAGATCAAGTGTAGTATCTGTTCTTATCAGTGTCCAGTAGGGATGCTTCTTCTCCCTAGGATTGCAGGGCTGCCGTTAGAAATCATAGGGCCCCCGTACAGCCTACCTGACAAGAGTCCCCCCTCCTCGAATTACAAAAATGACAATTTATTTAAAATAATTTTTTTCCAATTTTTAAATTTTTTTTTTACTATTTTAAAAACATTTTTATCTTTTTTTTTACATTTTTTAAATAATTTTTTTTCCAATTTTTTTTTACAATGCTGTTAGGGCGAGAGGGGGGGTTTGCATGAAATTTCAGGGGTCTGAACAGACCCCTGACATCTCCCCTTTGAGACAGAGACACCACAGCACACGGTAACTGGGCTTTACTGTGTAATGCTTCGGGGTAATATTCACAATAAATGACATCACAATGCACTGCACATAGAGCAAGTATGGTGCTGTGCATCGTAGCAGCTAATTTTTAATGGCCACAACTCACAAGTATAAATGGCCTTGAACACCTCTATTCGACTTGTTGGCTTTTGGCTTTGAAATAGAAAGTCAAGGGAATTCCAAAAGCTTACAGCTGTCCCCAGAACAGAAATAAAGGAGACGTCTTCCAACGGGGACACCTGATCTATGGACAACTGTCTAAAGCTGACTACACACTTTTTTGGTTCCTGATGAACTGGTCAATGTTTGCTTAGTGGGTGGCCTTGTTGGTCCCCTTGCATGTGTCTGCCTTAAATTGAAAAGAGAGAGAAAACTGACTGCCAAAGAATAACTGCATCCAGTTGGTGATGGCTGGCAGAATTCAATAGCCTGGCAGGGGGGATTCGTCCATCTGCACTGGTACTGTAAATGGTGGAACTTGTATGATTTTTTTTCATTCCATCAGTTACTGGCCAGCTTAAGGTGGAGCTGAAGGCATAAAAGCAGGAATACTCACCTAAGCTCCAACAGTCCCTCATCGGTGCTGGCATCTTCTCCCTGGCTTTCTATGGGTCCCAGTCTTCGGCTATCTTGATTGGCCTGAAAGTTTGTGGGAACTGCATGCTGAGAACTTTAATATAATTAATTAGCATGGTGGTATTGCTTTCATGTGTGAGTTAGCGCCCCCAAACTTCCACACCGGCACCACGCCGGAGGGATACCAGTGTCTTTTTTCACTTGCCAGTGACACCTGTCCCGGCACTGACTACAAAGACATTTCGAGAGATACCACGTTGAGCACAGATTTTCTCCAATAGTTCTTTTACACATTACACAATACACTTTACTCTCTTCAACCCTAAGGCTACTTTCACACTGGGTGGGGTGTTAGTGGTAAATCCCCGTTAGTCACAGCTGGGATTTACCGCTGTTACAGTGGCGCTAAGATGGCGGGAGCGGTGCGCTTTTAACCCTCCACAAGGGTTTAAAAGGGGGTTAAAAGTGCCCGCTCTCTGCGCTTCCAAGGTGGCGTGCAGCCGCTTCGGAAGTGCTGCCCCATTGTTTTCAATGGGCAGGGGCGGTGGAGGAGTGGTATATTGCTGCTCACTGCACCGCTCCAAAGATGCTGCTTGCTGGACTTATTGTAACGTCCTGCAAGCGCACCGCCCCAGTGTGAAAGCACTCTGGCTTGCACATTGGGGTGGATGGGGAGTGACTTTTGAGGCACTTTACAGGCGCTATATTTAGCTAAATAGCGTGGGTAAAGAGCCTTAGTGTGAAAGGGGTCAAAGGCATGGAGAGAAGCTGTATCCAGGCCCAGTCCCTAGGAGAATACCGTTATAAAGTGTTATTCAGCAGGCCCTAAAATAAGGACCCTGCCACTTCGAAGAGCAGACAATACAGCCACCAGTTGACCCCTCCTATGGAACCTCCATCACCTGCCACCACCACCTTCTCTCCCGAGCTCGCTGCTCTTCTCTTACTCTCTGTCACTCGGAAGATTAACATAACACTTCGTTCCCCATTTCCATTCCAGGGTAGCCATAAACTTGGTATAATGATCACATCTCACATGTATGCATAACTCCCAACTGTTCCTGATTTCGAGGGACGGTCCCTCATTCAGAACAAAGTCCCTCTGTCCCTTTTTCCTCCTCATTTGTCCCTCATTTTGGTCTGATCTATATAGTTGTAAATAAAATGCTCTACACGTCTATCAATAAGTGTTTCCCAGTGCTAAACCTTTCATCCAATTTCTAAATTGCTGCATTTTAAATTTCAAAAGCCAATATAAAGGAATAGGAGTGGGTTTGACCAATCATTTTTTTTGCTGTACACTTCTCCTTTAAGAGGGAGTGGCAGGGGGTGTGTCCTATACTGACATACTTTTACTAATAGGTGTCCCTCATTCCCATCTCAGAATGTTGGGAGGTATGCGTATGTCCATTGCTCCCAACTTTCCACAGGCTAGAAGGCCACAAGGCCCGAATTCCTCCAGCTTATATCACCGCAAAACAGGAAGTGACACACACAGGGGGAAGTGACATCACAGCACACTTTAACCCTTACGTAACCAAACATTATCTCATTAATGTATAGTGCACCAATAAAATTAAGGCGCCCGGTACACTGGCACTGTGTCGGAAATGTAAAGGGAGCTGGGTATGCAGGGGATTGCATACAGGTAGGTAGGACCAGGGGTGTAATGATAGGGGTTGCAGGGGTTGCAATTGCAACCGGGCCCCATGGTCCAGGGGGCCTGTGCGCCTCCCTTGTACACCTGAATAGGAGGGATGTCAGGGGTGGCATGTAGAGGACCCAATCTCCTCATTTTCCTCTATCCAGTTTACTTGTCTTCTGCTGTTCCCAGGGTCCCTGGGTACTTCCCTGGGCCCCCCACAGAGCTGCTGTCTTCCCCCCTCCTCTCTTCTGCCAGCTGCTGTAGAAGAAGAGTCATGATGGAGAGATGGGAACAGGTGGGTAAATTTGTCATTTATCGCCTCCTTCCTTTTCTGAATGGACAGAGTCAGTGATTGGTACCAATTGGTTTATTCATAACTGAAGCATAGTAAACTGTTTTTACTACACTTCCATTTCTGAATGAATGGGAGGCTTGGTGCACAGCTATTCCTGTCCATTCATTCTGTGCAGCTGAGGCTACACAGATGGAAACTGAGAGCTGAGGTTTGTTTAAACCCCTGATATCTCATCAAAACCCCCCAACAGAGCTCCTAAAAAAAATAATTGTAAAAATAAAATTGTAAAAGAAATAAAATAAAATGGTAAAAAAAAATAATAAAATGAAAATAAAAATTAAAAACTACTGACACTAGTGAGGGAACTATCAGGATTGCAAAGGTTGCAATTGTGACCGGGCCCTGGCATTTCACCACCATGGGGAGGCGCGAAGATGGCAGAAAGGGGGCCCGCTGCAGAACTTGTGAAAGGGCCCGATGTGGTATAATAATAAAGCGACCCACCATAGGAGTAAAGGGCCCAAGGATCAGTGGAAAGAGGGAAGGGCCCAGGCCAGGGGTCAGGGGGCCCTTCATAATTTCTTGCACCAGGGCCCTGAAGGTTCTAGTTACGCCTCTAGGTAGGGCAGAACTCCTCCTACAGATCCTGTGCCTCTCTGTGGAGCCGCAGCACCCCCTTGTCTCTGCCTCCCCTGAGCTGACTCCAGCACTCCTCTGGTTCTCCTCCAGATCCTGCACTTTCTGCTTCTGAGCTCTGCCCCCAGCTTCTTTCTGGCAGCTGAACAAGGTAAGGGGGGTGCATTGTAAAGTAAGGGAGGGTGTGGGACACTGGACTTCTGATGGACATCTGATGTAAGAGGGGTGGGCTGCTCTGAACGTCTTACAGATACAACTGGCCCTTTAACCACTTCAGCCCTGGAAGGATTTCCAACTGTAGGACCAGAGCACTTTATGCGATTCAGCACTGCATCGATGTAACTGACAATTACGCGGTTGTGTGACGTTGTACCCAAACGGAATTTGCGTAGTTTTTTTCCCCACAAATAGAGCTTTCTTTTGGTGGTATTTGATCACCTGTGCGTCATTTCTGATCGCCGCTATAGACAAAAGAAGAGCGACAATTTTGCAAAAAAAAATTTTCTTACTTTTTGCTAAAATACAAATCCAAAAAAAAAAATATAAAAACACGAATTTATTCATCGGTTTTGGCCGATTTATATTCTTCCTCATATTGTTTGGTTAAAAAAATCACAATCGGCATTTATTGATTGGTTTGAGCAAAAGTTGCAGCGTTTACAAACCATGAGAATTAATTTCTGGCGTTTTTACAATTTTGTTTTTTACTATTGATGGTGGCAATCTGTAATTTTTATCGGGACTGTGATATGCGGCGGACATTTCGGACATTTTTGACACTTTTTTGGGACCATTGACATTTATACAGCGATCAGAAATTTAAATATCCACTGATTACTGTAAAAATGTCATTGGCAGGGAAGGGGTTAACCTGCAGGGGGAGATCTAGGGGTTAACTGTGTTCTAACTGTGGGGGGGCTGGGCTGTCAGGGGCATAAGAGATCTAAGTGATCCCAGTGACAGGGCTCAGTAGATCTCTTACATGCCCACTGACAGCGCCGGGAACCGCCGTGTTTACATCGGCGGTTCGCCATTCTTCCTTTCTGCTAGGCAACCGCGGCTCGCCGGTGGTGATCAAGTCTGCCCGAGCCGCGGCCACACTCCTGCAGAGTCCTGCGGGCATGAGAGCGCGCCACTGCGCTCCCGCCCGCTGCAGCGTACACGCGAGCCACCGCTTATAGACGGCGATTCGCGGGACAGCGCCACTCTGCAGCAGTACATCTAGTCGGGAACCGGTTAATCTATTTCTGACAGGTGCATGGCGTCATTCAGTGGCGGGTGATCGGCAGCCATCTTGGTACATAACGGCGGACTGTATAAGATACAGAAGTCCCAATAAAATTGTAGCGCGCGTCTGGCGTTCTCTCCTATAAACCTCACACCTCGAGGGCCCGCCGCCTTACCCAGGACTGTTTGCAATGAAACCTCATCTGTTCTCTGGGACGCTGCGAGTTTCCCAGCCTGAGACAGCTGTGCGTTTCTTTCAGTCACCAGGAAGGTGTATAAAGTGACACGACCCATTTAATTATGTTAAGTAAATCAGCCAAGAGGAGCCGATTCTCACACTTACTGGGAAAACGTCAACACTTTTCATCAGGACATGTAGCGGCTGTTTTCTTGTTTTTTTTTAAAGACATCAGTCCATTAAATTAGTATTAAACCCAAAATCAAACATTTATTATATTGCAGCTTATCAATTTTTAGATGTGATGGCTGCATTTGTTTTCTTTTTTTAAGGCTTTCTTTTTTGTATTTACACCTAGTGACCTGGCCAGGCTTTCCTGGGTCCAACCCGATGGTTCTGTGTATTATAAAAAGGACAGGGGTCCGAACCTAAATGCACAAAAGGGCACTGAAAGTCTGCTGTTAAGGTTACCGGACTCTATCCTATTAGCCTGCTGGATATGCCGAGACCAGAGTGCCAGTTAGGTGGATGGTTGCCAACCCGTAACAACCACTTTAACCTACAGGTAAGCCTATAATAAGGCTTACCTGTAGGGTCCCTGCATATTTCCTAAACCTGCATGGTTCAGGAGATATGCAGTGTACTGTGATGTGCCCACGTCATCGGGCACATGAGCAGTGAAGAATCGGTCTCCGTGTCGTTCCTTCACTGACATCGTGCTGCGATTGGCGGCACCCGTGTGCATGCGCGGGAGTGACGTCATGCGGCTCCAGCAAATCACAGAGCTGGAGTCCGCGGCCCTGGAAGGAAGAGGGGTGATTTTTTTTTTGAAAGACCACTGCGCAAATACCATGTGACAAAATATTGCAACAACCGCCATTTTATTCTCTAGGGTCTCTGCTAAATATATATATATATATATATATATATATAAATAATGTTTGGGGGTACTAAGTGATTTTCTAGCAGAAAATACAGATTTTTACTTGTAAGCAACAAATGTCAGAAAAGATTTAGTCTTTAAATGGTTAAACTGAGCTATTCTACACACCGGAGTTCATTCTTTTCATAAGTAGAAACATTGTATCTCTTTGGTTCTTTTATCAGCAAAGTGCTCAGACTTGGCAGGCTGCCCCGATTTTTCTCTTTCAAGTCGCACCGACTTAGGCCCCTTCCACACTTATGCGACTTGTCCTGCGACTTGGGACTGCAAAGTCCCATGACAAGTCGTTCCCCATCATTTCCAATGAGTACCGTTCATATCTGTACGACTTCAAGTCGTGCCGACTTCAAAGTAGTCCCTGCATTACTTTGGCCCAACTTTGATGCAACTTGAAGTCCATAGACTTCAATGTTAAACCCTCAAAGTCTCATGCAAATCGCACCTGAATAATATAGATGTGATTTCTGTACTACTTCTGTACGACTTTGTAATATGTTTTCATTGTGCCAAAGTTGCAACAAAGTCGGAGCAAAGTCGTACTGATCTGAAATCGCGGTAAAATTGCGGCAAAAAATCGTGTTAAAATCGCACAAGTGTGAAACGGGCCTTAGAAAAAGGTTCCTGTACTACTTTTGGGGCAACTACAGGCCACTTGCATTGACTTCTATTACAGAAGTCGTTTGCAAGTCGCTGCAGTCGCGCTGTGCGGGGTCGTGCTGAGTCGTTTGCAAGTCGGATCGCCCCGTGTGAACTGGCTTTATGCTGGCCATACACCATACGAGAAATCGGCTGAAAATCGATCCTTTGGACAGTTCGTTTGTTTTTCGCCCAGTTAATGGGCACAAATTGGCAATCGGTTGGGACGTTTTTGAGCCAAAAAAATGAAAGACAAGTTTGGAAATTTTCAGCCGAACGAATGATAAATCAAAAGGTTAATGTGTTTCAGGTCCAAACTGTTTGCACAAGGTATATGTGAAAAAACAAACGTCCATTGAACGATTTATTGGTCATTATGTGATGGTACTATTGTTTGCTCTCACAGCTGATTGTTTGTTTTTTGAAAATGGGTTCGGCCGATTTTTCATATAGTGTATGGCCAGCATTAGTCCATAAATGAATCGGCCTAATTTGCAGCACAATCGGCCAAGGCCGATTAATTAAAAAATGCCAAAAATCCGTCCGATATATTGGCAGGCCGATATATCGGACTATCTCTAATCTGTCATCAGGATCCTACTCAGGGCTGTCTTTAACACAGGGCAAAAGGGGCAGTTGCCCCGGGACCAGTCATTGTCGTGGGGACCAAGGGAGCTTCCCCTTGAGCCCACACTGCCCACAAATAGTTAATAAGTGGATTTCAGATAGCCCAAGAAAATGTTTGCCCAGGGTCCAATCAATAATAAAGATGGCCCTGGTCCTACAACAGCTTAGGGGGATTGCTGAGACCTCCAGTCCACCCTGAAGATGCCAATCCTGGATACTTCCATCAATAGACTCAACCAGATATGGACTCTTTCCAGTGCAGGTATGCGGAAAGACAGTTACCTTTGTTTAGCCACTTTCCGTATACAGTACATATATGGCGGCAAGGCGGCTCTCATGTGCAAAATCATGTAAATGTATGTGATTTTGCACTTCCAGGTCCGGGGTGCTCATGCGCGCCGCCGCCGGTCTGCTCCCGCCGTGATTGGACACAGCAGGAGCCAATCAGTGGGTCCGGCGGACGGACCCGCCGATTGTTCCCAAGAGGAGCAGTACAGTGGTCTGCCTATGTAAACAAGGCAGATCGCTGTTCTGTGAGAAGGGAAGGTAGTGATCGTGTGTTTCTGCTAAGCAGCAAAACGTATTTCTGCCTTCCCACAGTACAAGCACCTCCCACACAGTTAGCAAGCACTCTCTAGGAACGCATTTAACCCTTTGATCGCCCCCTTCCCTGGGTGTCACTGGTCCCTAAAAAAGTGTCAGTCAGTGTCCGATTTGTCCGCTGCATGACCATTTTATGTGTCTCCAGTCTATGACTGTCTGCTGAAGGATGTCCACAATCTCCAAAAACTTCATAACTTCTACAGCTTGTTGGACCATGTGTGGTCCTTGACCATTTCCTGAAGGATGTTCACAATCTCTGAAGATCTCTTATAGCGTGCTTATAGTCTATGACCATTTTGCAGGGCATGTCCGCAGTCTCTGTCGCCTTTCTGTAGCATTATATTTACTGAATGTTATGTTTGGCCCTTTGGCAAGGTCAACGGCTGCAGCCGGTTCCCTATATTACGTAAGTTGACCATCACTGCCCTAATGGCCTATGGCCACCACAAAGCAGACCTAGTCTTTAGTCTGGGCCTAGCCAGTTTTACACCTCCTGCAGTCTTATCTTCCAATCTTCCCGATATCTTACCTGCCAATTAATATATTGTTCCCTCCGACTACTGACCCCAAGAAAGGGGTGAGAGGGGGTCACCAGTCTGCCAAGTAAAATAAAATATGACATTTGGGTGGACTGGCACATTAAGATCATGCTATAGATTTACTTTAAATTGATCATATATCCTATATCTAGAAAAACAATGCTACACATTCTCATTAATGGGTAAACTGGGGAGGTATTGGGGCATTTCAGATTCAGATTGGGACTCCTGGCTGTCCTATTGATTGTGTGTCTGACACTCCTGCTGTGTCTGCCAGAAACTGGGTGTGTTTGTGTGAAACTCCACAGATCCCCAGACAATATCCACACTTCCCTCTGCCCAGCCGGAATCCCAGCATTTCTCTGTATATTTCTGCAGGTGGGATTATGCAAACCCCCCTCAGACCCCTACAGGTCCCTCTGTCTCTTATTTAAAAAAGTCACATAAAAGAAAGGACTGCGGTGACCTCGTGGCACGATGAAAGCAAGCAGAGACCTTGTAGGGGGTTAAAGTGGACATCTCATTAACTTTTTTTTTTAACAGAAAAATGGACATCTCATTAACTTCACAGGTTTGCGTGAATGCATTCCTCACACATCATATTATACATTAACTGTATCATTTTTTTTTTTTAAAAAGCTGTCTTTCAGTTTGGTGATTTTTTTAGACTGAGATAATGCCATCCACATTCTGGTGCAGTCTGCTGCAGGCAGGAGGAAGCATTTCCTCAATTTCTTCTTCTATAAAGATTAGACTTTGATACTGGAATTTTGTAGCTATCACAAGGTGAGATCTGTGTTGGACATTTGTGTACACAGCCAAGAACTGCACAGACACTGGGCTTTTTATGATCTGGGTTGGGGTCCCAGTCCAGGAAATAGATGCTGACCAGAGATGAAACCTTACGAAATTTGCCATTAGATAGTAGTACTCACTTTTCTTGTACTTTAATTCGCTACTCTTACAAGCAGTTTCTTAAGTTCTAATGAGATTCAGTAACAAGGACTGCCAGAGAGCCTCTGGTATGGAAGAATAGTCTGGGCCCATAGACTGCCTGTACTTTGTCCCTGATACAGACAGGGGGGCAAGTATAAGAACCTTCATTCCATCTTGCCAGAGAACCACTCATGCTGGAGTAAAGTCTCTTACTCATTGACTGCCTATTTTGTGTGCCCAATACAGATTTAGAGGGCAGGTATGAGAACCACAAAAGAAGATAAAGGGCACTCCGATTTGGCTGGAGATAGATCCAATTTATTATCAAGTGTGCAAACAGACATCACAAAGTCATCACACGAACATGCCCACTGGCAAGTGGGTAGCAAGGCAGCGATTAACAAAGTCCGACTTTGCTCCGTGAAACGCGTTAATCACTGCCTTGCTACCCACTTGCCAGTGGGCATATTTGTGTGATGACTTTGTGATGTCTGTTTGCACACTTGATAATAAATTGGATCTATCTCCAGCCAAATCGGAGTGCCGTTTATCTTCTTTTGTGGATCTCCTTTGAGCGGCTCACTGACCTAACGAGCACCCTGTGGCTGGGATCATTATACTCACCTGGAGCGGCTTTTTCTCCTTTGTGATTTGGCATGCATGAGAACCTGCATTCCTTCTTGCCGGAGAACTACATGTGCTAGAGCAGAGATCTCCAAACTGTGGCCCACGGGCCAGATGCAACCCTTTGTTGGCCTTTATCTGGCTCTTGATAAAAGGCATTATTCCTCCAACTGACACCAACAGTGGAGCGTAATTCTAGCCACCGACAACAGTGATGGGGCACTACTCTTCCCACTGACACTATGGATGGGCCACTATTCCTCCCATTGATACCAATGATGGGGCAATATTCCTTCAAATAATACCCATGATGGGACACTATACTTTTTAATAATACCAGTGATGGGGTACTATTACTCCCACTGATATCAATGATGGGGCACTATACTTTTTAATAATACCAGTGATGGAGCACTATTCCTCCCATTGATACAAATGATGGAGCACTATTCCTTCCATTGATACAAATGATGGAGCACTATACCTTTCACTAATATCAATAATGATGCACTATTTCTCCCATTCATATCAATAATGGGGCACTATTCCAATTATGGGAAATATCCACCTAGTGACCAAAGGTGCTATGTCCCACTGTCCACCAAGCTTTAGGTATTGTTTCTTCCCACTGAATCCAGGACATGTCCTACCTCCACTGGCAACAATCTGGCCCCCTATACTCTGAAGGACAGTATACTGGCCCTTTGTTTAGAAAGTTTGTAGACTCCTGTGCTACAGTAAGGTCTCTGGCAAATTGTCTGTCTTTCCTGTGTCCTTAATATGGACATAGAGGGCAAGTATAAGAACCTTCCTTCCCTCTTGCCAGAAAACCACCCATGCTGGCCTATAGGCCACCTGTCCTGTGTCCCTGAAATGGATGTAGATGGCAAGTACACGCCACCACTCAGCACTCCACCTCTTACTCGAAATGCACACTGTGCTATGAGACTCCTTTAGGAGGACTATTATACTGTACTATACTTTCTTCTATATTTGGGCACTGTATGCACAAGCCCAGTGGGACTTGTGACTGCTCGGTAGGACATCCTCAATGGGAGTTTTTGTGTGAAGCATTCTGGGCATGGTCATCTGTTCTTCTCCCAGAAGATATACTGAGGTGGGAGTTTTCCATCTTCTCTGTGGCAGAATCGGTGGTAATCAATTTTCATGTGATGAGTCTTTTGTGAGCTGTGTCACAGAATATCACCAGAACCTTCTCTACAATACTGCCCCTGAAGAATGGACTTTTCCTGAAGCGCGTCGGGCATTTGAGAAGTATTTACTTTCTGGAATGATTCAATTCACATGAACTATTTTAATGTGTTTCTGTTAGGTCATCAGGTGATGTATGCACCATGACTTTTTAATTGTACATTTATGAAAAGTTTATATAATTTTTACATATATAATTGTGCTTGCCTTTAAAGTCCCGTGTACTAGGGGGTACTTGTTGCACCATGATTTGCTGATATGAATGTTGGCAATCTATTGGGTTTTTTACTCTGGTGGTACTCATACTTCCTTAGATGGCAAGTATAAGAACCTTTATTCTGCCTTGCCAGAGAACCACTTTTTTAGAGTAAGGTCCTAGGCAAATTGACTGGCTGTCTTGTGTCCCTAATATGGACATAGTGGGCAGGTAGAGCAATCTTCATTTCTTCTTGTTGCTTGAACCACTCATGCTGGAGTAAGGGCTCATGCCTGCGGACTACCTGCCCTGTGTCCATATAACAAGTGCAGGGGCAAGTACAAGAGCCTTAATTCCTTCATGCCAGAGGACTATTTGTGCTGCAGTAAAGTCTCTGGCCAATTTACTGCCTGTTCTGTGTCTCTGAAATGGACATAGAAGGAAAGTGAAGGAACCTTCATTCCTTCTTGCCAGAGAACAACTTGTACTGGGGTAAGGTCTCTGGGCCATTAACTGCTGGTCCTGTTTACCTAAAATGACCATAGAGTATCAGGACCTTCAATCCTTCTGGCCAGAGAACCATCGCTGGAACAAGGCCTTATGTTAGTTGACTGCCTATCCTGTGCCCCTTATATGGACGTAGAGGGCAAGTATAAAAACCTTCATACTTCTTGTCAAAGATCCTCTTGTGCTGGGAAAAGGTCTTAGGCTAATTTACTGCGTATATCAGGTCCCTGAAATGGACATAGAGGGCATGTATAAAAACTTTAATTCCTCCTTGCTGGAGAACCACTCATGCTGGGGTCTGAAACCTATAGACTGCCTATCCCGTGCCCTTGATATGGGGACAAACGGTAAGAATAAGAACCTTCATTCTTTCTCTCTGGAGAACCACCTGTGCTGGAGTAAGGTCTCTGGAACCTTGAATGTCCCGTGTCCCTGATATGGACATAGGGGCCAGGTATCAGAAAGATGTATTCCTTCTTGCCGGAGAACCACTAGTCCAGGGATATGCAATTAGCGGACCTCCAGCTGTTGCAAAACTACAAGTCCCATCATGCCTCTGCCTCCGGGTGTCATGCTTGTGGCTATCAGAGTCTTGCTATGCCTCATGGGATTTGTAGTTCCGCAACATCTGGAGGTCGGCTAATTGCATATCCCTGCACTAGTCCATAGCCCTGCTGTACTATCCCTGGCACGTTCATAGGGGGCAAGCACCCAAACTGTCATTCCTACCCGAGTTTCTAAAAAAAGAGGTCACACATCTGATCCACTGTCCGTTCATCCAAACTGTAGATGTTCAATTGATGATTCATTCAATAAACTCACAAGATTTTTTTTTTTTTTCGTAATGTATTCCAACTCCCCCTAAGGCCATCTTAGCTTCTTGAAGGTCCCTTTTGAGAACAAAGGGACTTAATTATCCATGAACTGCCTAAAGCCATGCCCTCTGAACCCAAGACATTCAGGGACAGAGTAGACATGTGCGGGCTTGTGGCCTCATGACTGGAAGGTCCTGTTTTTCACCTTCTTTTAATAAATATTCATCTGATATGATCTCTTTGTGAAGATGGACACAATTCAGTCGCTGCGTGCCGATGCTCTTTTCTTAGTTCAAGGCTGGCTCATTAAACCCTGCCTGGTCAAACCAGTTTATCTGGACGCCTCACTAATGCACGAACGCTGTGCAAGTGGTGGCGTGCGAGTTGCAAAAGGGCCTCTACAATAAGGATTGCATTCTTGAAGTATATATGAAGCCAAAACTTTTTTGGGTTTGGTTAGAGTAGGTATGGTGAAAATATCTGTCTTATTCTTTTCGCTGTGTCTCTTTTGGAGAGATTTTCCTAGACTTCCTGAACAGAAGTTAGAGGAAATCTTTCAAAAGTGAAAAATCGCACCTTATGCTGGCCATACACCAGTAGATTTTTAATTCAAACGCAGTGCCGGCTTTTTTTTTTTGGGGGGGGGACGGAAGCAACCACTCCCCTGGATGGGTCACCGAACCCCCCGGGGGTCTCGCGGTCGTTCACTCAGCCCCGCACTTACCCCATCTAGGTTGCGGGTGGGCAGCGCTCCTATGGGCAACAGACAGGCATCTCCTCCTCCTCTGAATCACAGTGGCTTCCACCATGCGTCTCCTCCCTCCTCCTCCTAGGCATCCAATAGGATCGTCTGTCCTTTCAGCCGTTCGCATGACGGATGACCCGCTTCCTGATTGACCTGGAGGAGGATCAGTGTGAAAATAGCAAATATTAATTGGCTATTATCACACAACTGGGTGGGCTCGGAGCGCAGTGCTCTGCACCCACGACCACCCTTTTTTGAAGCCTATTAGAGCCTCTGGCACTAATCACATGCTTAAAAAAAACACCCCCCCCCTCACTGCAATCCATGCGGTCGGTGCCCTGCATGTAGATTAGGGGGCCGGACACATGGATAGGGGGGCGGCGCCCATGCACCCCTAATGGACGGGCCGCCACTGTTCAAACGTTTGTATGAAAAATCTCATCAGTACATTCGATAAAACCAACAGAGACTTGATGATTATCGTTTTGTTTGGTTTGAACATACAATTTTGAAAAGAATGGAAATTCCCAAAGGAAAACCAAGTAGACTGCTAGAAATTTGTTCATTTGGAAAAAAAATCTTCCATCCTGCCCGTTCAAATTTTCTCATCACTACAACAACTCTAACAAATGATTGGAAAATTGACCGAATGTGCCAAAAGCTAAAATACTGGAATGAAATTCCACTAGTAAATGTTCAGTTTTAGACAGTGATCACTGGAACAGGTGTCCCCAATGGAGCGTTTCACATCACTTCCTGTTTGGGTGATAGCTGTAAAATTTTGGATTACCATCATTTAAACAATACAAAAAAAAAAAAACATGGAATGTGTAAAATATGAGTGTTGCCTGTTTTTATTTTTTATTTTTTGTCTGAAATAATATTCATATGGGCTGTTCACAGTGCAGCTAGGGATGGTTACGCTGCAGTTGTACTGCACTTTGACCCCCTTAATGTATTTCCTGCATTTATATAGCAATTAAATTATGCATGAAATCAGTCCCTGCCTGCATAGAAGCTTTCAGTCAAGTGTCCTTACTGCAATCCTACTAGCCAATACAGCTAACACATCTAATGATTGGTAAGCTGCAATATATTACATTTTTGGTTTTGGGTTTAATACCACTTTAAGCTGCAATGGCAAAATTTAATGAAAAAAATAGCTGCAATGGCGGCTGGAGGGGGTTGTACACTTGCTGCAGCCAAAATTATACCCCATGTTGCATTCTATGGATATTGAATGGGACCATGCCACAAACACCCTGCAACTGCATGCACTGCGGCACAGTGGTGCTGGCTTTTCAGGGTTAAAATATTCAGTGAGGAGGTACACATATCACCTCCCAGCCAACTGTCAACCACCTCCCGAAAAGTGATCCATCGCAGGTTGCTTTTAAGAGGAATGGAAAAGACTGTTGTAAGTGTGAAAGAGCCCTATGGGGTGTGACAGTGCTAGTTGCCTGACCTCAAAGCTGTCTTCATCACTTACACACGTATCAAAATTTGACCAGTTCAGCAGGAACCAGATGAATTTCGTTCTTTGAGTAGCCCTGTATATTCAAGAGAAGCTGATCATTATACTGGCTTTTGGCAAGCAGTCCTGCTGGAAAACTGCCATTCAATCAGCAGCTGCAGTGCAAAGTCCTTATCTGCAGAGTTGTCCAACATCTCCTCTAAAGTGGACCTTCCATCAAAAGAATAGCCCCCTATTAGATAGACCCCCACCTCGCCATGAAAAAAACACAGAATGAAACAAGAAAAGAAGACTGCGGAAAACACGTATAAAATAATAATATCTTTCTTCCTGACGCATAGGCGTGGGTGACATCACAAGTTAGATCATGGGAACGCTGAGGATCCCAAATGAAGAAGAAGATGCTCCAGTAGGAACATCATATGAACATGAGATTCGGGGGGCAAGGATCTTGCCTGAACAATGTCAGTACATTTTTATGGTTTTATCTTCAAGTATGTTTTTTTTTTCTGATTTCATTTGGCAATTTTGCAAGGTGGGGCTAGTGTCTTATAAGTGTGCCCTGCCATTTAATGCAAGCTCTGCTTGAAGGCCTCAGGCACACAGGACTTTTTTGGACTGTTTTACAGCTGCTGTTTTTAGCTGCAGACATTTTTTTCTACAGTCAATAAACTCCCCATCATGTTATCCTATGTCTCCATGTTATCCTATGTGTTCATGTTATCCTATGTGTCCATGTTATCCTATGTGTTCATGTTATCCTATGTGTTCATGTTATCCTATGTGTTCATGTTATCCTATGTGTCCATGTTATCCTATGTGTCCATGTTATCCTATGTCTCCATGTTATTCTATGTGTTCATGTTATCCTATGTGTCCATGTTATCCTATGTGCTCATGTTATCCTATGTGTT
>BLSH010478497.1:474871-497371 GCA_018402905.1 Glandirana rugosa | reverse complement strand
AAAAAAATAAAAAAGCCTTTCCGCCGCGCCTATGAGTAATCTCTGAATTTCAAGTTTACATTTAATTTAATCTGGTTATATTTTGCCTTCACTGCTTCCACCTTTCTCCTCATCAACATGCTAATGACTAAAATCTTCCCATTCTAATTGTATACCTCATTTTGAACCCAGTGATGTCATCACTGGGTCTCTCTGGTTCTCTGTGCAATGCAGGCAGATCATGGCTGGTGGGAGGGGCTGGCAGAGTGCTGTACATAGCCCCCCCCCGTCTGCTCCCCCCCCCCCTTTCCTCGAACTCTTGCCCATCCTCCGCCAGCCCCACACTTACCCCATCCAGGTCGCGGCTTCGGCGACTCCCCCCCCGCGTCTCCTCCCGGCCAATCAGGAGTTAGGACTAGCGACCAATCGGGTCTTAGGATTTAGCAAATTAATATTCACAAATGTCTTCCTTTTTCTCCTCCCAGCCAATCAGGAAGCGGGTCCTGAGACCCAATTGGCCGGGAGGAGAAACAGGAAGACATTTTGAATATTAATTTGCTAATGTCACGTAACTGGGTGGGCTCCGGGCGCAGTGCTCTGAGCATCCTTTTTGAAGCCAATTATAGCCTCAGGCTCTAATCATACGCTTCGAGAAAAAAAAACCCCATTGGAATTCATGCATCCGACGCCCTGCATGTAGATTAGAGGCCGGCCTGCATGAGCGGCCGCCACTGCCCAGCTCCCTGTCTAAGTACTCCTCTCAAGATCCCTCAATGATGCAAGCAGTGGGAGGAGTTATGCAAATATCAAACCACCTTGATGGGTGGATGTCAGACTGGAGGAGTGGGCGTTTCTAGGCAGGCTGTATTTGCATTGCAGGACTGCACTGGGTAACACCCACAGGTGATGCTGATTGACAGAACAGGAATCCAATGAATGAGTGGAGCAGACCTAGGACAATCAAGATGGGGAAGAAAGGGCTAGATGATGCTGGATGTCCTCCAGCCAGGAAATGAGGAGGGCTCTAGCTGACTTGCTGCATCTTCTGATGCACATTGTTAGAAGCTCTCAGTGTGCAGTGAAATCAGAGAAAGCCATTTCAGGCCAGGAGAGGAGCCGATACAACTGGGCAGGACTGAAGGGGGGCTGGAGGTCAGCAAATGATTGTAAATTCAGTCTTTTCTTCCTTAAAGAACAAATCACTAAGCCCACGTTCACACAGGGACGATCCGACCTCGGTGCGACTTTGCAAAGCGGTTTTAAACACGACTTGAAAGCGACTTCAGCACAACCTTGGGCAACTTACAACGCCACTCCATGCCAGGTGACTTTGCCTGTGGCCAGAGAAGGGAGGGAAGAGGTTGCCTGGGAATTAATTGGGTAAATTATTTTCTTTTTCCTGTAAAGTCGCTTCAATATAGATAAGGGAGACGACTTCCATTGAATTCTATGGGCACAAGTCAGATAGAAGTCACCTTAAAGTAGTACAGGAAGCTTTTTTTAAGTCAGAGCGACTTCAGCAGTGTCGGCTCTCATTCACTTTAATGGGATTTCAAATGTCAAGCAACTTGGGGCGACACAAGTCGGAGCGCAAGTCGCCCCTGTGTGAACCGGCCCTAAATCTTTAATGCACCAACAAATATATTTTTATTATAAAGTTGCCTAAATTAAAATGCAAGCAAAACACTACAATTATAAATCAAAATATTATTAGTACCGGTAATAATGCTCTGTATGCTCCCTCTGAAATCTCTGATGCTTGCTAGTAGAGATGGGCCCCCTCAGTTCGGTTCACACCAGAACTGTGGAACATCGCAAAAGTTCGGACCTGAACCCCATTGAAGTCTACGGGACCCGAATTTGAAAAATCAAAAGTTCCCATTTTGAAGGCTTATATGCAAAGTTATTGGCCATAAAAAAGATATGGGGGCCCAAGTACTGCCCTGGGGGGCATGTGTCAATGCAAACATTTTTTTTTTAAAAAGATTGTTTTTCAGGAGCAGTGATTTTAATGATGCTTAAAGTGAAACAATAAGAATGAAAAATTCCTTTAAATATAGTGCCTGGGGTCCCCTTACTCTGCCTGTAAAGCGACGCATCTGTACCGTGTGTAGAACCTGCTGCAGCAAAACTGAAATTTATATAAAAAAAAAAAATTACATTTAAATTGCTGGAAATACAATACAAAAATGTTAAAAAAAACGTCATGGGGTCCCCCCAAAGGCCCTTATCCGAACATGCAGCCCAGCAGGTCAGGAAAGGGGTGCTGCATGCTCAGATAAGGGCCTGGTATGGGTTTTAGGGGGGGGGGGTTAAACTTTGGCATGCTGTTTTTTTATTATTATTATTATTTGTTTTTTTCACATTATTCTATGCCTGCAATGTTTTTGTTTTCATTCAGCTGCCACCGGGGAAGACTGTTGACAGCTGATCACTCACCCGGTGTCAAGGACGCAGCGGCCGGCTTCCTGGCCCCGCTCCTTAACAACCAGCTATTCACTGTGCCTCGATTGAGCAAAGCTTTGCCCAATCAGGGCTTAGAATGCACTGTGCAGCGCATCCCATTGAGCTCCCCACAATTTCGGGTGTTCGCTGAACAGCAAACAGGCCAAATTTTAGCTCGGCCCGAACCGACTGTTCACTCAAATTTATTGTTTAATATTATTAGTATGTAGTCATTATTATTATTATTAGTTAATATTAATAAATGTTTTTAGAATGTAGTCATTATTTTAGTTAATATTATTATTAGTAGTAGTAATAGTTGCTAATATTATTAGAAATTAGTTGTTACTAGTTATTATTATTAATATTATTATTATTATTTAATATTATTAAATATCATTAGCAATTAGTTATTGCTAGTTACTATTGCTAATTATGATGATGATGCTTATTTAACATTATTTTTATAGCTTAATGATATTAAATATTACTAGCAATTTGTCATTGCTAGTAATTATTATTTCAAATTGTTTAATAATATTAGTATTTATTTATTAGTAATCACGCTCTTTATTTATTTTTTTATTATTATTTTATATTTTATTTCCATGATTTAATACCAAGGTATGGATTTCGGCCTTCTATACACAATCCCCCTCTGAAAACCTTTGTTAGGAATAACAATGTAGCAAAATGAGCCGACCGCGCTCCAATCTTGACTCTGATTATTAATAGATCATTAAGGAATAGTTAATTGTATGCAGCGAGGGGGTTACATATCTATTTCCCCTCCCCCTCCCCCAATAGCCATCTCTGTGTTTGTGGCGGATGGACGGACCCTTACTGTCTCTGTCCCCATTCTCTTCCTCCGTCCCCCCCACCGCCTCGCCTGCTACGCCTATCCCCCTCTGTAAGATAAAATGATTATGATAACTAATTGCCTATAGCGTTGTCTATGTACAATCAGCGGCCAGGCCTCTCCCTCCGAATTAGCAGCGGCAACAGCTGACGCGCTCGATTGAAACATCACACCGAGATTACCGATTCGTTCCGCGCATTTGTGTTTATTTAGGGAGAGGGAGCAAAAAAATCCCTGTGAAATAAAATTAACATTTCTATTCAGCGATGCAGAATACCTCCCAACAATCGAAAAACGGCCAGAACGTAACGCTTGAGATTTGTGTAAGCCGATGCACGTTTAATGGCGCCCGGAGACGCACGTAGGACGGCGACCATTCATGTAGGAATTTGCATAAGAAGGGGGCGATTACAGAAAGCCGCTTGGTTCCAATTTTTTTTTTTGCGTTTAACAGTAATTTGGGGTGGCCGCAGAAAGGCCGATCTCTTACCGCGAGTACGGCTGCGCATAGATGGGATCATTATTTATGTCCATTTCGATGAAGGTCCCACTAAGGGACTGAGATGCAGAAAACTATAACATGCCAACTATTGCTTTATATAATTTTATGGTAACCATTCATTCTTCCGATCGTCCTCGCAGTTTAATTTAGCAGATTTTGGGGTTCACAGTAATATATGGGCATAGGTGGCGCTATATCGCCTATTAGTGCCATAAGTGACCATTGGTTAACCTCTTGCCCATAGGCGTGCGCACATAGGGTGGCAGGTGTGCCCGGGCACATCCTAATCACCCTGTACTGTGCAGATTCTCCCTGCTGCCTGGCTGCAGAGAAAGGGATGGGGGAGTCTCTGTTCTCAGTCTCTTTCTCTGTCTCAAAATTGAGACATCAGGGGTTTGTTTAGACCCCTTATATTTCATCAAAGCCTCCAGCAGGGCTCCTAAAATAAATTGTAAAAAAATACTAAAATATAATATTGTAAAAAGTAATAAAAAAAAATAGTAAAAAACAAATAAAATAAAAATAAACAACTGACACCGTCCTCTGCCCTTCTTCTGACATATATACACACACACTCATGTTTGTTTGCGCTTTGTGGTGCACACCCTAATGCAATAGGCTGCGCACACCTATGCTCTTGCCATCCATATAGCATACATGTCGGTGTCAAAGAGGGTGAGCTTCAGTCCCTATATACATGCGTCCGTGGCCTGCAGAGGTTTCTGTGCTGAGAGTGCCTGAGAATGCGTTCTCCCAGCACAGTGACCGAGCTGTCACAGACAACTAGTAATGATAGGGAGCTGGGGGGGACTAGCTCCTGATCACGTGACAACCAATCACAGCGGTGACATGATCTGGCACTCGTTCCCACCCACTGGGGGTAAAGACCCAGTCAAAGGAATGCCGGTGTAGGGTGGGAGGGGGTTAAGGTGAATTACTGCTTTTATATATCGATGGGGTCTCTGTATTAAATTCTCTGCCAGGACGTCATAAACATTAGCTCTGTATTGTTTGTAATATGAATATTATACTTGATCATCAGCTCCATCTATTGACCATAATGCGGTATTTTCCAGAAACACATCAATTAAAAATAATACTGCATTATGGCCACTAGATGGAGCTGGGGATCATATTTGATAATTATATTACAAACAATACAGTGATCATTTGTTGCATCTGAGCGAATCGTCCTTGCGGTTTAATGTAGCAGATTTCATGTCCAGTGGCATAAGTGACCACTGATTAACCACTTGACACATGTAATGCATATGCTGGCAGCAAGAAGTGTGAGCTTCAATGCCCATATACATGTGTCCATGGGCTGCAGAGGTGTCTGTGCTGAGAGTGCCCTCACTGCCTGCTCCCAGCACTGTGACCGAGCTGTCAAAGACAGATCCTGGTTTCTAGTAATGATCGGGAGTCGGATGGGGGGGGGGGGCGGACCGTCGCACAAGCATGTGAACACTGTGAGAACCAATAACATTGGTGAAGTGGTTTGGCAGACCTTCCCATTTCCTTGGTGTAACGTCCCAGTTAAAGGGATGCCGGGGCAGAGCAGGTAGGGGTTAAGCTGAATTGCTGCTCTCATATACCAAAGGGGTCTATGTATAAAAAATTAGCTGCCAGAATGTCTTAAACATTTGCACAGGCAAAGCGTATTGTTTTTAATACGAATATTATACTTGATGATTAGCTCCATCTATTGACCATAATGCAGTATTTTCCAGAAACACATCAATTAAAAAAAATACTGCATTATGGCCACTAGATGGAGGTGGTGAGCTGGCATAGGTGGTGCTATATCGCCTATTATTAATGTCCAGTGTCAAAGACAACTACTGGTCTCTAGTAAAGATCGGGGACCAGCTCCCAATCATGTGACCACTGTGACAACCAATCATAGTGGTCACTTTGTCTGGCAGTCATTCCCACCCCCTGGGCATAAAGACCCAGTTAAAGGGATGCCGAGGCAGGGTGGAAGGCGGTTAAGCCTAATTACTGATCTTACATATATATCGAAGGGGTCTAAAAAAATTGCTGTCAGAATTTCTTATGCATTCCCACAAGCAAAATGAATGACTGCTGTATTGTTTGTAATATGAATATCAAACTTGAACATCAGCTCCAACTACTGGCCATAATGTGGTATTTTCCTGAAATACATCAATAAAAAGCAATACTGCGTTATGGCCACTAGATGGAGCTGGGGATCATATTTGATAATTATATTACAAACAATACAGTGATCATTCATTGCATCTGAACAATTGCTTAAGACCTTTGCGCTGCAATTTTTTTTTATACATAAACCCCTAAAGTATTAAAGTATATTTTTATTGAATTTGACAAGTTAAGGGTTACAATATCCGTAAGTGATACAGTATATAGAGATATAATATTATAACCGAACCGTGGGCCAAACAAACACGGCCAACAATACTGCTTCCATAACATTTACCCCTAACCCCTTTAGGGAGGGCGTTCAGAGGTAGTTAACCATCACCAATCCCGCAGATCCAGCCAGATCAACGCAGGTAAGCTCCAATATTAGTATTGGAATTTGAAATTACCTGTCAACTCGGCATGTCAATGTTATTTTGCCACAGCTGTGACACAAAGATTTGCGGCATATGAACAGCCTCCTCCAGTCATTTAGCCTTTAGGTGGGTAACCAGGGGGAGGTAAAACCGCGTTTCAGCTGTATGCCTTTACCCACCCCCCTTGTGAACGGGCCTTAAGGAATTAATAGGGTGTAGGTCACGCTAGGATCTGCAGCACCTAAGCCTCTTGCTATCTACGTAATGCATATATGTGGCAGAAAAGAGGGCATGCTTTAGGGTCAGCCAAGCAAATATATATGCCCATGGACTGCGGAGGTTGCTGCACTGTGCGCTCCCCAACCAGTGACCAAGCTGTCCTAGACCACTCCCAGATGCTAGTAATGATTGGGAGCCAGCAGGACCAGACCCCAACTGTGTGACCACTGAGACAGCCAATCACAGTGGTCACATTAACGGACAGACCTTTCCAGTTTCAAGCTGGACAAGAAGGGTCCCGATAAGTAAATATTGTCTAAATCCATTCTTCTTGGTGAGTTTTGTGTATTTCTTCCAGATCTGTGCAGTAATCCAGAGTGAGACTTCCTGTAATAAAGACCGCTCACTGCTGCTCTCTCTCCTTGTGCAGGGGGACTGGTCTTGTCTCCGCCCCCTCCTGTAGTTTTCTGTAGCGGGTGGGACCTTCTGGGCCCCTCCCAGTGCTCTCCTCCCTGCACAGGCCATGTACAGCCCAGTGATGATGTCACTGCTAATTTTACAGGGTAATATCTAGCTTTGCAAAGGCATTTGGTGCACATAAAGTGGGCTCATATCCTTTGTTGAATATATTATATGTAAAGTTTTTGAGTTCAGCTTTAAAAGCTCCAGGGCAAAGGTTTAGCTTGTCTTTGTAGCCCACTCAGTGGTGGGTAACAGGACTCCATAGAGGGAGAGGTCTGGGTGGCTCTTGTGTCCAGTGCATGGCTTTGGGTTACTGCAAGTCATCCATCAGCCTGTCAGCGCCTTGAACCCGGAGACATTAACCCTTGTCCTACCGCCATAGAGAAACACAAGGACCCCGGCTGCTTCCAAGACCAGAGCCCTTGTATGGTCTCTTGTACAGCTGGAATATTCATGACCTCCTCCACCCCCCCTGATTTATTGTCCCCTGCCCAGCACCACACTATAATCACCTCCACTGCAAAGGAGTCCATAAAATCAGGTTCTGTGCCTTGTGTGTATAAACAGCCAGACAGCAACATTGGAAGCTCCTTCACCTTTTTTTTTTTTAAAAATATTAACAATTACCACTTTTTAAATGTGTTTTTCTTTTATAACTTTTTTAAATCATTATTTTAGTATAATTATTATTATTTTTTTTTATTATTACAATTTTTTTGTATTTTATTTATTTATTTTTTTGTATTTTTTCCCCCCATCCTAGTGCTGCTGATGTCCTCCAGCCACTTTCAACCACTTACTGTCTACATGCTTTCGCTCCAGCGTCAACTGTATATCCTTATTCTGGACTGGCTTACTGATAACAGTACTTTAGGTACTTCATGGCAGGATCACCAGGTATTCTTGCAGATATAAAAAATATTAAAAACGTTTTGAAATTATATCAGCACATTAAAGCTAATATGAGATTTGAGTGATTGGGTTTAGATATAACTTAAATTTGACCTCCAGCCGTTAGTCTTGCACAGTTGTACCAGCTCCTATCCTAGACTGAAATGGCTTACTCTGATTTCACTGCACACTGTGAGCTTCTCACAGTGTGCATTAGAAGCTGCAGCAGGTCGGATAGAGCCCACCACCCAGCAGCCATGATCTGCCTACCTAGCATAGAGAAGCACTTACCCAGTATATGGGTCCATCCTTCCATGGAAGGTGGGCCCATCTTTCTCTGCTAGATGGGCCTGTCTGCCTCTAGTATATGGGCTCATCCACCCCCAGCGTATGAGCACCTCGTTCCCCAATATATGCGCTTGTCCTTCCCCAGAATAGGAGCCGGGCTTTCTTTGGGATATGGGCCCATCCTTCTTTGGTAGATGGGCTCATCCTACCCCGTTATAAAGGTCTGTCCTTCCTCTGTATATTGGCTCGTCTTTCCCTGGTATAAAGGCATGTCCCTCCCCAGTATATGGGCTCGCCTTACCCCGGTATAAAGGCATATCCCTCCCGGTATATGGGCTTGTCCTTCCCTGGTATATGGGCTTGTCCTTCCCTGGTATATGGGCTTATCCTTCCCTGGTATATAGGCTTGTCCTTCCCCGGTATATAGGCTTGTCCTTCCCCGGTATATGGGCTTGTCCTTCCCTGGTATATGGGCATGTCCTTCCCTGGTATATGGGCTTGTCCTTCCCCGGTATATAGGCTTGTCCATCCCCAGTATATGGGCTTGTCCTTCCCTGGTATATGGGCTTGTCCTTCCCCGGTATATAGGCTTGTCCTTCCCCGGTATATGGGCTTGTCCATCCCCGGTATATGGGCTTGTCCTTCCCTGGTATTTGGGCTTGTCTTACCCTGGTATATGACCCCGTCCTTCCCTGGTATATGGCCTTGTCCTTCCCCGGTATATGGGCTTGTCCTGCTCCGGTATAAAGGCCTGTCCTTCCTTGGTATATGGGCTCATCCTTCCCCGGTATATGGACCTGTCCTTCCCCAGAATAAGTGCCTGTCTTTCCCCGGTATATTGGCTCGTCCTTCCCCGGTATATGGCCTCGTCCTTCCGTGATATAAAGGCCTGTCCTTCACCGGTATAAAGGCCTGTCCTTCCCCAGTATATGGGCTCATCCTTCCCCGGTATAAGGTCTGTCTTTCCCTGGAATATGGGCTCATCCTACTCCGGTATAAAGGCCTGTCCTTCCCCGGTATATGGGCTCATCCTACCCCAGTATAAGGTCTGTCTTTCCCTGGAATATGGGCTCATCCTACTCCGGTATAAAGGTCTGTCCTTCCCTAGTATATGGAGCCCATTTTTCCCCAGTATATGGGCCTGTCTTTTCCCATTATATGGGGTCCATCCTACCCCAGTATATGGACCTGTCTTTTCCCGGTATATGGAGCCCATCCTACCCCAGTATATGGACCTGTCTTTTCCCGGTATATGGAGCCCATCCTACCCCAGTATATGGACCTGTCTTTTCCCGTTATATAGGGTCCATCCTTCCCCAGTAGATGTGCCCATCACTTGAAAATAGGGTATGACTGTCAGATTGGAACACATCCAGCCCTCGTTTCCCACACTGTGCGTTCACCTTCAGGCTTTTTTCTTCTCTCGCTCTCCATATAAACACTATAACATAATGGCATGCAATCTGATTTGCGTTCGCATTTCATTCATACGTTTTTTTTCCCAGTGGCGACGGCAGTGAATGAACGGTCAAATCCCGTCCTTTTCATGTGGCCGTCTATGTATCCCTGCATTGCTGAGCGATGACGTTATGCGCAACGAAGACAAAAGGCGAGGAGGGGGGAGGGGGCCAGGGGAGCCGGTTACCATCATTCAGTCTCTCCAGTGATGGAATCCCAATTACATTCACAAGAGGGATTGTATCAATATTGACAGGCCGGCCCCTCCCGGGAGCAGCGCCGCATCGGCTGCCATGTGAACGTCTGATTATGATTTTCACATACAGGAAACGATGACACAGATCACACCATGGAATTTTAATTGGGGAAAAAAAAAAAAGTTTGTAGACATTTCTATGAAAATTGTTTGGGAGCTTTGCTGCTCGTTGCTATACATGGATACATGGAACACTGGGGACAAAATATAGATATATAGAGATATGTACAATATATATAAACTTACTGGCCACTTTATTGGGTGCACCTGTTCAATTGCTTGGTAACATAAATTACCAATCAGCCAATCACATGGCAGCAACTCAATGCATTTAGACATCTAGACATGGTGAAGACGACTTGCTGAACTACAAACCGAGCATCATTATGGGGAAGAAAGGGGATTTAAGTGACTTTGAACGTGACATGGTTGTTGGTGCCAGTTGGGCTGGTTTGAGTATTTATAAAACTGCTAATCTACTGGGATTTTCACACACAACCATCTCACGGGTTTACAGAGAATGGTGCGAAAAAGAGAAAATATCCAGCGAGCGGCAGTTGCGTGGAGGAAAATGCCTTGTTGATGTCAGAGGAGAATGGGCAGACTGGTTGGAGATGATAGAAAGGCAACAGTAACTCAAATAACCACTCTTTACACCCAAGGTATGCAAAATATCAAGAAACGATTGAAGGAACAATTCCCTCAAAGAATGGATAGGACTTTGAAGGCACACCATGGACCAAACATATAACAAAATATAGCTTTATTCATGTTAGAACACATTACATACATACATACATGACATATACCAACATATACATAAAAACAACCTTAACTGAGCTAGAAAAAGTACATCCCGTATACCCAGCTAACTAGGAGGTAGAGTTCTGTACATACAGTGACTACAGTACACTGCAAGTATAGCCTCAAACTGGCAAGCGTAGGGAACTCTGTGAATTTCCTCCACACTGGTGTGTTGACGCATTTCGCTTCCCAGAGCTTCCTCAGGACACATACGGGGGTTGGTGCTGTTCTGGCTCTAGCATTCGGAAGACAAGGGACATGTATCAATAAAACAACACAATACAGCCAAAGCTTTCCCAGATTGATTATCAAGAGGACCCAAAGTGTAAATAATTATGTCTATTGTATAGGAATGTAGCCCTGGTGCAATCCTGCTGTTGGGTTAAGGCAGGAGAGGAGTTGTCGCCCAAGGTACATGGATACCTCTGTGACCAGGGTGTCCCAGTGGGAGTAGTGCAGCTATGTTGGCCAATGCCGGTGGGGTTTGGGATATCTGTCAGTACCCTGCACGATGGTGTATGCACAGAGAGACCACAGTGATAGCCATCATTAACCACAAATAGCTCTGTGCCAGTGTAGTAATGAATCAGGTAGGTTGGTGTATAAAATCCCGGAGTGTTCCAGAAAAGAAATTGCATATAGCTGTGGTCAGTGCCAAAACGTGAGTCCCCAACGGCTTCCTACATCAATGTATCTATCTATCTATCTATCTATCTATCTATCTATCTATCTATCTATCTATCTATCATGTATTGAAGCAGCACTGTGTTCAAATATTTGTAATATATATAATTTATCCTGTATATAGATTGTTCTGTATTTAAATTGTTCTGTATATGGATTGTCCTGTATATAGATTATTCTGTATATAGATTGTCCGGTATATAGGTTGTTCTGTATATAGATTGCTCTGTATATAGATAGTTCTGTATATAGATTGTTCTATATATAGATTGTTCTGTACTGTATATAGATTGTTCTATATATAGATTGTTCTGTATATAGAGTGTTCTGTATATAGATTGTTCTGTATATAGATTGCTCTGTACTGTATATAGATTGTTCTATATATAGATAGTTCTGTATATAGATTGTTCTGTATATAGATTGTTCTATATATAGATTGTTCTGTATATAGAGTGTTCTCTATATAGATTGTTCTGTGTATAGAGTGTTCTGTATATAAAGTGTTCTGTATATAGATAGTTCTGTATATAGATTGTTCTGTATATAGCTTGCTCTGTATATAGATTGTTCTGTATATAGATTGCTCTGTATATAGTTTGCTCTGTATATAGATTGTTCTGTATATAGAGTGTTCTCTATATAGATTGTTCTGTATATAGATTGTTCTGTATATAGATTGCTCTGTATATAGATTGCTCTGTATATAGTTTGCTCTGTATATAGATTGTTCTGTATATAGATTGCTCTGTATATAGATTGTTCTGTATATAGAGTGTTCTCTATATAGATTGCTCTGTATATAGATTGTTCTGTATATAGATTGCTCTCTATATAGATTGTTCTGTATATAGATTGCTCTGTATATAGATTGTTCTGTATATAGTTTGCTCTGTATATAGATTGTTCTGTATATAGTTTGCTCTGTATATAGATTGTTCTGTGTATAGAGTGCTCTCTATATAGATTGTTCTGTATATAGAGTGTTCTCTATATAGATTGTTCTATATATAGATTGTTCTGTATATAGATTGTTCTGTATATAGATTGTTCTGTATATAGAGTGTTCTGTATATAAGTAGATTGTCCTGTATATGGATTGTCCTGTGTATAGATAGTTCTGTATATAGATAGTTTTGTATATAGATTGTTCTGTATATAGGTTGTTCTGTATATAGATTGCTCTGAGTATAGATTGTTCTATGTATAGATTGTTCTGTGTATAGATAGTTCTGTGTATAGATTGTTCTGTATATAGGTTGTTCTGTATATAGATTGTTCTGTATATAGATTGTTGTGTATATAGATTGTTCTGTATATAGAGTGTTCTGTATATAAGTAGATTGTCCTGTATATGGATTGTCCTGTGTATAGATAGTTCTGTATATAGATAGTTTTGTATATAGATTGTTCTGTATATAGGTTGTTCTGTATATAGATTGCTCTGAGTATAGATTGTTCTGTGTATAGATAGTTCTGTGTATAGATTGTTCTGTGTATAGATTGTTCTGTATATAGATTGTTGTGTATATAGATTGTTCTGTATATAGAGTGTTCTGTATATAAGTAGATTGTCCTGTATATGGATTGTCCTGTGTATAGATAGTTCTGTATATAGATAGTTTTGTATATAGATTGTTCTGTATATAGGTTGTTCTGTATATAGATTGCTCTGAGTATAGATTGTTCTGTGTATAGATAGTTCTGTGTATAGATTGTTCTGTGTATAGATTGTTCTGTATATAGATTGTTGTGTATATAGATTGTTCTGTATATAGATTGTTCTGTATATAGAGTGTTCTGTATATAGATTGCTCTGAGTATAGATTGTTCTGTGTATAGATTGTTCTGTGTATAGATAGTTCTGTGTATGGATTGATCTGTATATAGATTGTTCTGTATATAGATTGTTCTGTATATAGATTGCTCTGTATATAGATTGTCCTGTATATAGATTGTTCTGTATATAGATTGCTCTGTATATAGATTGTTCTGTATATAGATTGCTCTGTATATAGATTGTTCTGTATATAGATTGCTCTGTATATAGATTGTCCTGTATATAGATTGTTCTGTATATAGATTGTTCTGTATATAGATTGTTCTGTATATAGATTGTTCTGTATATAGATTGCTCTGTATATAGATTGTTCTGTATATAGATTGCTCTGTATATAGATTGTCCTGTATATAGATTGTTCTGTATATAGATTGTTCTGTATATAGATTGCTCTGTATATAGATTGTTCTGTATATAGATTGCTCTGTATATAGATTGCTCTGTATATAGATTGTTGTGTATATAGATTGTTCTGTATATAGAGTGTTCTGTATATAAGTAGATTGTCCTGTATATGGATTGTCCTGTGTATAGATAGTTCTGTATATAGATTGTTCTGTATATAGGTTGTTCTGTATATAGATTGCTCTGAGTATAGATTGTTCTGTGTATAGATTGTTCTGTGTATAGATAGTTCTGTGTATGGATTGATCTGTATATAGATTGTTCTGTATATAGATTGTTCTGTATATAGATTGCTCTGTATATAGATTGTCCTGTATATAGATTGTTCTGTATATAGATTGTTCTGTATATAGATTGTTCTGTATATAGATTGCTCTGTATATAGATTGTTCTGTATATAGATTGTTCTGTATATAGATTGCTCTGTATATAGATTGCTCTGTATATAGATTGCTCTGTATATAGATTGTTCTGTATATAGATTGCTCTGTATATAGATTGTCCTGTATATAGATTGTTCTGTATATAGATTGCTCTGTATATAGATTGTTCTGTATATAGATTGTTCTGTATATGGATTGTCCTGTATATAGATTGTTCTGTATATAGATTGTCCTGTATATGGATTGTTCTGTATATAGATTGTTCTGTATATGGATTGTTCTGTATATAGATTGTTCTGTATATGGATTGTCCTGTATATAGATTGTCCTGTATATAGATTGTTCTGTATATGGATTGTCCTGTATATAGATTGTCCTGTATATAGATTGTTCTGTATATAGATTGTCCTGTATATAGATTGTTCTGTATATGGATTGTTCTGTATATGGATTGTTCTGTATATAGATTGTCCTGTATATAGATTGTTCTGTATATGGATTGTTCTGTATATGGATTGCTCTGTATATAGATTGTTCTGTATATAGATTGTTCTGTATATGGATTGATCTGTATATAGATTGTTCTGTATATAGATTGTTCTGTATATGGATTGTTTTGCAGGCAATGTCCGGCCGGTCTTGATTGGGCCCAGGAAGGGGATTTGGCGAGAGGTTAAAGGTCGTCATTTCATTTCAGCGGTGTCCCCATGTAGTTTTGTTGCCTAGGAGATGTCCAGTGTCCTCCAGAACAAGATGGCGGTGTGGTCAGTCCAGCTGTGACCCGCCTATCCCCGGGCATTATGAGTCCGCAGTCCCTGGGCACAAACACAGCTGGGAGAGGAGAATAGGAGGGGGAGGGGGACAATCCATGAAGTAAAGGAATCTGCCTGAGTTGCTCTGCGCTGTCCATGGCTGAGTACAATGGGGAGATATTGGATGTTTTCTCTATTATTTCCTCTGTCTGTCTATAAGAAGATGCAATGTATAGATGGCAGCGCCTTCTTTCTGATGTATGTAACACTATCCAGGGAGTTATATAGTCAGGATGGAAAAAGGCATGCCTGTACAATAATAAAGTCCATTCTTAACGCTCAGCAGCAATAGACAGGGTTTAAAATACATGTAAACCTTATCTGAGTATTATCAACAATTTATTATAAACTTTTATGAATAAAATCCTTTTTTCACTTGTAACTCTTTGCTGTGGATCTCCTGCAGCCTCTTTGCAGCCACTTCCCATCTACATGCACTCCAGCAATGCTCGATGACATTTCTTAGTGGAGGTTTCCTGATGGTGACTATATTACTCATAGAGTTCAGTGCCAGGGCTTCTCTCCAATGAGCAACCACCAGCACTTCCAGGTTCCCTAATGACAAAGCAGCCCGTGACTCGGAATTCAAGCAACATGTTGCTATACCCAATCCGTGCTCCATACTTCCAATGTCTTGTAAACCTTATGTTTCTTACTGCTCCAGAATTCTTCTGATCCTTCTCCTGTGCCTCCAGCACATGCCTCCATGTCTCTAAGTGTAACCCTTTGCCACCAGCAACTTCAACTTCTATCCTTGTGTCTCCAGTGCACCTCTGGACATATCTGGGTCTTCAAGTGTACCCCAATGTCTCAAGCATGCCTCTGTGAATTTCTGCGTCTCCGTATGTAGCCCTGTGCTACCAGCATCTTAAGGTCTTCAAGCTTACCCATGTGCCACCAGCATGCTTCTGTGAGTCTCCATACTGTATGTACCCTGTGCCACCAGCAGGGGCGTAACGATAGGGGTTGCAGGGGTTGCGATTGCAACCGGGCCCCATGCTCCAGGGGGCCCATGTGCTTCCCTTGTACACCTGGATAGGAGTGATGGCGGGGGTGGCATTTAGACGTTTTATTTATTCCATTTTCGTCCTAATGCAGGAGATTGGTTCCTCTATATGCTGCCCCCGCAGCCCCTCCTATCCAGTTTACTTGTCTTCTGCTGTTCCCAGGGTCCCACTGCGGGACCGTAATAAAGGGACCCATGATAGAAGTAAAGGGCCCCAGGATCAGTAAGAAGAGGGAAGGGCCCTGGCCAGGGATCAGGGGGGCCCTTCCTAATTTCTTGCACCCGGGCCCTGAAGGTTCTAGTTACACCTCTGGCCACCAGTATGCTTCTGTGAGCCTCTATGTCTCCAAGTGTACCCCCATTCTACCATGCCTTTGAGCTTCTCCTAGACTTCAAATGTACCCCTGTGCCATCAATTTACCTCTTTGAGCCTCTTTGTCTCCGAGTGTACCCATATGCCGCCAGCATGCTTCTGAGTATCTACAGGTCTTCAAGTGTACCTATGTGCCATCAGCATGCTTCTGTGAGCCTCTATGTCTCCAAGTGTACCATTCTACCACCATGCCTCTGAGCATCTCATAGACTTCAAGTGTACCCCTGTGCCACCAATATGCCTCTTTGAGCCTCTTTGTCTCTAAGTGTACCCATGTGCCGCCAGTATGCTTCTGAGTATCTACAGGTCTTCAAGTGTACCCATGTGCCATCAGCATGCTTCTTTGAGCCTCCCTGTCTCCAAGTGTACCCATGTGCCCCCATGCATGCCTCTTAGTATCTACGGGTCTTCAAGTGTACCCATGTGCCGTCAGCATGCTTCTGCGAGCCTCCGTGTCTTCAAGTGTACCCTTGTGAAATTAGCATGCCCCTTTAAGCCTCTGTGTCGCCAAGTGAACCCCCATGCTACCACCATGCTTCAAAGCATCTCCCTAGACCTCAAGTGTACCCCTGAGCCACCAGTATGCCCTTTTGAGCCTTTATATCTGTAAGTGTACCATGGTGCTGCCAGCATGCTTCTGAGTATCTACGGGTCTTCAAGTGTACCCATGTGCCGTCAGCATGCTTCTGTGAGCCTCTGTGTCTTCAAGTGTACCCCCATGCTACCACCATGCCTCCAAGCATCTCCCTAGATCTCAAGTGTACCCCTGTGCCACCAGTATGCCCTTTTGAGCCTATATATCTTCAAGTGTACCCATATGCTGCCAGCATGCCTCTGATTATCTATGAGTCTTCACTTGTATCCAGGTGCCATCAACATGCTTCTGTGAGCCTCTATGTCTTCAAGTGTACCCCTGTGCCACCAGCATACCTCTGTGAACCTCTGTGTCTCCAAGTGTACCTCCATGCTACCACCATGCATCTGAGCATCTCCTGGACTTCAAGTGTACCCATGTGCCACCAGTATGCCTCTTTGCGGCTCTATGTCTTCAAGTGTACCCCTGTGCCACCAGTATGCCTCTTTGAGCCTCTATGTCTCCAAGTGTACCTCTATGCCACCAGTATGCCTCTTTGAGCCTCTATGTCTCCAAGTGTACCCCTGTGCCACCAGCATGCCTCTGTGAACATCTGTGTCTCCAAGTGTACCCCTGTGCCACCAGTATGCCTCTTTGAGCCTCTATGTCTCCATGTGTACCCATGTGCCACCAGCATGTCTCTAAGTATCTACAGGTCTTCAAGTGTACCCATGTGCCTTTAGCATGCTTCTGTGTGCCTCTGTGTCTTTAAGTGTACCCCTGTGCAACCAGCATGCCTCAGTGAACCTCTGTGTCTCCATATGAACTGTAAAGTGCCAGAGATCACATTTGTGAACAATCTTGTGTTAAGAAAAGTGTGGTGTACATCATGTTAGGTGCACTTCAACCTATTCAAAACTAATGGGCTTCATAATGTAAAGCACAATAACTCAAAGCACCAGTGTGAACCGGCCTTAAGCCATAATTTCAGGTATGTACAGGTTTTATTTGATGGAGGCCATAGACTTCAGAAGAGGGTCAGATGAGGTTGTCTTGGCCAGCCTTTTGCATAAAAATGGGTTTTCTTTTTACCCCAAAGGAACCCTTGAAATAAACTTCTGCCTCCCCCCCGCAAAAAACAGCTCAATGGGAAGAATGCCCCTTACATTGATGGTCAGTGGGAAAAATGTCCCTTACATTGGTGGTCAGTGGGAAGAGTGCTCCTTACTCTGGTGGTCAGTGGTAAGAAAGCCATTTACATTGGTGGTCAGTGGGAAGAATGTCCCTTACATTGCTAGTCAGTGGGAAGACTGCTCCTTACATTGGTGGTCAGTGAGAAGAATGATTTTTTATATTGGTGGTCAGTGGGAAGAATACTCCTTACATTGATGGTCAGTGGGAAGAATGCTCCTTACATTGGCGGTCAGTGGGAAAAATGTCCCTTACATTGGTGGTCAGTGGGAAGAGTGCTCCTTACTCTGGTGGTCAGTGGGAAGACTGCTCCTTACATTGGTGGTCAGTGGGAAGAATGATTTTTATATTGGTGGTCAGTGGGAAGAATACTCCTTACATTGATGGTCAGTGGGAAGAATGCTCCTTACATTGGCGGTCAGTGGTAAAAAATGTCCCTTACATTGGTGGTCAGTGGGAAGAGTGCTCCTTACTCTGGTGGTCAGTGGTAAGAATGCCATTTACATTGGTGGTCAGTGGGAAGAATGTCCCTTACATTGGTGGTCAGTTGGAAGAGTGCTCCTTACTCTGGTGGTCAGTGGTAAGAATGCCATTTACATTGGTGGTCAGTGGGAAGAATGTCCCTTACATTGCTAGTCAGTGGGAAGACTGCTCCTTACATTGGTGGTCAGTGGGAGGAATACTCCTTACATTGGTGGTCAGTGGGAAGAATACTCCTTACATTGGTGGTCAGTGGGAAGAATGCTCCTTACATTGGTGGACAATGAGAAGAATGATCCTTACATTGGTGATCAGTGGGAAGAATGCTCCTTACATCGGTGGTCAGTGGGAAGAATGCTCCTTACATTGGTGATTAGTGGCAAGAATGCCCCTTTCATTGGTGGTCAGTGGAAAGAATGCCCCTTACATTGGTGGTCAGTGGGAAGAATGCTCCTTACATTGGTGATCGGGCAAGAATGCCCCTTGCATTGGTGGTCAGTGGGAAGAATGCCCCTTACATTAGTGATCAGTGGGAAGAATGCTCCTTACATTGGTGGTCAGTGGGAAGAATGCCATTTATGTTGATGGTCAGTGGGAAGAATGCTCCTTACATTGGTTGGTCAGTACGAAGAATGGCCCTTACATTGGTGGTCAATGGGAGGAATGGTCCATAAATTGGTGATCAGTGGGAAGAATGCTCCTTACATTAAAGGACAATGAGAAGAATGATCCTTACATTGGTAGTCAATGGGAACCTTACAGACAGTTACAATGATCATTGGTGTCCTGCAGCTAGCTCAGCCAAGTGGTTTGGCCTCTGAACTACACAGGCACCGTCAAATAGGAGGTCAATCATCCACAGCTTAAGGAACCATTAGTAACTTCAGTCTAGAGCAAGGATATGCAATTAGCGGACCTCCAGCTGTTGCAAAACTACAAGTCCCATCATGCCTCTGCCTCTGGTTGTCATGCTTGTGGCTTTCAGAGTCTTGCTATGCCTCATGGGATTTGTAGTTCTGAAACATCTGGAGGTCCACTAATTGCATATCCCTGGTCTAGAGCAACCTTTTTCAAAACCAAGGAACCCTTGAAATAGTTCTCTGGTCTTGGGGAACCCCTGCTAAAAATTAAAAATCTACAACTCATGATACGCTAGTGTGATGGTCAATGGGAAGAAAGCTCCCTACACTTGTGGTCATTGGGAAGAATGCTCCTTACAGATAGTTAAAAAAAATCAATGATGTCATTGGGAAATTTATCTTAGAGGTAGAAATTGACCATTGCTCAAGGAACCCCTAGCAACCTCTGACAGAACCCTAGTTGAGAAACCCTGGTCTAGAGGATCCCTAAGGTTCACTGAAACACAAGTAAAGAATGGCTACTGAACACTTCCCTACACTAGCATTACATATGTAGCCAATGTCCCCCTTAGGGGTGGCTGGTTGCTGTGGTTCACCTGATCACACTGCCTCAATCACATCCATACTGCATCCAGAGTCACTGAACAGGCAGCTTTGTTTTGTTTTTTTTATTAGGGGGATTTGAACTTGGATGGGGTAGGAATAATTATGGGATGCCCAGAATTGAACAGTTCTGTACATTGGACCTCTATGTATACATCCGTATATACATTCCTTCTTTACTCCAGCACTGACACTTGTTGCTAGTTCCTCGACCTGTTTCTCACTCCAGCACAACACTTGATCTCACAGGTGAGACCTGAAAGGATATTTATCAGGGCTCCATACATTTCCTTGGGCCTAGCTAGCACACGGCGAGGCCTGCTGTGTTTGGAGCAGGACCTCCAGCCTCCCAGCCCATCCTCTTCCAGGCCCTGCCAGCTCCTCCAGCTGCGACGGCCTTCTTCTCTACCACAGCAACATGGGAATCCCACACTGACTTCTGCATCCTTCCCAGATTGTCTCTCACCTCAATCCGCTACAGAATGCCTCCACAATATCCCAGGGTATGTTGCTCACCGCTCCTGCTACTTGTAGATCTACACTGGAGACCTCTTCCCAGATAGTGCTCTCTCTTGTTGTCCTTTCCCCTCTGCCTTGTGCCTGCCACTAAGATCTCCTTCCTCTGGGCTGCACCGAGCACTCAAGGCCCGTGGTCACCCCCCCAGACTGGGAGCTCCCCCTGGACCCCGACAGCCCACACCACTCCATCTCCAGACTTCCTCCAGAACTCTCTCCCTCCCAGACTGGGCTGACCCTGGGTATTTAAGGAGGCCTCCCCCTGCTAATCCGGATTGGGGATTGGTCAAGGCTCCTTAGAACACCCCAGATGGCTACACCCTCCCCCCAGCTCTCTTTCCAGAAGATTCCACCAGCTTCTGGAAAGAAATGGGAGGTCCCGTTGACCTCATCTGTGAATCACTCAGTCCTACCTGAGCCACTCCCAACCAGGGGTCTAATTACAGGGGTTGCAATTGCTCCAGGGAGCCTGTGTGCCTCCCTTGTACACCTGGATAGGAGGGATGGGGGAAGGGTGGCATTTAGGCATTTAGAGGAATCAATCTACTCCATTTTCTTCCTAATAGAGGAGATTGGTTCCTCTATATGCTGCCCCCACTGCCCCACTTATCCAGTTTACTTGTCTTCTGCGGTTCCCAGGGTCCTTGTGTCCCCCCACAGAGCTGCTGTCTTCCCCCCTCCTCTCTCCTGTCAGCTGCTGTAGAAGAAGAGCCATGATGGAGAGATGGGAAAGCTCCTTCCTTTTCTGAATGGACAGAGCCAATGATTGGTACCAATTGGTTCATTCATAACTCAAGCATAGTAAACTGTTTTTACTATACTTCCGTTTCTGAATGAATGGGAGGCTCGGTACTCAACTATTTGTTTATTCGGTGGGACCGTAATAAAGGGACCCACAATGGAAGTAAAGGGCCCCAGGATCAGTGGGAACTGGGAAGGGCCCTGGCCAGGGGTCAGGGGGCCCTTCATAATTTCTTGCACCAGGGTCCTGAAGGTTCTAGTTACGCCTCTGCTCCCAGCCAAAGATCAAAACAATCAGGCTTGCTCTCAGTCAGGACTGACTTTTACCTCTCCTAACAAAAAAACCCTCACACTGCACCTACCTAGCGTGGAGGGTGCTACACATAGTTATGCAATGTAGGGTATAAGGTCATTGTAAGGACTACATGCCCAAACAGTGGTGGGCAGAGCCACCAATGCAGCTACTGGCCAAGAAAAAAACATTTATCCATTGTGCATGGATTGAAAGCTATATAGAAGTGAACCATATCCAGATTTACATAACAGTGGGAAGGGTCATAGAAACCCATATGGTCCATATTAAGAAAAAATGGACCCCTAAGTTCCAGAGGGCCCTTGTGTAGTTGCGCAGTTTGCACAAGTGGTATGTTTGCCCATGGCTAAAGCACTAGCTTATAGCAGTCAAACCTTTCAAATCTGTCCAATCAATCTTTTCAATTCCAAGTGGATATTCTTTCTAGTGGCATAGACATGAAACCACACCAGTGAACGCCCATTCTTATTTAAGGTCTTGCTCCCAGCCATTGCTGGCCCCTGAGGAAACAGATTTCTAGAATAAGTCAGAGGGGGTTAATTAACCACCTCAGGACCGCCCACCGTCAAATGACGGCGGAGCGGTCCTGCTCTTCCAGCGGGTGGACGTCATATGACGTCCTCCCTTTAAGCCGGGATTGCGCGCGATCGGGCGCGCGCATCCCGGCTCTGTCGGTGTCGGCGTGTCCCCAGGACAGGCCGCTTCACCGACAGGGGTGAACAGCCATTGGTTATGGCTGTTCACCACGTGATCGGCTGTGACGAAGTCACAGCTGATCACAAACGGCACGCCTGCCGTTCGCACGGCGCATGCGCGCAATCGGGAGCGCGCTGCGCGTGCGTGTCGGTGGCGGCGTGTTCCTGGGGAACACTGCCTGTCACCGACACAGGTATCAGCCGCCGGCCGGCGGCTGATACCTTGTGATCGGCTGTGATCTACTTCACAGCCGATCACATACAGTGTAAACAGAGCGGTAGATGTGTATAAGAGACAGGATCATTGGTGTCCTGCAGCTA
>BLSH010478497.1:426806-442565 GCA_018402905.1 Glandirana rugosa | reverse complement strand
ATCTCTCCCTCTCTCCATCCAATCTCTCCCTCTCTTCATCCATCCATCCAATCTCTCCCTCCATCCAATCTCTCCCTCTCTCCATCCATTCATCCATCCATCCTTCCAATCTCTCTCTCCTTTCCATCCATCCATTCACTCCCTCCCTCTATCCAGCCATCCAATTTTCCCCTCCATCCCTCCAATCTCTCTCTCCCTCCCTCCCTCCTTCCATCCATCCAATCTCTCCACCCATCCAATCTCTTTCTCCTTCCATCCATCCATTTAATCCCTCCCTCCCTCTATCCATCGACTCCCCCCCCTTCCATCCATCCATCCATCCATCCTCTCCATCCATCCATGCATCCTTCCAATCCCTCTCTCCCTCCATCCATCCACTTAATCCCTCCCTCTATCCATCCACCCCCCCCCCCTTCCTATCCATCCATCGATCTCTCCCTCCCTCCATTCATCCAAACTCTCCCTCTAATCTCCCCCTCCATGCATCCAATCTCTCCCTCCATCCCTCCAATCTCTCCCTCCAATCTCTCCCTCCATCCATTCCTTCAATCTCTCTCTCTTCCTCCGTCCATCCATCCCTCTGTCCATCACTCATATACACAGCATCCTTCCTGCATAGGGTGTTGGGAGTGATGTCCTCTTGTGGCCATCCCCTCACCTGGCAGCACCAGCGGAGGTACAGGCTGCGGAGTGATGTCATGGTGGACAGGTAGCTCAGTCCTGTATCTGTAATCCGGACACACCTGCACAGATGATAACACAGAAGGGTAATTGTCCTGGACATGCCATACTTGTTCTCTCTCATTTCCATCAGCTGCCACCATGTTCCAGGTCAGTGGGGCAGAACTATATGAAGCCAGACAAAGTCAGGCAACTAGCATTTTCAGAAGAAGGCTGGCAAGAGCAGTCCCTGCGTTTTTCTCCCCAAAGCTGCACTTTACAAGAGTTATGGATACTGCCACTGTTGACCAATCTTCCTGAGAATGCTGGTTGCCTTACCTGCCTGACTGTTATGTTCATCCGTTGGGTCCAGTATGTTCAGACTGACTGGCAGGGGACACATATAAAGATCGGGAGGTTTCAGCTCACATGGGTATCCTAATCTGTATGCTGGTTCTGGGTTAGTGACTCATAGAATAGTGAGGCCAGAGAGAGTCAGGCAGTTGGTATTTTCAGAAAGAAGGCCAGCAATGTTAGTTATTTCTTTCAGTATAGACTTTCTTTAACCTTCTTAACATCTTCCTTCCCAGGTCTGTACACCATAATAAATGGGTCACCATCTCCCTATTGGACTTTAAGGGTTCATACCTACCGGGATTTTATAGGCATAGCATATGCCCAGCATGCCCATTATATGCCAAACGTGCCTGGGGTGCCACACATGCCACATACAGCCCACCACACAGGTCAATGGCTGTACACGGCCACGTTCTTGTAAACACCAATGCTTTTTTGCATCAGCATTTACACCGCTTTTACAGGCGCTTGATGTTTTTTTCAGCTTCTAAATGCACCTCCATGTTAGCCTATGTAGCCATGTAAACACAGCGTTTACAGGTGCATTAGAAGAGGAGCGTTTAAAGGCTGAGAAAAAAGGCGCACCCCCAGCTCGTTCGGAAGAGGAGCATTTGAGCAGAAAAAAAATTAGTGATACGCCATAATGTGCCTAACAGCTTAACCACTTCAGCTCCGGAAGATTTACCCCCCTTTATGACCAGGCCATATTTTGCGATACGGCGCTACGTTACTTTAACAGACAATTGCGTGGTCATGCGACATTGTGCCCAAATAAAATGGATGTCCATTTTCCCCACAAATAGAGCTTTCCTTTGGTAGTATTTAATCACCTCTACGGTTTTTATTTTTTGCGCTATAAACAAAGACCACCAATTTTGAAAAAAAAAAACAATTTGTTTTACTTCCTGCTATAAAACACCCAATAAAAAATGTAAAAAATCTAATTTCTTCATCAATTTAGGCCAATATGTATTCTGCTACATCATTTTGGTAAAAAAAATCCCAATAAGCGTGTATTGATTGGTTTGCCGCCATTACTAGTAAAAAAAAAAAATATATATATATATATATATATATATATATGGTATATATATATATATATATTTTTTTTTTACTAGTAATGGCGGCGATCAGTGACTTATAGCGAGTCTGCGATATTTCGGCAGACAAATCGGACACCTATCTCATGCTTTTGACACTTTTTGGGAAACAGTAGCACTAATAGAGTGATCAGTGCTAAAAGATATGCACTGTCACTGTACTAATGACACTAACAGGGAAGGGGTTAACATCAGGATGTTCAAGCAGTTAACTGTGTTCCTAAGGAGTGCTTACTAACTGTGGGGGAGGAGCTTTGACTGGGGGAATGTAAAGATCCGTGTTCCTGCTTAGCCAAAACACAGGATCAGTACATTCCCCTCTCACAGAATGGCGGTCTGCCTTGTTTACATTAGCGGGTCCCGACGGACATCACATCCATCGGACCGGCTGATTGGCTCCCGCTGTGTCCAATCACAGCGGGAGTGCGTTGCCGGTGGTGCGTGCACGGGCCCCAGACCCAGAAGTGTAAGATCACGTACTAGGTATGCTATCTGGCACAGAGCGCCCGTCCTGCCGCAGTATATGTGCATGGGTTTAACATGCCTAGGCGTGTGTAGCACTTGAGCACTTGAGTGTTTACTCATTCTAATGACCTGAATTAATGAATGTCCTGTCCAATGGAATAAGGGAGTTCAAATATCACCAGGGTCAGCAGGACCTGGCCGAATTCTCACCATCTATGGGCAGGCTGAATGTACCGAAGTTGATCAATCGATCAACTTGGGTACAACCAGCCTGCCGAATTTTATATGTGATTATTGCAAGCAGCTGTTATAGCCGCTAGCAATAATCTCTATCTGCTCCCGGCAGGGGACGTCTTCCCCCGCCGCACGCCGACAGAATACAATGGCTCGGCAGGAGGGATTCCCCTGTCAGCAAGGTCTGTGTTGATGGGGGAATTGTGCAAATTTCTTTGTTGAAGGAAAATAAATTCACACTGTCTATGGCCTGCCTAAAGCCTACTAGTCTTTTAACTGACAGCTCAGGTTGGAGCTGCTGTACTAACTATGCAATGTTAGTACAGCGATCTCCCCTGCTGAGCTATTGAGAGGGGAGAAGCAATATCGTGTAGTACTTCTAGTTAGATGACAAATCCACCTTCTGAAGAAGCCACGTGGATGGTGGCGATACGCGTGGAACGAGCCAGGCGGTGTGTGATCCTTTCCAGGAGGACAAGTGAGGAAAACCGTGACTGTTTTTATACATACATACTTGCTTTTAATGAATAAAAATGTGAGTGTCCATTTGGGAGTGTGAGGTGGATTTGTTATTTAACTAGAAGTACTACACTATATTGCCCCCCCCTCCTTTACCCCTCTTGTCACATATGGATGCATGGAGGAATCACTGCTAAATAGATTCCTGTAAAGGAAAAAGATGACCACCTACCAGGACAAGCCCTGACTAAGGATGAGCGTGTTCACAAGTGTACGTGCCCGGGCCCGCCAGGAAGTGAACCCGGCGCTGCGCTAATCACAGGCAGGGAGACGTTCCCCCGATGTGCGGCTGCAGCGATCGGAAAATGTCCCCCTGCCTGTGATTAGTGCAGCGCCGGGTTCACTTCCTGGCGGGCTTGGGCACGTGCACTTGTGAACACGCCCAAGCCCATCCTTAGTCCTGACCTATTATGCTGGTGTGACCCCTCGGGGTCGAGTTGTTGAGGTGAGCGTGCAATCTAAATGGGGACGGCTTGCCTATTACATTTTTATTGGGAGCACAAGAGCACTTTTTTCCTGAATCCGCTTTGAGAGGAAAAACTTCACGTTTGTCTCCAGTAGGATATTGGACTGTTTATTACTTGTCAAGCCGGGTGTCGCCTGCTTCTCTTCTTAATTTTCTCCATTTCTTGGGAGACTGCTTATCCTGATGAACTGAGCTTATAATATGTGACTTTTTATGACTCTTACTACTTACCTTTCATTGCTTTGCACATTTTTAAAATTATTTTTATATAATTTTTTGATGAGTTTGCATTATTTATATCAGTTTTACATTTATTTATATACTGAGAGAAGAGTATATACCTATATTGTCCATTTACTAAGTTGCATTTGCAGAGGCAGCGCTGATACACTTCTATTTCAGTTATCCTATTGGATGTGGGAAGACAGTTTAGTGTCAGCAGCCTATTTTTAGTTTTTTATTTTGCTTCTTATTCCTTAAACACTAGGTGGCAGCACACACAGATTTCCTTGTATTCATTTTTTAGGTTACCTTCTCCTCTCCTGGAGCAAAGGCGTCCAGGGGGGGAAGAAAAAAACGTCCTGTGTGCTAGGGTTGCCACATAATCCCTTTAACCCAGGACACATATGAATTACACAGGTTGTTCTGAGGCTAATTTAATGCAGACAAGGCACCAAGGGATGATGTGGCAACCCTACTGTGTGCATGAGGCCTTACCCATGCATGCGCGTCTAACTGCAGGGCTTCTGGAATGGGTCAGAGTCATCCTCTGTGCCGGTACAGACCAATCAGAATCACTCTGATCTGTCCTGGAAGCTCTCCAGAGGGGAGAAGGAGAAGAGCAGAGATTTCAAATCCCTGGACTGCTACACTGGCTGTATGTGTGGGCACTGACTAGGGTTGCCCCACATCATCCCTTTAATCCAGGACACATATGAATTACACAGGTTCTGTGGCTGATTAAGGTGGTAATTAAACTCACTTGGTGCCTCATCTGCATTAAATTAGCCACAGAACCTTTGTAATTCATGTGTCCTGTATTAAAAGGATGATGTGGTAACCCTAGCACTGACAGCTCATCACCCACTGAGGTAAGTACAGTGGGGACCGGGGAATGGGGGAGGGGGGTGTACGGTGTTAGTTCATCTTTTCTGAAAAGGTGAGCTCACACTTTACAGTGACTTATTTGCTAGAATAGAACTGTAAACCAAAATGCTCCTACCCTCTGCAAAGAAGAACGTTCCTGCTTATCTCTCCTGCTGCCAGTCTTGTACTACAGCTGCCTGATGAATCTTCATAATCAGACATTGTTTATTGGATACCTGGTCCCCCTCTGTGCTCATTTTAAGATCCACCTTCCCCTATGGCCCTACCATGTCTTGAAGGGGTCATTGGCTGCCTGCGCTTCTCTATGCAATGCAGGTAGATCATGGCTGGTGGAGGGGCTGGCAGGGTGCTGTACATAGCTTCTTGAAGACATCACAGCTCCCTGCCTCAGTACTTATCTTCCAAGCCTTCAGCCCTGACATGGGTTGGATCTTGAGAAAAATTATGCAAATATCAAAATGTCTTGATGGGTGAAGGTCAGTTTGGAGGAGTAGAGGTTGCATTTGCTTATGTTGAATCAACTAATTTCCTTCAACTTGGGCTTACAACTACATTAAGATACAAAGAATGGAGCCCAGTTCTGCCTTCCATCAGAGTTAAAATATCAGGATGACAAGTAACTTTCATGGCCACCCTGTGACCTTCCACACCTACCTGTCGAGGACCAGTTCCTCCAGCTTGTGCAGGTCACAGGCGATGTACTCCAGTGCCGTGTCCGTCAGCCTGGGGCACCACGACAGGTCCAGTCCTCGGAGCCTTCTCAGGTTCTCGGCCACCAGCTCCACCCCATCGTCGGTCACTTTGGAGCAGCCGGAGAGGCTGAGGACAGTGAGGTTGGGCAGGCTGTGTACCACGTTGACCACGCCGTGGTTGGTGATCTCCCAGCAGGAGTGAAGGCGCAGCGTGTGCGTGGCCCGGCCCTGTTTGGCAGTAAAGTAAGCCAAGGCGGTGTCCGTTACGTGGTAAGCCTGGAGGTTGAGCTCACCCAGATTGGGGAGGAGCTGGGAGATGGCCGCCACCGCATCGTCCGCCACGTTGATGCAGTCACTAACGCTTAGGGAAGTGATGCGTCCGTGTAAGCTGGACCACAAGCCAGCTTCCGTGAAATCGTTACATCCCGAGAGCTCTAATCTTACCACGCCCTGCATCTGCTCCAGCATCACCTGGTGGGAGACAAAGACAGAGTTCAGAGGTAAAGACCTGCTGGACTTTCAGTTTAATTTGGTTATATCTATTGTAGGATCTTCAAACCAAAATGTGTGCAAGGTTTTACAGTTTCTTTAGAAAGCAACCACAGCCTAAGTAGAAAAGCTTGTTCTCTGCCAGCATGAAGCTTGAGCAGGTGTTCAAACTCTTATAATTGTCTTTTTCTTTAGAAAGCAACCACAGCCTTAGTAGAAAAGCCTGTCCTCTGCCAGCGTGGAGTTTGAGGAGGTGCTCAAAGCCTTAGAATTGGTTTTCTTTAGAAAGCAACCACAGCCTGAGTAGAAAAGCCTGTCCCCTGCCAGCATGAAGCTTGAGCAGGTGTTCAAAGTCTTATAATTGGTTTTCTTTAGAAAGCAACCACAGCCTGAGTAGAAAAGCCTGTCCCCTGCCAGCATGAAGCTTGAGAAGGTGTTCAAAGTCATATTATTGGTTTTCTTTAGAAAGCAGCCACAGCGTGAGCAGAAAAGTCTCAGTTCCCTGCCAGCATGCTGTAGAGAAGGATCACCTGAAATACAGCACATAGGCACTTTGGGAGCCAAGAAAAATGGTCAAAGCGTTTCCTGAGTGCTGAGATGCGCAAAACGCATTGATCCTTTTTCCTGGCCCCCACAGTGCTATTATTATTTAATAAAGTTGGATGTCTTATTAGGGTGCAGCTGTCCGGATTTTTGGAGATTTCTCATGTATGCACTTATGTGAATCTTTTTGGAAGCAGTGATCTCCCTGCAAAAGTCTTCATGCTGTGTCTCTGCAGAGGTCCAACACACCCCCTTCTAAGTCACTAAAGCTCTCCAATCAGCAGGAAGCATGTCATTTTGCTGAATGTAGAACTGTAGCTCTGACTCACCAGGGGGGCGTGTTGGACCTCTGCAGAGACTGAGCAATAAGACCTTGGCAGGGAGACCACTGCTTCCACATAGGCAGCAAGGGTCCTTTTCTACTGCATGCTGACAGGGGACAGGCTTTTCTATTCAGGCTGTGGCTGCTTTCTAAAAAAAAAAAATGTAAGACTTTAAATACCTTTTGGTTTGATGAGCCTGGAATGTATTTAGCTCATATTATAAAAATTACCCACACTTAGGGAAAAAGTTTGGGCTGGAGATGGGATTTAAAACACAACTGGAGAATAAATATCCTGTAAAGAAGATGGGTAGGAAATGTGTCTGCAAGTTCTTTCTGGCTAAAAATAACAGACTCCCCGCAGTCTCTAATATAGTAAAACAGCCACAATGCTCCAGGTAACAAGAGACCATGTGATCTTTTTTATAGGCTAAGGTAGGTAAGGGAGCAGGTTTTTTTAATGCATGGCTATAATACGGTAGCTTTTGGCACTAAATAATACTGTGATTAGGAAATCTCCAGAAATCCAGATGGCTGTTCTCCAATAAGACATTCAACTTTGATAAAATCACCTGAATACAGCATAGAGATGGGAGCCAGGAAAAAGGGTCAATGCATTTCGACATGAGTGTTTCACGGCTGGCATGCTAATATATGTGCTGTATCTGAGTGATTTTATGTATTTAAAAAAGTTGAATTTCTTATTAGCCCAACTCCAGCCTAAGTAAGTACCCCCTCGGTGGTGGTGGGCCACTCCACTAAATGTTGTGAACTGTGAGCTCAAGAGTCGGTTGGTTTCCAAGAAGCCCTGTGCTGAAAAAAAATTCCTGAGATACCCTTCCTCCTCGAAACACATCTCAGGTATCTGGACAAACCCAGTAGTACATGCACCTGCTAGCCAATGCAATCTGCTACCCAACAACAATATGGTAGCTTCAACCAATAATTCTAGGTTACAGATGGGTGTGTCCCTGGGCAACCAATCAAACTGCAAAGAGGAACCATGAGGGGGAAACCATCATGAGAAGTTCTTGTCTAATGGTGGCCATGCCAAAATGGTGGCCGTTGGTCATTTTATGGTGGTTATTTTAAGGAAAGTAAGGCCACTTTCAACCAGTAGGGATGAGTAAAATTGTAAGTCTTTACTTTGGCAAAATTCCTCCAAGAATCAGTATTTACCATTGGTTGGAAAGCATTGGAATCAATGGAGTAGAAATAAAAAATGAAGGTGTTTCAAAGGTTCCGGGGAGTTAAGGAAGCTGATTTCAACTATCTTGAGCCTGTTCTTGTTTCAATATACAGTATATACCTTGCTAGCTGGGAGCATGACACTATAGGTTGATTGACAAGAAAATCCTAAGCAGGCCATACACTAGGTGAAATTTCAAATGAGCATTTGTATAAACCTTTGTGTGAAAATTCATATAAAAATTTGATGACATTGGTTTGACCAATGTAATTTGAAATTCAAAAATGTAGGGATACACCGATATATCGGCTGAAAATAGGGCTATCGGCGATCTGTGCCAATAATGGCCACTGAAAAATGTATGCAACTTTACCGTGATTTGTATAGGTCATGTGACTCAAAACCTGCATCAAAAACGCAACATGGGTGTGTTTTTGCCGTGTTTTCAATGCATTTCAGTGGGGAGATGCATTACACTGCAATGGACCAGTGTGAAGACATACATAGAATTTAAAGGGATGCATTTCTCTTGAGCTTTTCTTAACGCAAAAGCGCTTTAAAAAAATATTAATTAAAATGTTGAACTTAATACAATTATATATATAAAAAAATATATATATATTTTAAAAAGTATCCATTTGGGTACTAAGTTTTCCGGCTAAGTCCCTCCTGAATTTTCGGTTTCGGTCCACAATTTTCATTTTCGTGCACCAAATTGTTTAAACATTTTGTTTGCTTTTAACATTTGATTTTGGAACAAATGGACTTTCCCAAAGAAAGCCACATACACTGTTAGAAATGTACTGTATGCGTTCAAGAAAAAAATTATTTTCTGCTCCTTTAATTTTTCACATTACTACAGTTGAAAATGAAACAGCGATTTGACCCCGCTAACGATTATAAAATAGAATAATGGTTCTTAAGATGTAAAGTTTGTAACAAAGTTCTACTAGGGTATGGCCAGCTTAAAGTAGAACTATAGGCAAAACCTTTTTTTTCATTTTGTATAGAGTAAGGGAGGCAAATAACCTACGCCAGTTTTTTTGACGCCATCTGTGTCCCATTGCAAAGATTTCCCTTCACTTCCTCTCCCATAGCCAAAACAGGAAGTGAGAGGAAATCCCTGCAAATTAAGGGAATTGCTTGGAGACCACTAGGTCACCAGAACTAGTGTCCCTATTGGAAGGTTTTCCCCTCTATTACTTTTCTGGGGACAACCCAAAATTTGGGATTTTTTTTTACTCTCACTTTCAGACAGCAATAAAAACTGACATGGGTTCTAATCCATCTCCACTCTATACAAAACTATAGAAAAAAGTTATGCCTTTGGTTATACTTTAACTCAAATGGTAACCCAAAAGATAACCCTAATGATAACCCCAAAGGTAAATGTTTTTTTCAGTGGTATGATTTAGTGGTGAAAATTATTAGTGCCCCCCAGTTTTGACTGTGGTATCTTATGTGCCCCCCCACCCCATATATTGTTCCTAGAGTCACAACTAAGCCCCACCATTGGCCAAGAGGAGGGCTTAGTTCAATTGTGAAGGCCTTGATCTAATCACAACTCAACCAACCCTAACCCTAAAACATCTGGCCCCACAATCTTAAGATCAGCTCACCTAAACTTTACTTTTAATTCTTTCTTAAGTTTTGTTCTAAATTTTTATATTAATGGTATGCTAAAACCTTAAGGCTTGGTTCACACTTCTGTGACTTGGGATCCGACTTGTGAGACCCCAAGTCGCATGAAATGTTAGTCAATGAGATCTGTCTTAATTAGCACTAGTAAAGTCATTCCGATGTTAGAAAAGGTTCCTGTACTACTACAAGGTGACTTCTATCTGACATGTACACATAGACTTTAATGGAAGTCCCCTGCAAGTCAGATTCTCATCTATATTGATGTGATTTGGATACGACATTACAGGAAGATTACCCAGGTAGTGCATGATATCTTCCTGTACGCTGTTATCTCTGCATACCTGCACAAGACAAAGTCACATCAAAGTAGTACTCAAGTCAACAGGAAGTTGCCTGGCAAAGTAAAACCATAAGTTGTGCGACTTTCAGGTCGTAGTAATGTGATCCAAGCCTAAAGGTTTATCCAAAGTCAAAAACTTTAGTTAGTTTTGGATAGTGGTTGGACCTCTGCTGAGTTTTGATGGCTGTCTGTGTCCCCATTGGTTACATTCGCCTACCTTTGCCTGTCTGGTGACCATTGTCACTGGAACAGAAAGTGGTGTGAAATCCAAAATGTTGGGAGATATCACCAGAACTGAAAAAGAGGAGAAATCTTCCTGGACACCTGTTCTGGTGACAATGGTCTAAGAGGAGACTAGCTCTCACTTTGGGGATAGTTCTTCCAACTGCTTGGACTTCGTGATTAGACCTCGACAGCTTACCAAAAAGCTGGGACACCCGCCCCACAAAAAAAAACAAAAAAAAAACATGTTAATGGTCTCCACTGGACTGCACAACATTTTACACAAGTCCATTAGAATGATGTATCCCCTTTATGGGGCACAAGTGTCCTACAGAAAGTTTTGTCACTGCTCATTCAAGCTCTGATGAAGGGGGATATTTTGGCGCCTGAAACATCAGCAATAAATAATTATAGACTCTTGAAATGACCCTTGATGCTGTTTTGTCGACTTTACTAAAAGGTCCAAGGAAACATCAATGGGATACAGACAGCAAAAAAAAAAACGGCTTGACAAAGGTTTTACTCATTCCCTACTTTATCAAAAAGTATTTCATCCAGCTTTTCTCAACCTTTTTACTCCAGAGGCACCCCTATAATAACTTTTAGGTCTTCAGGAACCCTTACTAAAACCAATTCATAGGGGGACAATAGTAAAAATGACCCGTACATTAGTGCAGTGTTCCCCAACCCTGTCCTCAAGGCCCACCAACAGGTCATGTTTTCAGGATTTCCATTAATTTGCACAGGTGATTTGATCAGTTTCACTGCCTTAGCAATTACCACAGCTGATTCATCTGAGGGAAATCCTGAAAACATGACCTGTTGGTGGGCCTTGAGGACTGGGTTGGGGAACACTGCATTAGTGGACTGTAGGAAGAATGCAATCCTTACAGTGATGGTCAGAATGCCACCATTACAGACCAGCTGTCTGTAATGGTTACATTCTGACCATCTTTGTAAGGGCTGCATTTTTCTTATTAGTTGATTTTCCTCATATTTGATGGTGTCTCTATAGTTCTTGGGCTGACACTTGGCAAAGCCAGCAGCATGACTCCAAGCTTAAAGTCCATTGGTGTCATGCTGCTTGCTTTGTCAAGTGGTGTTGGCCCAGGAACTATGGAAACACCATCAAATGGGAGGACAATCAACAGCAGGTCAAGGAAGCCATAGAAACCTCTGGAGGAACCTTATGGTTCCATCAAACCCTGGTGGAGAGTGGCGGTTTAATCTGTCCAGTTTAAGTGCCCTACTTTAAAAGGGACTTAGTGAAAACCATTCTGTGTCTGTTTCTCCAACCATTGAATTACATTACTTGATTAACACAGCTGAAAGCTAAAGACCAATTAGTATGCAACAAATGCCCACCAAGGGTCTGCTGACCAAAGAAAGTAACAATACATGGTAGACACCTTCAAATTTTTGCTAATGTCCTCAAATTTATGATTCTCAAGGAATGAACATCCCCATATTATGTAAAGGGTTCCTTACCTCCAAGCCAGCGTCGGTGATCGTTGACCTCTTTAGACTTATAGACTTGACCCCTTTCTTAGACAGGGGATAGTTGTCAATGAACTCACAGATGTCCAGGTCTGATACCCCAACCAAACAGAATGAGTCAAACCCACGCACTGCAAACCCCTGCAGACTGACAAACTCCTTCTCCCCCGAGGGCAGCACGTTGTAAAGTTCCTTGGCGTGCAGAACTGGGGTCATTCCAACCCAGAACTTCGGCTGGTACAGCACCCGCCTCCACGTCTTGCTGACCTGCGCAAGAATGCATTTCTCGCAGGCCGAGAAGTAACAGAAGAGCCGGTTGAGGATCTTTTCGTCGAAGGCCAGGTGACAGTCCATGCCTTGGTTCTGAACCCTCTCCATGGAGAGGCCACAAGAAATGGGGGGGTTTTCTTCTCCAGGGCTAAGACCCAGCGGGATGGTGTGGGTTGGAGGTGGTGGCAAAATGGGTAACACTGAAGGATTGACATGCTCTGTGTGCTTGGGGAAGGCTTGACTTAAAATGGATGGCACTGAGGCGGGCTGGCAAATTCGGTTCTTGACGGCTGGTGTTCCTTTGGTGATGCTGGCAGAACCCAGGCCATTGGTGGGGCCGGGGATCTTCACCAGCCCATTACGGGGCAAGCACTGGGCCTTGGTGTCTCCGTTATTTGAGTTAGACATGTTGACAGCTGTGGAGAAGCAACAAAAAATACATACATATTAGTGTTTAATATACTGTACATCTAAACCTAATCACTAAAATTTCATACACTCTTTAAAATGCTAACGTTTATTTAAATGTAATTTTCAATATTATTAAAGGTACAGCTTAAAATAAAATAATAACTGGTGATCTTGTTATCAGGTGCCTTATTCAGGCCTTTCCTGTTATGGGGTGACAAAGCTCTGTTCATGCCTCCCACTTGTCCTTCTGCATTGTCACATAAAAATCTAACTGTGTGGCTATCTTTAATCTTTGGCCAGCTCCATTAAAACAAAATTCCAGCCATAAATAATAAACAAAAGTTATTAGTCCATCATTGACCAGACCACAGTAGAATGCACAGGTTCAAATCCGCATGGTCCCATGCATTTCTGTTTCCGTTCCATTTGAATGGGCTGCAAAATGCACCGGATTGCAGAAAAACGAGTGCAAGCATTATTTTTTCAGAACGCACAGCACCAAACCACATGGTGTGGCAGTACCATAAGATATGGCGCCCGCAAACAAACTGCCTTTGTGAGATGTGCTTTGGGTGCTATTAACAAATCACTCCAATGAAAAAAGAGCATCCAAGAGGTGCTGGGACTTTGATATGAGTTTAATCACTTGCCCCCAATTCACCCCCTTCCTGTCCAGGCCAATTTTCAGATTTCAGCGCTGTCACACTTTGAATGACAATTACGCGGTCATGCAACACTGTACCCATATGATTTTTTTATCATGTTTTCCCCACAAATAGAGATTTATTTTAGTGGTATTTAATCGCCGCTGGGTATTTTTATTTTTTGCTAAAAAAAACCAAAAAAACAAAAGTTGCCCGTAAATTTTGGGGAAAAAAAGTTTTTCTGTCAGAAAATTTTGTAAATAAGTACATTTTCTCCTTCACTGATGGGCACTGAAAGGCTGCACTGATGAGATGACACTGAAAGGCACTGATGAGGAGGCACTAATATGCAGCACTGATGGGAACTGATAGGTGGCACTGATGAGCACGGATAGGCGGCACTTATGGACAATGATAGGTGGCATGGATAGGCGGCACTGATGGGCACTGATGAGGCATCACTGAAGGGCACTGATAGGCGGCCCTGATATGCAGCACTGATGAACACTGATAGGCCCCCGTGGGCACGCGACCGCTGTGAGACTGGATGATGTCATATGATGTTGGCCCAGAGCCCGCTGCCATTTGTCTATATGGCGGGCGGGAGGCAGTTAAACAAGGAAGTGATCCATTGGCTCAGGGTAGGCTGCTCACAACTGGCAAGGTTGAGATGACACCGAAGGGCACTGATAAGGAGGCACTAATATGCAGCACTGATGGGCACTGATAGGTGGCACTGATGAGCACGGATAGGCGGCACTTATGGGCAATGATAAGTGGCATGGATAGGCGGCACTGATGGGCACTGATGAGGCATTACTGAGGGGCACTGATAGGCAGCCCTGATATGCAGCACTGATGAACACTGATAGGCCCCCCGTGGGCACGTGACCGATGTGAGACTGGATGATGTCATATGATGTTGGGCCAAAGCCCGCTGCCATTTGTCTACATGGCGGGCGGGAGGCAGTTAAACAAGGAAGTGAACCATTGGCACAGGGTAGGCTGCTCACAACTGGCAAGGTTACCCTACTGTGGGTACTCCAGCAGGTTACCAGGACAAGATGTGAATTTAATGGAAGGAGCGCCGGACCAAAGGATAAGAGTCCAAATTAATTTATTAATGATTTGTTAAAAGGCAACCAACATGTTTTGGGGGCCCAAGAAACCCCCCCTTCATCAGGGCCACAATAACACATAATATAACGTAAAATAATTATGAATGTTAAAAAAAATGAGCCTAACAATTATAAAACATCATGGATAACATACATACATGTGGTTACATATACGTGCATCCAAAAAATACTTACAAAATATTCACAAACATGTATACATGCAATGAAATGAGGATGACGAGATGAGGGAATATTAGATAAGTAATAAGGAGAAACTTGTTAATTTTTAAATTTAATAATATCAGATTCTATATGCTTAGTAGATTTCATTGCACCATTAAATATATAACTGAAACAATACACATATAAACAAAAATTCAATATTATTAAAAAAAACCCACAACCCTAATATAACAGTCGACAAAGGAAAAAAATCTACATATATAAAAGTGCATGTCTAAAAATGAATACAATACATACATAAAATATTAAACTGGTACAATAAAAATGCTGCATATGGAAGTTTTACCAAAAAAGAGCATATGAAGGCTACGCCAAAGAAATGCCCATAAATGGACAAAACCATGCTACAAGCTCAGGGAGAAAGAAGTTGCTATGGGCACATGCGTGTTTTGGTGTGAAGTTGCCCTAAAAGATTAAATAACAAAAAACAGCTTTTGCTGCAATATTCACCTTCAATATGGAGATATTCCCCACAGTACTTTTTTTAGCCACTAGGTGTCCTCAGTCTGATGGCCAAAAACTTAATCTAAGCCCTGGCCATCCCAAACCCACCATGGCCTGTGACTGAACAGTGAAAGAAGAAGCAGCACAGTGATAAGCTCATCTCTCTGTCACTCAGCACTCTCCTCCTATCAGCATGCCCCATGCCAGGACATGAGCTTATTGTCTCCATGTGCTGCTTCTTCTTCTCACACTCCAGCCCTGCTGTATAAGGACTGCAAGAGCTGATACCAGGTCACATTCAGGTACTTACACTGCTTGTATTTAACCACTTCCCGCCCGGCGCATTGACAAATGACGTCCGGGCGGGTGGTTCATTATCCTGACTGGACGTCTATTGACGTCCTCAGGATAATCCGCGATCGCACGCCCCTGGGGGCGCGCATCGCGGCGATCGGTGGTGCCGTGGGTCAGTCTGACCCACCGCATTACCGACCGAGGTAAAAGGCTTCGATCCGAAGCCTTTTACCATGTGATCAGCCGTGACCAATCACGGCTGATCACAGTGTAAATAGGAAGAGCCGTTTACCGGCTTTTCTTCTGCTCAGGTCTGCAGACCTGAGCAGCGGAGAGCCGATCGGCTGCTCTCCTGACGGGGGGGGGGCTGTGCTGAACATTTATCAGCGCAGCCACCCTCAGGATCACCCCACTGGACCACCAGGGAGCCGGATCAGGACCACCAGGGAGCCCCCCCCGGACATCGCATGGAGGCCGCCCAGGACCACCAGG
>BLSH010478497.1:404500-424553 GCA_018402905.1 Glandirana rugosa | reverse complement strand
ACGCTACACGAATACCCTACACGGATACGCTACACGGATAGTCTACACGGATACGCTACACGGGTACGCTACACGGATACCCTACACGGATACGTTACACGAATACCCTATACGGATCCCCTACACGGATACGCTACACGAATACACTACACGGATGCACATCGCATAGGCACATCCCATAAGCACATCGCATAGGCACATCCCATAGGCACAAATCGCATAGGCACATCCCAGAGGCACATCACATAGACACATCCCATAGGCACATCACATAGGCACATCACATAGGCACAGCCCATAGGCACATCGCATAGGTACATCGCATAGGCACATCGCATAGGCACATCGCAAAAGCACATCCCATAGGCACATCCCATAGGCACATCGCATAGGCACATCGCATAGGCACATCCCATAGGCACATACCATAGGCACATCACAAAAGCACATCCCATAGGCACATCCCATAGGCACATACCATAGGCACATCACAAAAGCACATCCCATAGGCACATAGCATAGGCACATCCCATAGGCACATCGCATAGGCACATCCCATAGGCACATCGCATAGGCACATCGCATAGGCACATCGCAAAAGCACATCCCATAGGCACATCGCATAGGCACATCGCATAGGCACATCGCATAGGCACATCCCATAGGCACATACCATAGGCACATCACAAAAGCACATCCCATAGGCACATCCCATAGGCACATACCATAGGCACATCACAAAAGCACATCCCATAGGCACATCCCATAGGCACATCCCATAGGCACATCACAAAAGCACATCCCATAGGCACATAGCATAGGCACATCCCATAGGCACATCCCATAGACACATCACAAAAGCACATCACAAAAGCACATTGCATAGGCACAGTCCACCACTGTCAAAATCTAGAAGTGATGTGCAGTTGCAGCTGGAGCACATGCATGTAGACAGGAAGTGGTTGCAATGAGGCAGCAGGAGATCAGCAGTAGTGAGATGTAACCGAAAATAAAAAAAGTATATTGCACTAAAAAAAACAGCAATTGTGCTTTAGGAAACTAAGGGAAACTAAGGCAAAGAGACTGTGCACTTTGTAAAGTGCAGTTGCTCCAGAGATTAGTAAATAAGTGGAAACTGCTGACTTCCATCATCCAATCATGTGCAATCAAAAATGCTGTTTTGTTTTTTTTTTTTTACTTTCCTTGCACGTGATTGGTTACTCTTTGCAAAGTGAAGCTTAACCTCATTTAACCACTTCACCCACTGAAGAATTTCCCCGTTTAGGACCAGAGCACTTTTTGTGATTCGGCACTACGTCACTTTAACTGACAATTGCGCAGTCGTGCGACGTTGCACCCAAACAAAATTTGCGTCCTTTTTTTCCCACAAATAGAGCTTTCTTTTGGTGGTATTTGATCACCTCTGCGTCATTTCTGATCACCGCTATAAAAAAAAGAAGGGCGGCCATTTTGCAAAAAAACCCAAATTTCTTACTTTTTTCTAAAATACAAATCCAAAAAAAATATATAAAAAAAAATTTTTTGTTCACCAGTTTTGGCCGATTTATATTCTTCCTCATATTTGTGATAAAAAAAATCGCAATCAGCGTTTATTGATTGGTTTGCGTAAAAGTGGCCGCGTTTACGGATGGTGAGAATTCATTTCTGGGTTTTTTTTTTTTACTAGTAATGGCGTCGATCTGCGATTTTTAGCAGTACTGTGATATTGCAACGGACATGTCGGACATTTTTGACACTTTTTTTGGGACCATTGACATTTATTCAGCGATCAGAAATTTAAATGTCCACTGATTACTGTATAAATGTCATTGGTAGTGAAGGGGTTAACCTGCAGGGGGAGATCTAGGGGTTAACTGTGTTCCCTGGGTGTGTTCTTACTGTGGGGGGGTTGGGTTACCATGGGCATGAGAGATTTAACTGATCGCAGTGACAGGGATCAGTAGATCACCCATGCCTGCACTAACAGAGCGGGGAACCGCCGTGTTTACATCTGCAGTTCCCCGTTCTTTGCCTGTGGCCGCTCATTGCGGCTCACCGGCGGATATCGGGTCCGCCCGAGCCGCGGACCCACTCAGGAGTGTGGCAGGCGCGCGCGCCCCCTAGCGGCCATTCACAGATCATTGTCTTTTTACGGCGATTCGCGGCCAGCGTCCACACTGCCGCCGTAAATAGACGGTAGGCAGTGTGGAACTGGTTAAGCTCTGGAGCAACTGCACTTTGCAAAGTGCACAGTCTATGAAAATAGCTGATTGGGCCCAATTTGGACATTTTCACTTAGGGGTGTGCTCACTTTTGTTGCCAGCAGTTTAGACATTAATGGCTGTGTGTTGAGTTATTTTGAGGGGACAGCAAATTTACACTGTTATACAAGCTGTACACTCACTACTTTACATTGTAGCAAAGTGTAATTTCTTCAGCGTTGTCACATGAAAAGATAGAATAAAATATTTACAAAAATGTGAGGGGTGTACTTACTTTTGTAAGATACTGTATTACACTATACACTCACTGGTCACGTTATTAGATACACCTGTTCAATTGCTGTAGCACAAATTGCTAATCAGCCAATCACATGGCAGCAACTCAATGCATTTAGGCATCTAGACGTGGTAAAGACAACTTGCTGAAGTTCAAACTGAGCATCAGAATGGGGAAGAAAGGGGATTTAAGTGACTTTGAACGTGACATGGTTGTTGGTGCCAGGCGGGCTGGTCTGAGTATTTCTAAAACTGCTGATCTATTGGGATTTTCACACACAACCCTCTTTCGGGTTTACAGTGAATGGTACGAAAAAAAAGTAAATATCCAGTGAGCGGCAGTTGTGTGGAGGAAAATGCCTGGTTGATGTCAGAGGAGAATGGGCAGACTGGTTAGAGATGATAGAAAGGCAACAGTAACTCAAATAACCACTCGTTACACCCAAGGTATGCAGAATACCATCTCTGAACGCACAATACATTGAAACTTGAAGCAGATGGGCTACAGCAGCAGAAGACCACATCAGGTGCCACTCCTGCCAGATAAGAACAGGAAACTGAGGCTACAATTCGCACCGGATCACCAAAATTGGACAACAGAAGATTGGAAAAACGTTGCCTGGTCTGATGAGTCTCAATTTCAGCTGCGCCATTCAGGTGGTGGGGTCAGAATTTGGTGCATGGATCCATCCTGCCTTGTATCACCGCTTCAGGCTGGTGGTGGTGTAATGGTGTGGGGGGTATTTTCTTGGCACACTTTGGACCCCTTAGTACCAACTGAGCATCGTTTAAACACCATGGCCTACCTGAGTATTGTTGCTGACCATGTCCATCCCTTTATGACTGCAGTGTCCCCATCTTCTGATGGCTCCTTCCAGCAGGATAATGCACCATGTCACAAAGATCCAATCATCTCACCACTGGACAATGAGGTCACTGCACTCCAATGGTCTCCACACTCCCCACATCTCATCCAATAGAGACCCTTTGGGATGTGGTGGAATGGGAGATTCCCATCATGGATGTGCGGCCAACAAATCTGCAGTAACTGCCTGATGCTATCATATCACTATGGAGCAAAATCTCTGAGGAATGTTTCCAACATCTTGCTGAATCTATGGCATGAAGAATGAAGGCAAAACGGGGTCCAACCCGGTACTAGCAAGGTGTACCTAATAAAGTGGCCCCTGCTTGTGGCTCCAGGTGGTGAGTGCTGTTTTTCCCAGGCAGTATCAAGCAAACCTTCCTACTGTCCCCAGTGGTGAGAAGCAGTACTGCAGGGTGTCCCCATTGTGAGAATGGAGCTGGGTGACCACGTTTGGAAGGATCCTGCTGTCACAGACACGTTGTTGCTTTCCTCTGGCAGCTTTAATGTCAGTGAGTGCATTTTAGCTCTGTGTGTTGGAGAGGATTTTCATTAGCTGGTGGAAGGCACTATGTTTGCGGTGATATTTATCACATATTTTGGACTCTTTTGCAATGGACTTTATTCACATCGATTTATTTTTTATTATTATTTTTTTTTAATATTGTGGATGCTTTTTGCACAAGATGTCTTTGTAAGCCCACGTGCAGGGGGAGGTGTGCCCTCCGTTGCAGTGGGGCAGCACTGCTCATTTAGATCCAGGGTGCCGCAAAAAAACCTACTTACCGTATTCATCTCCCCTCCAGCAGATGGCGCTCTCCTCTCTTCCCCTTACACTCCCTTCTCATATCCATAGCAGGGCTATAGACTCTGCATTGGTCTTGATGGCGTTGTAGGAGCTGCAACCACCGGAGTGCAGGAGAAAAGAGGCTACGGGGACGAGTCTTACAATCTGCGGGTGCAGGGCTCCTTAGGCCTCAGTCTAGGTTCAAGTCTATGCGGTTGCAGTTGACGCGTTTTGCATTTTTAAACCCGTATTTTTGATGCATTTTTGCATGCAGTTTTCATGCATTTTGCTTTTTTTTTCTCTTTAAAGACACACTGTATATAGCTGGTTGCTAAGGAGCGGCCCGTGAAGCCGACCGCTCGCCGCAGCGTAGGTGGCAAAGTGGCTCGTTATCGCGAACCGCCGTCACCTGATGGCAGCCGCGATAACGAGTATTGTGAGCGCGCGCTCACTGTATTCTGGGGGAGACAGGAAGCGGGTAGGGCGGACTCGATCTCAGCCGGCTACCCACGATGCCCCCCCCTGCAGTGAGAGAACGGAGGTCCCTGTAAGTAAACACAGATCTCCGTTCTGACAGAGGGGGAAGGGCTGTGATCACAGGCTTCTCCCCTCCCCCTGCCAGCCCAGCCCACATACAGTTAGAACACACTGAGGGAACACAGTTAACCCTTAGAGCGCCCCCTGCAGGTTAACCCCTTTACTGCCAATGGCATTTACACAGTAATCAGTGCATTTTTATAGCACTGATCGCTGTATAAATGCCAATGGTCCCAAAAAAGTGTCAAAATGTTCCGACATGTCCGCCCCAATATCGCAGTACCGCTAAAAATCGCAGTTACCATTACTAGTAAAAAATAAAAATAAAAAAACCCCAGAAATGAATTCTCATCATCCGTAAACGCGGCCACTTTTGTGCAAAGCAATCAATAAACGCCGATTTTTTTTTTTTTACCAAAAATATGAGGAAGAATATAAATCGGCCAAAACCAATGGAAAAACATTTTTTTTCTATATATTTTTTTGGATTTGTATTTTAACAAAAAGTAAGAAAATTTTTTTTTTGCAAAATTGTCACTTTTTTTTGTTTATAGCGGCGATCAGAAATGACGCAGAGGGGATCAAATACCACCAAAAGAAAGCTCTATTTGTGGGAAAAAAGGACGCAAATTTCGTTTGGGTACAACGTCGCACGAACGTGCAATTGTCAGTTAAAGCGACGCAGTGCCAAATCGCAAAAAGTGCTCTGGTCCTAAAGTGGGAAATCCTTCCGGGGCTGAAGTGGTTAAAGGGAAGAAAAAAAACACAAAACGCATCAAAAAATGCATAAAAACCACAACAGTTGCGTTTTTGGTGCGACTCCTTTGAAGTCTATTACATGTAAATGCAATCTGCTGTGGGAGAAAAAAGTCAATGAGGCCCTATTAAAAAATCGCAGCACTACAAAACGCACAGATGTGAGCTACATCCATAGCAAACCATGTTAAATGGACTGTAGTGCGTTTCTGCAAAACGCACCAAAAAGCGCATAGGTGTGAATGTAGGGTAATCGAGGGTTCAACAGCCGGGGCAGCTCCACTGCAAGGGAGGATTTTTGCTATCAGCAGACAATGAACCAATCGCATTCATACATAAGGCTATAACAAGTCCGCAGCTCCACTTTACATAAGCTGGATCGTTTCTCCGGGGTCAGCGAGACGACGCTGTAAATAGAATGACATCACGGAGTGTTTAGCGTCGATCGACTCTGAGCTAATCCACAGCCTGCGAATCCCCGCTGAGCAATTATTCACTGCGGCGTGACTCGCTGCTTCACCAACGATAAAGCGTGGGGGGGGGACATCCCTCGGAAAGAAGATGGTGGACTGTCAGTGGAGAGGAAGAAGTGGGAGGGGAGCAGGAAAGAGATGAATGCAGCACTGAAAATAGACGGCGTGGGAGGCAGAGAAGGAGAATGGATTGGAACCAAATCTACACAAACGGGATTATTCAACAACGCAGCGCAAAGAGCGACGCTGGGGTACGGGATCCCGAGTCCACCAATCACAAATCAGATTACAGCACATACCGGCCAATCGCTTTGCTACCCGCTGCCCTTATGCTCACTCCAATACTATAAAGGCGTTTAAAGGTTACCTAAACCCAAGAACAGAAATGTGACCTATTGCAGCGTACCGGTCCTTACATGTGGTGGCTGCATTTGTTTTCTTTTTTTTCAAGCCAAGGGTAATTTCAGCAAGTACAGGGAGTACAGAACCTGCTGATTCTGCCAGAAATGCTGAGTCTGTGTCATTTTTTGGGCGTGGAACTGAAGACATTAAAATGAGCATAACTGCTTCCTTGAACCAGGAGAAAGTTGAACCAAAAAACTCTCCAACTTCCTAATCCTTTGAAAGGATTCCACTCTTGCTCAGCAATATTCTTAGCCTCAGATTGAAGCTTTGATACCTCATTTTATATTTATTTTGTAAACGACTAATCTTCCCATTCCTCGTGTAATGGAGATGAAGAAAGGCAGGCATGCATGTGTTTCAGTCTTGGTGACAACCATTTCTCCCTTCATAGATACAGTGGAGTGAGTGAACGTAGCCACCCTAGAATGGGAAGTCTGTTATTTGTGCTTCACCAGGTGAAAATAAAGTAATAAAGTGGTGCTGCTGTCACTCGGACTGGCTCATCCTCCTTGTTGGGTGCTCTGGTGAAGCCCAAGGTGCGACAGGTGACAGCCATTGCTCCCTCCATAGATACAGTGGAGTGATTGAGCATAGCTACCTTAGAACGTGTAGTCCGTTATTCGCACTTTACCAGGTGAAAATAAAGGGGAAAAGTGCCAAAGTAGCCCTGTTGTCACTAAGGTCACCGACACATCCCCCATGTTGGGTGCTCTGGTGAATGTGCCACAGGTAACAACCACTGCTCCCTCCATAGATACAATGGAGTGAGTGAACGTAGCCACCCTAGAATGGGAAGTCTGTTATATGTGCATTACCAGGTGAAAAAAAAGAAAATAGTGACCAATTAGCCCTGCTGCCACTTAGGTCACTGGCTCATCCTCGTTGTTGGGTGCTCTGGTGAAGACCATGGTGCCACAGATGACAACCTTTGCTCCTTCTATAGAAACAGTGGAGTGAATAAGCGTAGCCACCTTAGCACGAGAAGTCTGTTATTCACACTTTACCAGGTGAAAAAAAAGGAAAAAAAAGCGGCACAGTAGCCCTATTACCACTAAGGGCACAGCCTATTCCCCTTTTGAGGTGCTCTGATGAAGACCAAGGTGCCACAGGTGACAACCATTGCTCCCTCCATAGATACAGTAGAGTGAGTGAGCGTAGCCACCTTGGAACGAGAAGTCTGTTATTTGCACTTTACCAGGTGAAAAAAAGGTAGAAAGTAGCAAAGTAGCCCTGTTCCTTGTTGGGTGCTCTAGTGAAGACCAAGGTGCCACAGGTGACAAGCATTGCTCCCTCCAGATATACAGTGGAGTGAGTGAACGTAGACACCTTAGAACAAGAAGACTGTGATTTGCATTTTACCTTTGTTACAGCAGAGATTCGGTAGTATATATATATATATATATATTGCGTGGGAGATTAGCTTGCGGAGATCATTTTTCAGAGGAAAAGATTCAGCATGGAGGTCAGTTTCTTTAACCACTACATGTCTGCGCTATAGCCGAAAGACGGCTACAGCGCGGACCTGAATTGCCGGGTGGACGTCCATGGACTTCCTCCCCTTTGCACGCTCCCCGCGCATCCTCACAGCCGCGATCGCCTAATAGAGAGGCATAATGGGGAACCGCCAATATAAACACAGCGGTTTCCCATGTGAGGGGGGAACATAACAGAGGTCTACTGATCCCTGTCATCAGGATCAGTTAGTTCTGTAATATCCCTGCCAGCCCAGCCCCCACACAGTTAGAACACAATGAGGGAACACATTTAACCCCTTCCCTGCCAGTGACATTTATACAGTAATCAGTGGCTATTTATGGCAGTGATCGCTGTATAAATGTCAATTGTCCCAAAAAGGAGTCGCAGTCCTGATAAAAATCACCATTACTAGTAAAAAAAAGAACATAATAAAAATGCCATACATCTTTTCCCATAGTTTGTGGACGCTATAACTTTTGCGCAACCCAATCAATATACGCTTATTGCACTTTTTTTTGTATCAAAAATATGTAGAAGTATATATATCAACCTAAACTGATGAATAAATTGGTTTTTTTTTTATTTTTTTTTTTGGATATGTATTATAAAAAAAAATGTTTTTTTTTTCAATATTGTCGCTCTTTTTTTTGTTTATAGTGCAAAAAATAAAAAACGCAGAGGTGATCTAATACCACCAAAAGAAAGCTCTATTTGTGGGAGAAAAAATGACAGAAATTTTGATTGGTTACAACGTCGCATGACTGCACAATTGTGATTCAAAATGCGACAGAGCTGAAAATTGGTCTGGGCAGGAGGGGGGTTTAAGTGCCCAGAAAGCAAGTGGTTAAAATCTGGTGGCTTGCCCGGTTTATTATGCCAGGTTTGAAAGATCAAAACACATAAAAAGAAACAAAAAACAAAACCTCGCCGTCTGGAGCTAAACTAAACAATTGGGTTCCTCATACAGTGTGGGGCGGTCCCCGACACCCACAAAACATAAGCACAGTGCAAACCTTGATCTTCGAGTCCACATTAGCACACAGAGCTCACTCAGCTTTTTTCCTCTGAGGTCCAGGATAGAGCTCTCCTCTGCTCTCTTCCTGGTCATTAAATGCAAGTGGAGAGGGGTTTGAGAGGACCAGAAAGTCCAGGCGAAATCAGCCCTACCATGGTGGCTCAAAACCCAGGTCGGACTCTCGTTAGTTTCCTCAAAATGATCGCATGTGAGGCAACAAGTATCACCCATCCATTGTGGCGCCTCGCATAACGTCACATATCCCCCCTCTGCTCAAGCCCCTGGGGCAGAACCACTGTCTCAACCATGCAGTGGGCCCCAGGAAAGACAGTCGCCAGGCTATCGCAGCACAACAAACGGCTCAACAGGAGATGAACCGACAGTTTGTAGAGGCCCTGCTGGAGTTAAAAAAGGGGCCCGCACCTCCGGTGACAGTGCAACCAAAGTTGGTACACGCCTCTTGCAGAAGATGACACCTGCGGATGACGTGGAGGCATATATCACGACTTTTGAATGAGTCGCTCTTTGGGAAGGATGGGCAAAAGAACAGTGGGTGGGACTGTTAGCACCATTCTTAACCAGTGAACCCCAAAAAGCCTACTTTGATCTGGAACCAGATAAGGCCCTGGACTATGAAACACTAAAGGCAGAAATATTCGTACACCTAGGGGTCACCATGGCAGTCCAGGCCCAACGAGTGTATCATTGGACCTACCGCACCGACAAGCCACCCCGCTTGCAGATGTTTGACCTGGTCCACCTCACCAGGAAGTGGCTACAGCTGGAGACTTTGCCAGGTCCCCAGATTGTGGAGCGTGTGGTCATGGACCAATATCTACATGCACTCCCTGCTGCTTTGAGGAAGTGGGTCAGTCATGTGGACCCCAAAACCGCCACCCAACTTGTGGACCTCGTGGAGACATACACTGTTGCTGAGGACTTGTTGCACCCATCCGCGCCCCACTCCAATGTATCTAGGGGTGAAAGATCACCCGGCGGACCCGATAAGACTGTTCCAGGGTTCAGGGGCGTGGGGAAATTTGATAAGACTGCTACGGTTAAACAGGCTGTGGGCTCTAGACCTGGAGACTGGCCAAAGAAGCTAGGAATGTCTTGGGGACCCTGGAAAGGACTGGGTATAGAGCACATACAGTGCTTCCGATGCCATGCATTGGGCCATTTTGCTGCCAATTGTCCCCTGAATGATGAACCCATGCAATGCGATTATACTTATGTAAATAGACGCCTTTCTCTTTTTGCACAGGTTGCATATACAGCATTATGTTCAAATCGCATTAAGAAGCAAATGTGTGGGATTTTTCTTGATGGAAAGCCAGTCACTGCACTTCTTGACTCTGGTAGTGTTGCTAAAAAGCAATTGTGTAAATCCTGCAAGGTTACACCCTAGCACTGTCATTTGCATGTATGGGGACACTCCTGACTACCAGATGGCTGTGGTTGAGATTGACACCCATTGGGGCAGCGTGACTCATTCAGTGGGGGTGGTACCTTCACTGCTATATGACGCCCTAGTGGGCAGGGATTTTCCCCATTTTGGGAGGTTATGGGAAGGCCCAGAGAGTCTGGAAAATAGAGCTCCCCCTGCTGCGGAAGCACGAGAACTCTCATCCGACCCTTTTTGCCAAATGGAAGGGGAGACTGGTGGCAGGAAGGAGGAGACCCTCTTTCTTTTCCTGTTCTGGCTGGGGAACTGGAGGAGCTGGAAGATAGCTCCCAGCTGGGGGCTAATGACCCAGAAAATATATCTGACCCTGACTGTGAGAGTGAACAGAATGTAGTACCTGACTTAGAGGTCCGGAGAGAAGACTTCTGTACAGAGCAACTATGGGATGTCACTCTCCTTAGAGCCAGAGAAAACGTGAAAGTGATGGATGGGGAATCTGTGGACCCTAATTGGGGGGTGTCTTTTCCCTACACGGCTCTTAAAAATAATTTGTTGTATCAGGTGGTGAAACGAGGGGAGGACGAGATGGAACAGCTAGTGGTTCCCAAACCCTTTTGCAGAATGGTGCCAGATCTATTATTATTATTATACAGGATTTATATAGCGGCAGCAGTTTGCGCAGCGCTTTACAAAATGAAGGCAGACAGTACAGTTACATCACAATTTGGTACAAGAGGAATCAGAGGGCCCTGCTCGTTAGAGCTTACAATCTAAGAAAGAAAGACATCTAGCACAAGGACATGTAACGGGGGAGACATTTGGGTATGGATAACACCAGGGAGAGAATAACCCAGAGATTCTTCTGGCCCGGGTTGCATGCAGATGTCAGAGAGTATTGTGAATCCTGTCCTGAGTGTCAACTCTCTGCGCCCTCACCCCGTTTTCATAGTCCACTTATTCCACTGCCCAGACTTGAAGTGCCTTTTGAAAGAATTGGCATGGATCTTGTGGGACCCATAGTAAAGTCTGCCCAGGGACAATAGCACATCCTGGTAATACTAGATTACGTGACCCCCTATCCAAAAGCCATACCCTTGTGGAACACCGCCGCTAAGACTATCTCTAGGGAGTTGGTCCAGGTGTTTAGTCAGGTGGGGTCTTAACGGATCAGGGTACCCCGTTTATGTCCCATGTAACCAAGGAATTGTGCAGGTTGTATAAAATCTCCGTACCTTGGTCTACCACCCCCAAACGGATGGACTTGTGGAGAGGTTTAATAAAATGCTCAAAAACAAATTGAAAAAGGTAGTGGAAAAAGATGGGAGAGATTGCTGCCGTATCTCATGTTTGCCATACGAGAGGTTGCGAAGGTGTCTACAGGGAATTATTCCCCCTTTAGAACTCTTGTATGGTAGACATCCCAGGGGGCTGCTAGATGTCACAAAAGAGACATGGGAAGGAGAGGCCATCCCATATAGGAGCGTCATCGAGCATATTTCCTTGATGCAGGATCGAATCGCAGCAGTCCTGCCCCCTGGTGCGAGAACATATGGAGCAAGCCCAGGAACCACAGAGAAGGGTTTATAATCACGGTGCCAAAACCTGGACTTTCAACCCCAGAGACAGAGTACTGGTGCTAGTCCCAGTGGTTGAAAGTAAATTCCTAGCAAAGTGGCAGGATCCCTTTGAGATTAGGGAATTTGTAAGGGAAGTGAGCTACAAAGTTTACCAGCCAGGGAAAAGGAAACCCGAGCAGATTTACCATGTGAATGTCTTAAAACCGTGGAAAGACAGAGAGACTTTATTGGAAGTGCCCACTCCGCAAGAGGACAGGCTATCCATGACTCATCCCCATAACTGAGTCCTTGTCACTGACGCAACAAAATGAAGTTAAGGAATTTAACTCCCCTACCCAGACTGACCACCGTACTACAACATGACATAATTATGGAACCAGGGGCCCACGTAAATGCGAAACCCTACCAAATACCTGAGGCTAGACAGGAGGCAGTGGCGAAGGAAATAAAAACCATGTTGGAGTTAGACGTGATAGAGGAGTGCCTGGTCGAGCCCTATAGTGCTGGTCCCAAAGCCCGATGGCACTATCCGGTTCTGTAACGATTTCAGGAAGCTGAATGAAGTGTCTAAGTTTAACGCATACGCAATGCCGCGGGTTGACAAACTTGTGGACAAGTTGGGAGGTGCCCGGTACATAACAACCCTAGACATAACTAAGGGATACCGGCAGATCCCCTTAACGGAGTCAGCAAAGGAAAGAACGGCCTTTTCTACCCCCGAGGGGTCCTTCCAGTACAAGCAAATGCTGTTTCGTCTGCATGGGGCCCCTGCCTCCTTCCAGAGAATGATGGATAAAACTTTGAGGCTGCATCACCCCTATGCAGTCGCCTATTTGGACGATGTGGTCATTCACAGTCCAGATTGGGAATCGCATCTGCCCTGAGTACAAGCAGTCATAGATTCTCTTAGGGTAGCAGGTTTAACAGCCAACCCAAAAAAGTGTGCCATAGGCCTGGAGGAGGCCAAATACCTTGGGTATGTTTGTGAAATATATTAGATATTGCAGCAGCCAGCACAGGACTCCAGTGGCAACCTGTGAAGTTCTGGTAAACTCCATGCCCAAGAGGGTTAAGGTGTTAAAATAATGGTGACCACACAAAATATTAACACTTTGGGCCCAATTTGGACATTTTTACTCAGGGGTGTACTCACTTTTGTTGCCGGTGGTTTAGACATTAATGGCTGTGTGTTGAGTTATTTTGAGGGGACAGCAAATTTACACTGCTATACAAGTTGTGCACTCACTACTTTACATTGTAGCAAAGTGTCATTTCTTCAGTGTTGTCACATGAAAAGATAGAATAAAATATTTACAAAAATGTGAAGGGTGTACTCACTTTTATGAGATACTGAATATACTGTATATGTGTGTGTTATATACAGTATAGATATATAATTTGATTAGAAGCGACCCTTTTAGAATTTACTTATTATTCTGCGGCACAAATGTAGTATACCCTTGTTCACCTTCCCCGTGTTCTCACACAGCGTTACGTTACCAACAAAAAGTGGAATCACACTATTTAGCCTGTGGCCATTCCCTGTGATCACAGCAAGCTAAGACTGCAGTTTTTTTTGTCAGCTTCTCTCGCAGATCATTAAACATGCCCCAAACCCCATTATACAACACACTGTGCTCATTTCCATAGCACGTTCACACTTCACATACAGTGTTACATGTGCAGCGAAACGCGTTACCCAATCAATTGGATCTGAAATGTGGCAAAGTGTAACTTTTAAGTAGAGTTATACTTATGTGTTATCTTTAGGCTTTGTTAGGAGGAACTTCACAAAGGGGTTACTGCTTTTATCCCCCTTACACTTTTCACTTGCATATACTCAAATAAACTCATCTGCCCAGGGAATCCAGGGTTGTCCATCTGTGATCCGTGGCCACAAACCAGGTCCCATGCCACCACATGACATGCCACCAGTTCAACCCTCCTCCAGCCACAGGGCCACACTTCTACAGCTGCAGGTCACTCTCCTCCAGCCACAGGTCCGCTTTCCTGCAGTGAAAGGTCTGCTGTTCTCAAGCAACAAGACCATCCTCCTCCAGCCACAGGTCACCCTCTTCCAGCCGCAAGCCCACCTTCCTCCAGTCACAGGTCACTCTCCTCCGGCCACAGGATCGTCCTCCTTCAGCCACATGTCACCCTCCTCCAGCAAACGGCCCGCCCTCCTCCATCCACAGGTCACCCTCTTTCCGCCACAGGTCACCCACCCCCTGCCACAGAGCCACCTTCTGCTACAGGCCTGCCTTCCTCCAACCACAGGCCCACACTCCTCCAACCACAGGTCACCCTCCTCCAGCCACAAGCCCGCTTTCCCCCAGCCAAAGCTCTGCTGTTGTCCAGCTATTGTCTATTGAGAATGGAGGCAGGGGGGAAACATGAGTAGGGGGCTTGGTTTAATATTGGTTGGGGGGGGGGGGGTGAAAAAATGTAAAGTGCTTTTTGGGAGTGAGGGTTTGCTTTAAGATGGGAAAATACAGAGGAAGTTGAACTACTTTTGTGGAGACCATGCTGCTCTGTGACCATAACAAAAAATTCTGATGTTTGGTCACATGATCCCTACTGAATGGAGAAATAGCCAACCTGAGCTTTGATAATTTCCCTTCTACACCAATCACAATGCAAAGGCTTTTGATTATGTAACCAGCACTTGAAGGAGCCCATGGCAGCATTTTCTCCAAGAAAGGTAAGTATGTTAGCCCTTCTATTTATTCAACTCAACAATAATGTTAACATACTGTATCATTAAATCAAGCCTACACCCTGCTAATAGTAGCCAAAGTATCAGGATTGCTATAAAGGAAACACCATAGGCAGGTTTTGGTGATCTGTTCTGTCACCCTCATCAAGGAGGCAATGTGGCCAATCTAGAACATGTGCGGGTAAAATGTATGTATAGTGGTGACAAAAAATCCAAATGGGTTTAGGCTACAAATAAGTAGTACATCATTGCTGCTTTATAGAGATGCCCTTTAGGACTACAGTATGTCCATGGGCATCATCTTCAGAAGTACGTTCAATAATGAATGCTTTTGTTTTGCATTTTCTTGCTTTAGAGATGTCTATGAGTTGTGTTTGCATCCACTACATGGAAAAAAAAGAACAGTTCAGTTACAAACAAATGCCTATGTATATAAGCACAGGTGTAGTGCATGCAGTGCACAGGGGCCCCAAGGGGAAGGGGGCACACATTGGTGATTCCATTACGGAAGTGCATCTCCGCTAAGTGATTTTGTATGAAGTGATTGCGGCTGCCATATTAGTTTTGGTAAAAGCTTTTGTCCTCCAGCTGTGGTGCTCCGGAACCATCAGATTGGCCTGGACTCTGTGAAGCACCTTTCCTAGCTAGAGGTTGAAGCCAGGGCTTGTAGTGGTATTGGCCTGGCTTGTGTCCCAAGAGTGGTGAGGAATGTTCACCCGGAAGTGCAAATGCGCCCGTTGAAATTTAAACATTTCCCTCTAATGCTTGCGCCAGTGTAGGTGGCATCTCCAAGGTAGTAAGTTCTCTGGGGGCTCATTTACACTCTCAAAAATGATCTGCAGTTGGATGTTTTTCAGAGGGCACCTGGGTGGTGATATGCTGTCTACTGGATGCCTGTTTTAACCTTTTAAAGCTTGCAGCACCACAACAGCATTGTACGTTGTTGCACTCTGGTTGCAGCATGCCTCCTATCATTGGAATGGGTCTGTAAAATACGACATGTGGTATAATTTTTGCAGCGAAGCAAAGTATCAAGGCGGCATGTGTACCACCCACTCCAGCAGCCATGTTAGTTTAAAGTTAGTTTAAACCGTAGCTTAGCTTTCTATTTGGCCCCCTCCCCTGGTGCAGGCCTAACAGTGAATTGATACCGAGGTATACATTACCCAGGGTATGAAGTGCAACACTGGGTTCCAGCTGTGCCCTCACTACCATGATATGCTATGACTGGTCCTCATCGGTAGCCTCATGCTATAGTCACTATCCTGTACAGGACTTGCTGTAAGTGTCCATTGTGTATGCACCCATAGCATAGGGCATTGCGTAGAGCAGGGGTAGGCAACCTTAAAGAGGTGGAGATCTACTTGAATAATATGGGAGAAGTTCAAGATCACCGGGCACAGTGTTGCCTTCTCACAACTGATTTATACCTCAACATGCTGTACTACCATGTCGCAATTGGGAGCATTGCATGGCAATCGTGGGTTTAAATCAGGTGATGCGGAGGCAACATATCGCCTCCTTACCACTTGTCAAACACTCTCTGGTCGCTTTCCAGAGGAACAGCAATGTCTTCTGCACTTGTGAAGGAGCCCTAGTTGCATTTGACAACTAGACTGCGATCTACCAATCACTTTTCCACAATCTACAGGTTGCTGACCCCCGGCATAGAGTCTTGAAGAAGGGGGTCCAACTTACCATCTTACACACTGGCCCACTGCATTCCCAAACTATTTGTGTATGCAAGACCTATAGATCCTTAGATCAATTGGATTCCAACTTTCAGGGTTAACATGATTCTAAATGGTAGCTGTAATTACATTCCTTCTTGTCTATTTAAATTATATATAAAAAAATAATAAAAATATTTCAAATCAAAGCAAACGTCCAGGATTTTAGGCACTTCATAGCACGTGAAAGCACACTATAAGTCAAGTCCAAGGAGGTGCATAACATCTCCTGAATTATCTATTATTTATATCTGACTAGTTTATGGCTCTACCGGCATACACTGGGGCTGTAAGAGAGGAGAGAGGAGAAAGAAGAGAGGAGAGAGAAGCACATAGAGCAGCTACGCCCACCCTTCTGCTCTGCTGCCCATTTGCAGAAGCTTTTATATTTTGTGAATAAGTTCACATAATACAAAGGCTTTTGTGATTGGGCAGGAGGAGGGGAGGGGCAGGCATAACAGATGCACTGACTTTAACTTTGAATTGAATAGACCTGAGGCATCAGTGTTGGGCATCAGGGAAATACAGTGATTCTTCTGGGAGTGCAATAAAACTGTCAAATGTAAATAATAGAGATAGGTCCAGGAGATGTCATGCACTTTCTTGGACTTAACCCATGGTGCGCCTTCAATTTTTAAAAAGAGTTGGAACGCCTAGAATTAAGCTTTAAGGTAGTATAATCAGAAGAAATCCTTTATCTATGCAAACTGATTTCCTGTTCAGTGACCCAATAGAAAAAAACTGCCATCCGTCACTTTTTAGTCTTCTTTAGCCTGTGATGGCCACTAAGGTAGCATAATATATTACATTATATAGCTTTTCTGTGAGCTATATGATATCTCTGTTCTTCAATACTGGACATGATACTACGTACAAATGTACAAATTCGATCCATGTCATTCAACGCTGAAGTTACTTCGCCAAACCGCTGTTCACTTTTCCATTTTTAAAACCTCTTTAGTATCGATACCTTTTTAGCGGCGGGAAGGGTAAAGGTTACCGTCTAATTGTTGCTATTCACCCGCCCCCGATGGCTGTTAGGCGCTCTCCAAATTCATTTTTAATGAAGCATCGAACTGTTCTTTCCATAATGCGGACTCTTTTAACTTGCAGGAGACAAAAGTCAGAATTAGCCGCACGCTACGTTGCAAATAAATGACCTCTTTAACGAATAAAATAAATAGACAACTATAGACTGGAGTCTGCAAGTTTTTTTTTTCCACCCTGAGCTAAGTAAAGATCCCGAGAGTGGTAATAAAAATGGAAAGGAGTTACGGATGCAGACAATTCAATGGACAAGGAACTTTACTGAGAAAGCAATAAAAGAATCCTTCGGGTCGATGCTTGGTGACTGCTGTAGCGGTGATTGGCTGGAGAAGTTTATGGCAGTGTTGTTTTTATTAGCAGTAGTTCTAGGCGCAGACAAGGACAACTGAGAACTTTGCTCAAGAATTGGGACCTACTAGCAGGGGCGTTGCTAGGTCTACAAAAGATCTGGGGCTAGAGCCCATAGCAGCAAAGTAAAGTCATACACTTGAGTGGGCATACACATGTATATAATATACATGTGTATGTGTGTATGTGTGTATGTGTGTATATATATATATTGTTACATACCTGAGTGTGGATTCCCCTTACATCAGGGTCCCCAGACATACATGCTAATTGCAGAACTGCACCCACCCGGTAAGAGACTCGGGGCTATGGGCCCCAGACTCGGGGCTATGGGCCCCAGACTCGGGGCTATAGCCCCAATAGCCACCCCCTAGCAACGCCACTGCCTACTAGTCCTAGCGTGTCTGCTAGGGCTATAGGTAGCTTTCCTCATGATAGACCAATTAGTATCTTGGGTTAAACCTAGACACACAATGGGATGAGGCAGAGGACAAAACCACCCTCCTTCTAGGTGCTGCTAGTGTTCAAGTGCAGATCTTACTGCACAGACTGAAGCATAAAAGCACCTTGACATTTATGGCAGGCTTGTTCTTGTCTGTGGCTGTTTTGGCTCCAGACAAGGAAATCAGAGAACCTTGAAACCCTCTGACTGCTCAGGACTGGAGACCTACTAGTAGTTCCAGTGCGTCTGCTAGGGCCACAAGTAGCTTTCTTCAGGTTGATGGGTTGCAACAGGGCTGGTGCAAGGATTTTTGACACCCTAGGCGAAACCTCATTTTGCCATTCCCCTGGCTCCACCCCCTTTGCCCTGCCCATGTATACCCCACCTTTTTAATGACTGCTACTATTTTACATACAACACTTTGTTAGACCCATCAATGCAGCCTCATCAGTGCCCACCAATGCAGCCTCACCATTGCCCATCAAATGCAGCCTTGCCATTGCCATCAAACGCAGCCTATCAGTGCCCAAGAAATGCAACCCATTAATGCAGCTCATCAGTGCCCATCAAATGCAATCCATTAATGCGGCTTATCAGTGCCCATTAACACAACTTATCAGTACTCATCAACACAACTTATCAGTGCCCATCAATACAGCTTATCAGTGCCCATCAACACAGCTTATCAGTGCCCATCAATACAGCATATTAGTGCCCATCAATACAACTTATCAGTGCCCATCAATACAGCATATTAGTGCCCATCAGTACAACTTATCAGTGCCCATCTAATCAGCATATTAGTGCCCATCAATACAGCTTATCAGTGCCCATCAAATGCAGCCTACCAAGGAGAGGGGAGGGACCCGTACATCCAAGCCATGTGCTTGGTACAGAGACGGACATGGACATATCAGTCTATATACAGTAATACAATGTCAGTGACAGTGTTTCACTCAACGAGTCCAGGGCCCTGCTCTGCATGTGACGACTCGACCCTGCCGGTGTGAGGAACAATTTCAAACCCTGCCTCAGTGCCTCCTCCAGCCCAGGCTCCAGCTGTCACCAAGCCTGGAGCACCGCCGCCAGCAGGCCCACTACTCATATCCGATAGGCGATACAGCACGGGTGATGCTGCCGGCGCTGTTCAGGACAGGCAGAACGCCGGGAGGGAAAGCGGCTTCTAGGACGGGGGAGACACATGACCCAATATAGGAATCACGTATCATATGGGCAGAGAGCCAGAGCTGGCTGTACTAGGACAACAATCACTGAGACACTGATCATAGAAGAGCGCAGGGGATGTTCTTTGCTTCCCTTCCGGCGTAGGGACACCGCCACCGCTGCACCTCTGACACTACAGACGGACGGGGCGGCTGCCTGCTGAGAGTTAGTTACATGCTGCAGAGCCAGAGGAGAGTAGGAACACCAGTAACTGTGCGCCCTAGGCGGCTGCCTAGTTTGCCTAGTGGTAGCTCCGGCCCTGGGTTGCAATGTTATGACAGACTCATTATTAGTATCTCAAAGTAAACACACACACACAACAGGATGATGAGAAGAAGGAAACCACCCTCCTTCATAGGTATTGCTAGTGTGCAATCTAGACATCTCAAGTCTCCCGTGAGGTGCGGGAGCCTCCCACATTTTGCCTGTGGCTCCTAGACACCCGCAAGAGAAGTGCGATCTCCTGGTTCACAGCCTGGAATGATTGGTGGGGACAGCTGTGAGCACCACTCTCCCTGTATAGCTTTTTAGCCAACAGCCGCTTATCCTTCTCTGTCTTATGGCTGTCGGCTTAAAATTTATACAGGGAGAGCGGTGCTCACAGCTGTCCCTCCCGCAGCACTGATCATCCCCAGTGTTCTGTTTCTTGTGTGCTCCCCCATCCTCCTTCTCCGCCCCCTCCATGTCCTCCTCCTCTGCCCCCCATCCTCCTTCTCTGCCCCCTCCATGTCCTCCTCCGTCACCCCCCCATC
>BLSH010478497.1:347271-402694 GCA_018402905.1 Glandirana rugosa | reverse complement strand
CCCCCTTCCCCCCCCAGGGGACTGTACAGAGAAAACTCTGTCTCTTTCCCTGACTCCTGTCTCTAAGGGGTCTAGACACAGTGAGCGATCGCTCCTGTGTCCTGTGATAACTGAACAGCTTAAACTGCTTTGTTCTGCTTCAGTTTATGAATAGACAAGAGCCTGTGTCTCCTGTTCATTCATATTCAGTGCTGAGAAAGGGACTGGGGAATCTCTGTCCTCAGTCCCTTTCTCTGTCTCAAAAGAGACATGTCAGGGGACCCCCCCCTTCCCCCACCCATATCTCACCAAAGGCCACCAACAGGGCTGATAAAAAAATGCAATACATATTAAAAAATTAAATAATTGTAAAAAATGTTAAAAAATTACCTTAAATAATGTAAAATAAAAACCTACTGACACCACTCCCCCCTGCCCTACCAACACTGTCCACTGCCCCCACCCCCTCCCCCCAAAAAGCATTGTGAAAAAAAATTACATTGTAAAAAAACTACTGACACCAAACACTGCCCTACTGTCACTGTCCACTACTCTATTGACACCGTCCACAGCCCTGCTGACACCGTCCACTGCCCTACTGACTCCATCCACTGCTCTACTGACACCGTCCACTGTTCTACTGACACTGTCCACTGCTCTACTGACACCATCCACTGCTCTACTGACACCGCCTTCTGTTCTACTGACACCATCCACTGCTCTACTGACACCGTCCACTGCCGTACTGCCACCGTCCACTGCTCTACTGCCACCATCCACTGCTCTACTGACACTGTCCACTGCTCTACTGACACCGTCCACTGCTCTACTGACACAGTCCACTGCCCTACTGACACCGTCCACTGCTCTACTGACACCGTCCACTGCCCTACTGACACTGTCCACTGCTCTACTGACACCATCCACTGCTCTACTGACACCATCCACTGCTCTACTGATACTGTCCACTGCTCTACTGACACTGTCCACTGCTCTACTAACACCGTCTACTGCCCTATTGACACCATCCACTGCTCTACTGACACCGTCCACTGCTCTACTGACACCGTCCACTGCCCTACTGACACCGTCCACTGCTCTACTGACAACGTCCACTGCTCTACTGACACCTTCCACTGCCCTACTGACACCATCCACTGCCCTACTGACACCATCCACTGCTCTACTGACACCATCCACTGCTCTACTGACACATCCACTGCTCTACTAACACCGTCCACTGCCCTACTGACACCGTCCACTGCCCTACTGACACCATCCTCTGCCCTACTGACACCATCAACTGCCCTACTGACACCGTCCACTGCTCTACTGATACCATCCACTGCTCTACTGATACCGTCCACTGCTCTACTGACACCATCCTCTGCCCTACTGACACCATCCACTGCCCTACTGACACCGTACACTGCTACATACCCCCCACCCCTTTTCCCAGAAGCACTATGAAAAAAATATTTTTTAAAAATTATTTAAAAAACAAAACAACAAAACTGTAAAATAACAGATACAGTAAGAAGAACAAAAAACTACTGACACAATTAAAAAAAATAAAATTGTAAAAAAAATAAAGAACTGCTGACACCATCCACTGCCCTACTGACACCATTCTGCACATACTACCCACCGCCATACACTCTGCACTGTACTTTCCCTATGTAACATTACTGCAATTTTTTTTCTTATATATTTTATTTTTTATTCATACACTGTCCCTTTTTTGTAAACATCCCTTGTAATAGAAATAAGGCATGACAGGTCCTCTGTATGGAGAGACCTGGGGTCAATAAGACTCCAAATCTCTCCTCTACCTTTAACAACAAAAAAAATTGATCTTTTGCTTTAAAAAAAAAAAAATAGTTTACTTTGGCCCTAGACCGGAAGTGACTTCGCTCCAGTCCACCAAGACCATAGAGGCGAACAGAGACAATCTGTTCTCTGGGAACCTATATGCCCAGTCGCGCGCCCCCTCAGATTGTTTCTCAGGCGTGCCGGTAAAAATAGTGAGTCCAAGAAACACAGGCGAGCGGCAGGAGGAGGGGGGATTTCCACTCCCTATGGCTATGGGACAGGAAGGTAAATCTCCCCAATGGGTCACAGAGGGCAATAATAAAAAGAACTTACAGGTTGGGCAGCACAGTGGTGTAGTGGATAGCACTTTTGCCTGGCAGCAAAAGGGTCGCTGGTTCGAATCCCAACCACGACACTACCTGCCTGGAGTTTGCATGTTCTCCCTGTGTCTGTGTGGGTTTCCTCCGGGTACTCTGGTTTCCTCCCATACTCCAAAGACATGCTGGTAGGTAAATTGGATCCTGTCTAAATTGGCCCTAATATATGTATGAATGTGAGTTAGGGACCTCAGATTGTAAGCTCCTTGAGGGCAGGGACTGATGTAAATGCACAATATATATGTAAAACGCTGCGTAAATTGACAGCGCTACATAAGTACCTGAAATAAATAAATAAATAAATAATGACCATCCCTTTCTCTATTGTAAATAGAATAAAAAGGTTTATCTTATAGTTTTACTTTAATGCCATTCTCCTGCTAACATTTTTCATTTTGATTTGAACACAGTGGAGAAGAGTTAGAGCCTCTGTCAGTTCTTTATCGTATATTCCTACACATCTACCCCTCAATATCCTATACTACTGACACACCAGTCAATACTGCATTTGCATCATAATCTTTTATATGCTATTTGTAGCCCTGATGAAGGGAGACCCCTGAAACGTGTGGAAAGGTATGATATAGGAATCTGAATAAAATGAAATCTGGACTATGGACGTTCTGCTTTTGGAGCGTTCCTCTTTGCACACCCAGTCCCTACTCAAGGTTTTTATTGGGGAGATTTTGCCTCCCTTCCTGTCAGGACAGCAAGTGAAGGGAAATCTCTCCAGCACTTTTTTAGTAGAGTGTGACAGAGTTAGAACAGGGCTGGGCAACCTCAGCACGCTAGCTGTTGTGGAACCACAAGTCCCACAAGGCACTGCAAGACTCCAACAGCCACAGACATGACTCCAGGAGGCATGATGGAATTTGTCGTTTTATCACAGCCGGAGTGCCGAGGTTGCCTACCCTTGGGTTAGAACATATGATATCTTATTGCTGTTTATGCCTTCCAATTCCATTGACAACCCTTCTTTCTTACTAATTTCACAGGGACAGGAAGTGATGGACAGAGATGGAAACCAACAGAAATTGTAACCCTATCCCAGTTCTAGAAATTATTAAAAAAATAGACTTTTCGAAATGTTAAAAGAACCTAGAATGCAAATTGTATAAATTGTATATATCTATATATATATATATATATATATATATATATTTTTTTTTTTATATATATATAGATAGATAGATAGATATCTATAGATATCTATATATATATATATAGATATATATAGATATATATACACATACACACATATAAAGTTATAGTTTGGGTACTCATCCTGCCCCCAGCATTAGTAATAATAATAAAAAACATATATCAATAAAAAGAAAAACAATTAAAAAATATATATAATAATATATATATATATATATATTTTCCTTTCTTCTCCTTTATTTATTGACAACGAGTAAGGCCTATCATTTTGGAGGCTTACACGATGCTTGTAGCCTGTATATATATATATATATATATATTTTATTTATTTATGTAGTTTTTTCTTCTCCTTTATCTTTTACCCCTGCCTGCAACATTAGCAGTTAAGGCGTGACAGCGAGCGGGTCCTATAATTTCGGAGGCTTATGTGATGCTTGTTGCCCATTTATCTATATATACACATACTGTACACATACACACATATAAAGTTATGGTTTGGGTACTCATCCTGCCCCCAGCATTAGTAATAATAATAAAAAACATACATCAATAAAAAGAAAAATAATAAAAAAAAAGAAAAAAATATAATAATATATATACATATATATATTCTTTTCTTCTCCTTTATTTATTGACAACGAGTAAGGCCTATCATTTTGGAGGCTTACACGATGCTTGTAGCCCGTATATATATATATATATATATATATACATATATATATATATTATTTATTTATGTAGTTTTTTTCTTCTCCTTTATCTTTTACCCCTGCCTGCAACATTAGCAGTTAAGGCCTGACAGCGAGCGGGTCCTATAATTTCGGAGGCTTATGTGATGCTTGTTGCCCAGATATCTATATATATATATATATACCGTACACATACACACATATAAAGTTATAGACTGGCTACTCAGCCTGCCCCCAGCATTAGTAATAATAATAATAATGGTGATAAAAATCAAACATTAATAAAAAAAAAAAAATATATATATATATACTTTTTTTTTATTATTACTTTGTACCTCTGCCTGCCTGCAACATTCGCAAGTGCATCCTATAATTTTGGAGGCTTACATGATGCTTGTAGCCCGTGTATCTATATATATTTATTTCTTCTTCTCCTTTATTTTGTACCTCTGCCTGCCTGCAACATTAGCAGTTAAGGCCTGATGGTGAGCAGGGCCTATAATTTTGGAGGCTTATGTGATGCTTGTTGCCTGGCAACAGCTGTTCCAACCCCCATAAGGCCTGAGCTGCCATAAATCCCATTCTGTTGACAGAACCACTTACATCGATACGCCGGCACTTCCTGCACATTGGCTATTCACAAAATAATTGTTTGGATGTAATTACGTCTTACTTCCACCTTCCAAGAAAAGGGGAAAATGGGCGTTTACGTGTCCACTAATTTTCCATGTGAGAGCAACGCAGCAACCACACAACAACCCTCACTCATACCACCCAACTTTTTGAGATGGGGACGAGGGACACTTATTAACAAAAGTATGTAGGCATAGGACACACCCCCTGCCACGCCCGCCAGATAATGTAAAGAACAGCGCCCCACTGCAATTTTACTGACGCTGGGGACATTACCATAAATATATCATTACTATTATTATTTTTCATTTAAGAATGAACTCCAGTCTACACCAAAACATGTCTATTTCTTCTAATGGCGGAGTTGTTCTTTTATTTGGGGGGCAACCCCTGCGCCCACCTGCTCTAGGTCGTCAGTCACGCATCCCCCAGGTTGTCATGAAGCCCGGCACTTACCCCATATAGGCAGGCTCCTATGGGCGATGGGCTCCTATGGTTGTCAGGCGGGTTGTGGGCTCCTAGGGGCAGCGGGTGGGTTGTGGGCTCCTAGGGGCGGCAGGTAGGTTGTGGGTTGCGGTCTCCTACAGGCGGCGGGCGGGTTGCGGGCTCCTACGGGTGGTGGGCAGTGGCTCCTGTGTCCTTTCCTCCTCTTCTGCATCACGGCAGCTTCTGCCATGTGTCTCCTCCCTCCTCCTCCTAGGCATTCAATAGGATCGCCTGTCCTTTCAGCCAATCAGGTGACAGACCTCAAGACCCACTTCCTCATTGGCCCAGGAGGAAGATGAGTGTGGCAATAGCGAATATTCATTCCCTAATGTCACACAGCTGGGTGGGCCCAGGTAGCAATGCTCTGCGCCCCAAGCTCACCCTTTGTTGAAGCCCATTAGAGCCTCTGGCTCTAACCATGTGCTTCAAAAAAACACCCCCTCCCCCCATTTGGAATCCATGCATCCGGCGTCCTGCATGTAGATCGGGGGTGTATCCCATCGGCCATTTTTAACTTTTTCAGGGAAAAAAAGGTTCACCGAAAAGCAAAAGCCACCAGAAACCTGTTATTAGCCAGAGAAGCCTCTTCTGTGTACACCCCTGATACTGGTTTCACTTTCTTTCTATGAACGGACCGAATAGCAGGATCTCAGGTTAAACACACAGCAAGATGAGTCAGAGGATGAACAACCTCCTCCTCATGTGTGGAGACAGTGCCAGTCTGCACAGGCAGAGCTAGTGCTGGGCTTTCTTATTACACCACCCAGCATGCACTTCAAAGTCTGCCCCCTCTTCTGGGAATAACATCTTATATTGTAAAGTGCTGCACAAACTGTTGGCGCTATATAAATCCTGCATTATAATAATAATAATCTTCAAGAATTTATTATTTTGTACTAATAATAACAATGGCAAGCAGTCCCATTTTTATCAGTCAGGCCAGTGACTATCAGACAGGTAGTGTAATACTGACCTTTCCTGGGATCCAGCACTGGGTTTGCTTTCCAGTACATGGCCGCTTGCACTTCCAGATTTCACCCAATGTACCGGTGCCACTACCAATCAGGAAACAGCTCTTTTGATTGGCACCGGCTTTAAATGAGGAAGCAACGCATGGCTCAGCATTTAAGCAATGCATTGCTACACCTAAGCCGCCCGGTAAAAAAAATCTTACCTGTGACCCCTGTGCCTGTCCCCAATTCCAGTCTTGCATCACCTCTACAAGTGTTGCTGTTCCTCTATCCCTCTGTGTGCCCCTAAATGCACCCTGCGCACTCCTATGTCTTCAAGTGTGCCCAGTGTTACCATGTGCCTCCAAGTGCATTCCCATGTCTCCAGTGTGCCTCTGCGTCTCCAAATGTGTCCTGTGCACCCTTGTGCCTCCAAGTGACCCCTGTATCTCCAAGTGCGCCCCGTGCATCCCCCCCACACCTTCAAGTGACCCTGTGCCTCCAAATGCACCATGTCTCCAGTGCATTCCTGTGCACCCCCCATGTTTCCAAGTACACCTCTGAGCGACACTGTGCCTCCAACTGTGTCCGCATATCTCCAAAGCATCTCTGTGCATTATCATGTCTCCAAGTGCACCATGTGCTTCCTGTGCCTCCAAATGCACCCTTGTCCGACACCGTGCCTCAAAATGCACCCTTATGTGTCCAGTAAGCCCCCATGTCTCCTGTGCACCCTTATGTCTCCCTCCAAGTGTGCCCTGTGCTAGCCTATGTCTCCAAGTGCATGTCTCCAGTGTGCCCCTGTATCTCCAAATGTGCCCTGTGCATCCCTGTGTCTCCAAATGCACCCCTGGGTAACCCCATACCTCAAAGTGTGCCCCCATGTCTCTAGTGTGCCCCTGTGCACCCCTGTATCTCCAAATGTGCCCTTTGCCCCCAGCACCTTCAAGTCCACCCCTTTGTGACCTTGTATTTTCAAGTGCGCTCCTATGTCTCCAGTGTGTTCCTGTGCACCCCCACTGTGCCTCCAAGTCTGCCTCCATATCTCTGTGCATCCCCATGTCTCCAAATGTACCATGTGCACCCCCTGCCACCAAGTGCACCATTGTGTGACCCTGTGCCTCCAAATGCACCCCTGTGTGACCCTGTGCCTCCAAATGTATGCCTGTGTGACCCTGTGCCTCCATATGTTTCATTGTGCACTCCATATCTCTGTGCATCCCCGTGTCTCCAAATGCACCCCTGTATGACCCTGTGCCTCCAAATGTTTCTCTGTGCACCCCTGTGCCTCCAAATATATGCCTGTGTGACCCTGTGCCTCCAAATGTTTCTCTGTGCACCCCTGTGCCTCCAAATGTATGGGTGTATGACCCTGTGCCTCCAAATGTTTCTTTGTGCACCCCTGTGCCTCCAAATGTATGCCTGTGTGACCCTGTGCCTCCAAATGTTTCTCTGTGCACACCTGAGTCTCCAAATGCACCCCTGGTGACCTTGTGCCTCCAAATGTACGCCTGTGTGACCCTGTGCCTCCATATGTTTTATTGTACACCCCTGTGTCTTCAAATGCACCTGTGTGACCCTGTGCCTCCAAATGTTTCTCTATGCACCCCTGTGCCTCCAAATGTATGCCTGTGTGACCTGGTGCCTCCAAATGTTTCTCTGTGCACCCCTGTGCCTCCAAATGTATGCCTGTGTGACCCTGTGCCTCCAATTGTTTCTCTGTGCACACCTGAGTCTCCAAATGCACCCCTGTGTGACACTGTACTTCAAAAGGCACCCCCGTGTCTCCCGTGAGTTCTCATGTTTCCTGTGCACCCCTGAACCCCCCCCCCGGTGTCTACAAGTGTGCCCCTGTTCACTCCTGTGACTCCAAGTGCCCCTGTGCACCACCGAGCCTCTGAGTATGCCCCAGTGTGCCTCTAGCATTCCCCTGTGCATCTCCATGACACCTGTGTCTTGACGCTCCTGCAATCACGTGGACTGTCCATCTCTCAGTAGATATGGACCCCAGTCCATGACAGTTGGAATTGCTAATCATTAGAGGCTCAACCTCCCTGACCTCAGGGCTAAGTTCTACCCTGTATGTCTAATTCCAGTCCACTTCAGTGGGCTCAGCAATTTCGCTGCAAAATCAATTTAGCTGAGATCATTTCGCTCATCGCTACGTTCAGTGTGACTTTCGCTGGGGCCTCCACCCCCTAGATACGGCACAACGTCAGATGTAAAACAATAAAAAGCAAAAGCTGAAAATAAATTGACGGAGATATGGAGCCGATGTAAAGAGCCGAGGGAATGGATGGGGAAGAGCCTTCATCCAGAGAGGCTTCGTCTAGTGATGGTTTACCATCCATCCTGCCTTTCCCCGGGAGGGCAGATTGAGTGAGCCTGCCTTATAATTAGTCATTTTAAATGAGGAGGACCTGACAGAGCCGTGTTTTATGGTAATGACACACTTCCTTCGCTGAGATGAATGGAGTGACGGCAGTGAGCTAAGAGAGGGGAGGTGAGGTCATAGTACAGCTCCATCATTCCTAATCCCTGAACAGGGCCACGCCATTCCGATACACTACGGCGCCCCGCTGCCTCCATGCCGGAGTATTGTCCGGGGACTAAAGGGGAGGAAATAGAAAAGGGCCATCTAATTACATTGCTGGGGAAATTACAGCTCATCGCTGGGGGAACGGCTAAATACAAATTTAAAATGCATATCGGAAGAGTTTGAGCTGCCAAAAGATTTGTTATTCTGCTCAGCTAGTCTTGCGACCCAGATAAGTCTGCCAAACAGCATTTCCAGATCCCTGTTCTCCAGTGGAGTTAAGCGCTTGCCGGCTGCTTCACACAGGAGTACGGCAGCAAAGTGGCTCTCCTGCGCTGGGTCACATTCTAGAAACGTGATCCAGCACTTCCAGGTAAGGGCCGCACCGGCTGTGCTGGGATTAGTCACAGCGCAAACCAATCAGCAGGTGTGGGCCAATGGATGACTGCCAGCAGGGCTGGTGCAAGTATTTTTGACACCCTAGGCGAAATCTCATTTTGCTGCCCCCATTGGCTCCACCCCTGACTCCACCCCCTTTGCCCTGCCCATGTGACAGTAGCGGCGCTATATAGGAAGCATCGGCTCTGCTTCTTTTAGCGTTGGCTCCAGTGCTGAGCTGCGCCTCTAAATACATTACCGGTCGGACAGAGCAGCTGCCTGAGTTAGTTACATGCTGCAGTCTGCAGACGCAGAGGGAAACCAGCGGCCGGGCGCCCCTAGGCAGCAGTGCGCCCTAGGCGACTGCCTAGTTTGCCTAGTGGTAGCACCAGCCCTGACTGCCAGCACCCGCTGATCGGCGAGGAGACAGACAGGACGGAGCTCTGCATATGTGAACAAAGCAGAGCTCCGTCTTGTCAGTGGGGATGTGCTGGATTTTGTTTCCCTGCAAAATCCAGCACATTCCTTAATAAAAGCGGCACACTGTGTACACAAAAACACAGGGTAGGCACACAGTTAACCCTTTGATCGACTAGATGTTTAACACCTTCCCAGCCAGTGTCTTTAGTACAGTGACAGTGCATATTTTTAGCACTAATTACTGTAGCAGTGTCATTGGTCCTGACAAAGTGTCAAACATGTCAGTTAGTGTCTGCCTGTCCACCACAATATCGCAGTCCCGCTATAAGTTGCTGATCGCCACCATTACTAGTATAAAAAATAAATAAATAAATACAAATTCCAGCATATATCCCATAGTTTGTAGACGCTATGACTTTTGCGCAAACCAATCAATATACTGTACGCTTGGGATTTTTTTTTTAACAAAAATATGTAGCAGTATACATATTTGGCCTAAATTTATGAAGAAATTCGATTTTTTAAAATGTTTTATTGGATATGTTTTATAGCAGAAAGTAAAAAATGTTGTTTTTTTTTTTTTACAAAATTGTCGCACTTTTTATATTTTTTGTTTATAGAGCAAAAAATAAAATACGCAGAGGTGAACAAAAACCACCAAAAGAAATCTCTATCTGTGGGAAAAAAATGGCACAAATTTTAGTTGGGTACAGTGTCGCACGACCGCGTAATTGTCAGTTAAAGTAACGCAGTGCTGTATCGCAAAAAATGGCCTGGTCATGAAGGAGGGTAAACCCTTCCGGAGGCCAAGAGGTTAACGGTAAACTCCTGGTAAATACTTAGGGCACATTCACACTTAAAGCGGACCTCCGCCCTATTGTCATCTCGCACTGCCCTGCCTCCCCCCCCCCCCCCCTTACAAATGGATATTTTTTTTTTTTTTACAAAGTATTTTATTTGTGCTGAGCAGCACTCCTGTGTTTCTCACCTAGGTAAGGCTTTCTCCCCATTCCTGTGCATGTACAGATGGGTCCAGGTCCAGAGAGAGCCCTGCGGCACATTTGTGCATGCGCCAGTCTCCCTAGCCATCTGGGGGTTTCCCACGCACGTGCAATGATTGATAGCAGGGAAGTCCGATGCCTTCCCTATGTTTGCGCATTGCAAATATCAGGACGTTTCTAAATGTACCCTGATAAGAAGGGGTTAACCTCTTCAGCGCTCGAATCTGTACATTGCTTATGGACCAAGGCAGTTTTTACATTTCCACTATGAGCCTGTTTATTTGGTGACAAATTTGTCATTACTTAAAATAACAAAGTAATGCATACTGTACATTAAAAAATAAATAAATGAATGTTGCTGCGCCTATTCCCTTATACGTGCATAATAGTAAGTATAGATGATATCAAATCATAACTTCCATATAAAGTGCACTGGTGATAAACCCAAACAGTCAAACTCCTCTATGGGTATAAAATGATATAATTTTGGAAAAAAAATAAATAAATAAAATGATATATACTGTAATGATCTGTTTAACACACCCAATGTTATAGCCGTGCAAGAATTAAAGTTAAAAAAATAAAAAAAACCACAGTGAAAAACAATAAGTGAAATGCGACTCTTCAAAGTGTCCTTCAAATAATCCAGATATGTGATGCAGTTCATAGTGGACCAAAAAAATTCTCCACAATATTGTGCCATTATTATTATTATTATACAGGATTTATATAGCGCCAACAGTTTATGCAGCGCTTTACAAAGTAAAAGGGAGACAATACAGTTACCAGGGGCGTAACGATAGGGGTTGCAGGGGTTGCGATTGCAACCGGGCCCCATGTTCCAGGGGGCCCGTGTGCCTCCCTTGTACACTTGGGTAGGAGGGATGGTGGGGGCGGCATTTAGAGGAACCAATCTCCTCCAGTTTCCTGCTAATAGAGGAAATTGGTTCCTTTATATGCTGCCCCCGCCGCCCCTCCTATCCAGTTTACTGTTCCCAGGGTCCCTGTGTGCTTCCCTGGTCCCCCCACAGAGCTGCTGTCTTCCCTCCTCCTCTCTCCTGCCAGCTGCTGTAGAAGATGTTTCATGATGGAGAGATGGGAACGGGTCAGTAAATTTGTAATTTATGGGCTCATGACTTTTCTGAATGGACAGAGTCAGTGATTGGTACCAATTGGTTCATTCATAACTGAAGCATAGTAAACAGTTTTTACTATACTTCAGTTCCTGAATGAATGCGAGGTGCACAGCACACCTCCCGTTCATTCAGAAGGTGCACAGCGATTCCTGTCCATTCATTTTGTGCAGCTCAGGCTACACAGATGGAGATTGAGAGCTGAGGTTTGTTTAGGCCCCTGATACCTCATCAAAGCCCCCCAACAGAGCTCCTAAAAAAATTTAAAAAATAATAAAAATAAAATTGTAAAAGAAATAAAATGAAATGGTAAAAAAATAAAAAAAATTAAATAAAAATTAAAAACTACTGACACCAGTGAGGGAACTATCAGGATTGCAAAGGTTGCAATTGCGACCGGGCCCTGATATTTCACCACCATGGGGAGGGCCGAAGATGGCAGTAAGGGGGCCTGCTGCAGAACTTGTGAAAGGGTGCCGCTGCGGGACCGCGATAAAGGGACCCGCGATGGAAGGAAAAGGGCCCCAGGATCAGCGAGAAGAGGTCAGGGGGGACCAGGGGTCAGGGGGCCCTTCATAATTTCTTGCACCGGGGCCCTGAAGGTTATAGTTACGCCTCTGACAGTTACATATAATACAATAAAATACAAGAGGATTAAGATAGCCCTGCTCAGAAGAGCTTACAATCTAATAGGGTGGGGCAGGTAGTACAAAAGGTTCTAACTGTGGGGAGTGAGCTGATGGAAGAGGTAAAAGATTAGTTGGAGGTGTGATAGGCTTCCCTGAAGAGATGAGTTTTCAGGGATTGCCTGAAGGTAGCAAGAGAACGAGATAGACGGACAGGTTGAGGTAGAGAGTTCCAGAGGACAGGAGAGGCTCTGGAGAAATCCTGGAGACGAGCATGACTCCCACCACCATTCAAATAATACGCTCACCTCCACATTTGACCTCTCATAGCAGGTCAATTGCTCTTTCCCCTATTCTGGGGCACTAAAACTGGGCTCCTCTGCACTCCTCCTCCTATGCACCTTCTGATGTCCTGGGTTTCTTTCCGTAATAAGGTGTATAGCCCTTTAAATTTGCGATTATGTCTGTGTGCAAACTCATGCAGAAAAGGCATCCATGTGGTGTAGTAAGTTTAAATATGTATTTATTAAGGTTTGCAGCACTTACATTTAGGTTTAAAATTCCTGCTTTTAACTGACAGTGGACCTCGGAAGCTCCCGCGTCACTTCCGGTATCGGCAGCGTCACCCGGTTCCACCCAACGCGTATCGTCACAGCCACGTGACTTCCTCAGGGGTATGTCTGAGTTAGGATGAGGACCCCCGTACATGACGTCATCCCCCGGCCATCTCTGCATTAAGCTGTGCTGTTAGTGCCCGTTCATACAGGGGCGACTTGCGATCCGACTTGAGTTGTCTCAAGTCACCCCAAGTCGCTTGACATTTGAAATCCCATTGAAATGAATGGGAGCCGTCTTAATATACACTACTGAAGTCGCTCCGACTTCAAGGCGACTTCTGAAAAGGTTCCTGCACTACTTCTAGGCGACTTCTATCCGACTTGTGCCCATAGGATTCAATAGAAGTCCTCTGCAAGTCGGATCCCCATGTACATGGAAGCGACTTTACAGTTAAAAGAATAGAATTTATTTTTAGGCAGCCCCCTCCCTTCCCTTCTCTGATTGGTCAAGGCAAAGTCGCCTGGCAAAAGTCGTGCTGTAAAGTCGCCTGAGGTCCTTGAAGTCGCGCTGGAATTTGCGCTGAAATCGCCTAGCGAAGTCGCGCCGAGGTCGGGTCGCCCCTATGTGAATGCAGGCTAAGTGTTTATGAGAGTCAAGTGATTTTAGGTCAGCACTGCCTATAGTGCCATTTCTTATAAGTGCAATATTTTATCCTAATATTAAATGAGTGTTTTAAACGGAGAGCGCTAGGGTTGTGTACTTTTTTCCCCTGCATGTGTGCAGTTGGGATTTGAGATCCACCCATCCATCCATTCAGTGAGGAATTGGAGACGCTAGCTGTTTGCTTCATCCCCAGAGAGGGAAAACTGCTTGGTTGAGACCTACTGGTAATGCAGGGGTCATGTCAGTGAGGTGAGCCGCTCATCTATGGTGGGGGATTCACACTGTTCAGTTGTGTCACTTTGGTGATTTTTGTGGATTGAAGTTGGATAAGATTCATCGATTCTACAGAATATTTTTTCACATATGGACACTTGTTGGATTATATATAAATTTGGAAAGAACTCAAGCATATATATATATTTGTTTGTGTGCACATTTGTACTTTGCACTGATAATTTAATGTATTTATAAGGAGTTGCGCTACACTAATTTTGAGATACCCCTGAGGAAGTCATGTGACCGTGATGACACACGTTGAGTGGAGCCGGATGATGCTGCCGATACCGGAAGTGACGCGGAAGCTTCCGAGCCCCGCTGTCAGTTAGAAGCAGGCAGTGTCTTTTTTTTTGTAAAGGTGCAGCAGCTGATTAATAATTATAAAATCACTCCCATTCACTCTGCACATGGACACAGACAAACAGCTACTTCTTCAGAATAACAAAAGGTAGGAATCTACAACAAAGTTTGTAAAAATCCCTGCAATGTACGTAGATCACCCCAAATGTTTTTTTTCTCAACAAAACTGGAGTTACTCTTTAACCAGTTTCACACTGCTTACCGCATTATTTACGGCGGCAGGACGCTGGCTGCGAATCGCCGTAAAAAGGCGGCGATCTGCGAATGACCGCTAGGGGGCGCACGCACGCGCCCGCCGCACTCCTGAGGAGTGTGCCCGCGGCTCGGGCGGACCTGATGTCCGCCGGCGAGCCACGATGAGCGGCCACAGGCAAAGAACGGGGAACCGCCGATGTAAACACGGCAGTTCCCCATTCTGAAAGTGCAGGCATGGGTGATCTACTGATCCCTGTCACTGGCATCAGTTAGATCTCTCATGCCCATGGTAGCCCAACCCCCCACAGTAAGGACACACCCAGGGAACACAGTTAACCCCTAGATCTCCCCCTGCAGGTTAACCTCTTCACTGCCAATGACATTTATGCAGTAATCAGTGGACATTTAAATTTCTGATCGCTGAATAAATGTCATTGGTCCCAAAAAAGTGTCAAAAATGTCCGACATGTCCGCTGCAATATCGCAGTACCGCCAAAAATCGCAGATCACTGCCATTACTAGTAAAAAATAAAAAAAAAAACTAGAAATTAATTCTCACCATCCGTAAATGCGGCCATTTTGCGCAAACCAATCAATAAGCGCCGATTGCGATTTTTTTTTTTATCACAAATATGAGGAATTATATAAATCGGCCAAAACCGGTGAAAAAAAATGTTTTTTTATATTTTTTTTTTTGGATTTGAATTTTAGCAAAAAGTAAATAATTTGGGGTTTTTTGCAAAATGGTCGCTCTTCTTTGTTTATAGCGGCGATCAGAAATGACGCAGAGGGGATCAAATACCACCAAAAGAAAGCTCTATTTGTGGGAAAAAAAGGACGCAAATTTTGTTTGGGTACAACGTCGCACGACCGCGCAATTGTCATTTAAAGCGACGCAGCGCCGAATCGCAAAAAGTGCTCTGGTCCTAAACTGGGAAATTCTTCCGGAGGTGAAGTGGTTAAATAATGTCATAAGCAAATCAATACTCCCACCTTTCATCGACACCGATCAGCTATAACATTATGATCACTGACAGGTAAAGTGAATAACATTTATTATCTCATTACAATAGCATGTGAAAGTGGGTGGGATATATTAGGTAGCAAATGAACATGTTGTCACTGAAGTTAATGTGTTGAAAGAAGAAAAACGGACAAGAATAAGGATTTGAATGACTTTGACAAAGGCCAAATTGTATTGGCTGGACGACTGAGTCAGAGCAACTCCAAACCTGCAGCTTCTTCAGGATGTTCCTGGTCTGCAGTGGTCAGGGCTGGTGAACTGGAGACGGGTCATGGGCAGCCAAGGCTCATTGAAGTATGTGGAGAAAAAAAAGCCTGGCCTGTGTAGTCCAATCCAATAGAAGAGCTACTGGAGCTCACATTGCTGAAAAAGGTTAATACTGGTTCTGATAGCAAGGTGTCAGAACACACAGTGCATGGCAGTATCAGAACTGGACCACAGAGTAATAGAAGAAGGTGTCCTTGAGGTGTTGAGTTAGCCTGCAAATTCTCCAGATCTCAATCCAATCCTGCATCTGCGGGATAAGCTGGAAAAACAAGTCCGATCCATGGAGGTCCAACCTTACAGGAATTAAAGGATCTGCTACTGACAGCCTGGTGCCAGGTACCACATGATACCATCAGAGGTCTAGTGAAGTCCATGCCTCAAGGGATAATACTCAGTATTAGGTGGGTGGTCATGTAATGGCTGGTCAGTGTACAAACAGTATAATTGAAATAGAAATTACAATGTAACAATACAAAAATTCATTGTACTTTACTCAATGACACTTACAGACTATCTGTAAGGGAGGAGCGGTTGTGTTTTGGCAGCCCTCCTGTGCAAAACAAAGCAATTACTGGCTGCCACTTTGACAGCCAGTAATTGCTGGTAGTATGAGCAGGAGAAAGAGGAGCTGGACTTTTAAGATATATCCTAAGTTTTTTAACCAGTACAAATCTGCGCTATAGCCGGAAGACGGCTACAGCGCGGACCTGAATTGCCGGGGGGACGCCCATGGACGTCCGCCCCTTTGCGCGCTCCCCGCGCACACTCACATCCTCTATTAGAGCGGCAGACCGGGGAACCGCTTATGTAAACACGTCGGTTTCTCCGTTCTGTGAGGGGGGGACATAACAGATCTACTGATCCCTGTGATCGGGATCAGTTAGATCTGTTATGTCCCTGGCAGCCCTGCCCCCATACAGTTAGAACACACCCAGGGAACACAGTTAACCCCTTCACTGCCCCCTTAGTGTTAACCCTTCACTGCCAATGACATTTATACAGTAATCAGTGGATATTTAAATTTCTGATTGCTGTATAAATGTCGTTGGACCCAAAAAAGTGTCAAAAATGTCCAACATGTCCGCTCCAATATTGCGGTCCCGATAAAAATCGCAGATTGCCGCCATTCCTAGTAAAAAAAAAAAAATAGAAAACGCCATAAATCAATTCCCATAGTTTGTAGATGCGATAACTTTTGAGCAAACCAATCAATATATACCAAAGATATGTAGAAGAATATAAATCGGCCAAAACTGATGTATCATTTTTTTTATATTTTTTTTTTTTGGGATATTTATTATGGTAAAAAGTAAAAAATATTGTTCTTTTTTCAAAATCGTCACTTTTTGTTAATTTATAGCGCAAGAAATAAAAACCGCAGTGGTGATCAAATACCACCAAAAGAAAGCTCTATTTGTGGGGAAAAATGATAAAAATTTTGTTTGGGGACAACGTCACACGAGCGCGCAATTGTCATTCAAAATGCGACAGCCCTGAAAGCTGAAAATTGGTCTGGGCAGGAGGGGGGTTTAAGTGCCCAGTAAGCGGGTGGTTAAGACGTATCTCTTATGCTCCAAATCCTCAAGTGGTTTTGCATGTAGTTAGTATAAGTATCTAAACCTGCCTGGATCTCAGCTTCCTGTAACATCCATTATGAAACATTTCCAATGGATGGGTGACACATAGAAACAGGCGCATTAGCTGTTGTAATGGCAGCCATCATCTCTGGAGAGTGTTCACCTTACTGGGATGCGGTGGCCGACCTCTGAGCACTTCAGAAGGGGTTGGATATGATTTCCATTCCACTTCTTTACTTGATTTTTGGAACAAGCTTTTTTTGTTCTATCATGGAGGACTGGTTTTATTATTGATGCCTATTCACTTAGTTGGTTTTGTTAATGTTAAATTGATTCATTAACAATTTTTTGGCGCTACACACTTTTGCATACTGTAACATCCTGCACAGCAGCACTGAGACTGGAGAGGAAGGAACAGCAGTCCCCAGCCAATCAGAGGAAGAGACAGCACTCTCCAGCCAATCGGAGGAAGGGACGGCACTTCCCAGCCAATCAGAGCAAGCAACAGGACTCCCCAGGCAATCAAAAGCAGGGACAGCACTCCCCAGTATATCTGAGCAAGAGACAGCATTCCCCAGCCAATTAAAAGAAGGGAAAGCACTCCCCAGCCAATCAGAGGAAGGGACAGCACTCCCCAGATAACTAGAGGAAGGGACACCACTTCTCAGCCAATCAGGGGAAGGGACGGCACTCCCCAGCCAATCGGAGAAAGGGACAGCACTCCCCAGCCAATCAGAGGAAGGGACAGCACTCCCCGGACAACTAGAGGAAGGGACAGCACTTCTCAGCCAGAGGAAGGGACAGCACTCCTCAGCCAATCGGAGAAAGGGACAGCACTCCCCAGCCAATCAGAGCAAGCGACAGTACTCCCTAGGCAACCAAAAGCAGGGACAGCACTGCCCAGTATATCTGAGTAAGAGACAGCATTCCCCAGCCAATTAAATGAAGGGAAAGTACTCCCCAGCCAATCAGAGGAAGGGACAGCACTCACTAGCCAATCGGAGGAAGGGACAGCACTGCCAGGAAAATGAGAGGAAGGGACAGAACTCCCCAGCCAATCATAGGAAGGCACAGCACTTAAAAGCTACTCAGAGGAAGGGACAGCACTCCCCAGGTAACCAAATGAAGGGACAGCACTTCCCAGCCAATTAGAGGGTGGGACCGCACTCCCCAACCAATCAGGACTCTCTTGCTTTGCTTTCAGCCTAAGGCTTGGTTCAAACGTGCAGCTTGGGGGCAGTAAAAACAGGCAGTTGAACCGTGGTTTTACTGCTCCCCAATTACCCAACTAAACGGTGACATGCGGCACTCATGGCTATACACATGTCACAATTACAATGCTGTGCTTCGCTGCCACAGCAAAAATGAAACAGCATGACGCTTTTGGAGGTGTTGCTGCTGCCGAACAGAACTAATGCAGATCTATGGGGCCACCCTACAACCATGTTTGACTATGGTGCAGAAGTGCGGCATTTAAAAGGTTAAATCAGGAGGTTAAGAGGAAACCTCACAGCCTGTCAAGTGGCTCTAAAAAGTGATCTGGGCGTGCACATCTGAATGAGCCATAATGCTATAAGGATGCTTACAGCAAGGGAGAGCACACAAATGACCTCATCAGCGTGCTGTTACTCCTTCACTGTCCAATGGTAGGCTGGGGGGTGGGCGTGGCTAAAGATGCAGGTCATCAGCAGCCATTCATTCCTTGAAGCATTGCCTTCATTTCATGGCGGAGGTGGCTGTTGAATTTTATACATGGAGGAAGTTTTTCATCCATTTTTTCATCCGTGGTCATCAGTTTTTCATCAGTTTTTTTTTACATCCACTACCAATGCAAAAACGGATGAAAAACTGACCATTCATCAGTTTACATCCGTTTTTCGTCCGATCCGTTTTTTGACGGATGAAAAATAGGGCTTTCATCTGTTCAAAAAAAAAAACAGATGTTGGCGGAAGCGGATGAAAACGCATTCAAATGAATGATCATCCGTTTTTCCATAGAGATGCATTGATGTCCGTTTTTTAATTCTTCAACGGATGGATGAAAAACGGACAAACGGTCCGTATGTGTGAAAGGGGCCTAAACCCAGACCACAGCCCAGTGTGCTGATTGGACAATGAAAGAGCAGCAGCACATTAATGAGGACATTCTTGGGCCTCCCCCATCCATAATGTAGAAACATACTGTATATGTACATGGGGGCAGGCAGGTTTTCTCGCAATTAGAAGTGCTGCATAGTAACCACACTATTGTCTCCCAATGCAAGTCTATGGGTCATGACTGACTGACTCAAATCTATGGATATGTAAGATGACATACAGGAAATATGGAACAGCATGTCAACAAAAATCACACAACTGTTAAAGCAATGATGCAAGATGTCTAAAGTCACCCACAAAAAAGAAATTTTAGGGGCCCACTTGCACTGTTGCCACGCATTAAAGTGCACATGACCGTGCGTAGCGTTAAGGCAGCCCATTCAATTAAATGAACTGTGCAATGCATTAAAAAAGCTGCATGCAACCTTTTCTGGCAGTGCAACATAATGAGGATGCATTGTGGTGGTGCACTGGGGTTCCATTTAGAATGAAAGGCACTACATCACCCTAATGCGTGATATCATGTGTTTCAGTAACATGTGCGTTACTGTAGCAGAATAGTGTGAACAAGCCACTGGGGCGTCATTCAGACAGGCTGCTGCATTCAGATTTACTGTGTTTGCTATGCTTCAGTTTTTGAATGTACAGGGAAACTGTGCAGAGCTCTTCCTGATCATTCATTCTGTGCAGCTGAGACTCAAGAGATGGAGATTGAGGGCTGTGTCTTCAATCATTTTCTTTGTCTCAAAAGTGAGACATCAAGGGTCTGTTTAGATCCCTGACATGTCACCAAAGTCCCCAACAGCCTAAAAATAATTGTAAAAAATAATACATTTGTAAAAATAAATACATATAAAAACTGCTGACAAAGTTTACTACCCTACTGACACTGTCCTCTGCCCTACTGACACTGTCCTCTGCCCTACTGACACTGTCCACTGCTCTACTGACACCATCCACTGCCCTACTGACACCGTCCACTGCCCTACTGACACCATCCACTGCTCTACTGACACCATCTACTACTGTACTGACACCGTCCACTGCTTTACTGACACCATCCACTGTCCTACTGACCCCATCCACTGCTCTACTGACACCATCTACTGCTCTACTAACACCATCCACTGCCCTACTGACACCATCCACTGCTCTACTGACACCATCCACTGCTCTACTGACACCATCCACTACTCTGCTGACACCATCCACTACTCTACTGAAACCAACTTCTGTCCTACTGACACTGTCCTCTGCTCTACTGACACCATCCACTGCTCTACTGAAACCATCCACTACTCTACTGACACCGCCCTCAATCCTACTGACACCAATTTCTGCCCAACTGACACCGTCCACTGCCCTACTGACACCATCCACTGCTCTACTGACCCCATCCACTGCTCTACTGACCCCGTCCACTGCTCTACTGACACTGTCCACTACTCTACTGATACCGCTTCCTATCCTACTGACACCAACTTCTGCCCTTCTGACACTGTCCTTTGCTCTACTGACACCATTCACTACTCTACTGACACATCCACTGTTCTACTGACACCGTCCACTGCTTTACTGACACCAACCTCTGCCCTACTGACACTGTCCACTGCTCTACTTACACCATCCACTGTTCTACAGACACATCCACTGCTCTACTGACACCGTCCACTGTCCTACTGACACCGTCCTCTGCCCTACTGACACTATGCACTGCTCTACTGATGCCGCCCACTGCTCTACTGACACCATCCACTGTCCTACTGACACCAACCTCTGCCCTACTGACATCATCCATTGCTCTACTGACATCATCCACTGGTCTACTGACATCATCCACTGTCCTACTGACATCATTCTCTGCCCTACTGACCCATCCACTGTCCTTCTGACACCATTCACTGTCCCAATGACACCAACCCTTTCCCTGACACTGTCCACTGTTCTTCTGACACCGTCCACTGCTCTACTAACACCATACACTGCCCTACTGACACATCCACTGTTCTACTGACACCAACCTCTGCCCTACTGACACTGTCCACTGACCTACTGACACCGTCCACAGCTCTACTGACTGACACTGTCCACTTTTAAGGTAGGCTAAGTTTACATTGAGGAGGAGATTCTGTCGGCAGGATGGATTGCCAGCTGTATGGTCTACCTGTCTAAGTGGCAGGGACCCTATGAACTGGATCATGTGTGATGGATAGTAAAATAAAGTCAAAGGAGGGAGGAGCAGCCAGTTCGGGAAAGAAGCCAACCTTCTAAGTGGCAGGGACCCTATGTTAGGGCCTGCTGCATAACAGAACCTTCCAATGGACTGGGCCTTGACCACAAGTGTGCAAGGCCTCGTAAAATATACAGTAGCTTCCCTCTACTGTATGTCTTCGAACTAAAGCAAGTAAAGTGTATGTAACATGTAAAAGAACTGGTGGAGGAATATCAATGTTCGATGCTATTTCCCTCAAAATGACTCTGTATTCAGCACCAGAACAAGCGTCACTGGCAAGTGAAAGGATGTTATCCTAGCAGTGTGCGGCCCGGTGCAGTCGTTTGGGCTCCAGCCACAAGGGGCACTAACTCACACCTAAAAAAAACAAGTTGCATCCAACCGGCTACAGCTGCTGATCTGTGTATTACAACAGTACCAGGTCCAGCTGTCAGAATACAATGCCCTGGTGAGGGGGATTCCTCCATCCATACAAGCAAGGTAAATGGAGGAATCCTTTTTGGGACATTGTTCAACCCACTGGCTAAACGAGAAGCAGTGTTGTTACCTTAGGCCAGTGATGGCGAACCTTGGCAGTTGAGATGTTTTGGAACTACATTTCCCATGATGCTCATGCACTGTGCAGTGTAGCTGAGCATCATAGGAAATGTAGTTCCAAAACATCTGGGGTGCCAAGGTTCGCCATCACTGCCTTAGGACATGTAGCACCCTCTAGTGTACAAAGTTGGTAGGGAAATTTAGTTGACTCACAGTAGCTGAAGTGAGTTTGGGTAATTGCTATGGGTTCAGATATAGGTCAGGCTGGAGGGCTCTATAGGTAAGGCTCCCGGAACCTCCCCCTGGTTGTAGAAACGACCATAAAGTTCTTGAAGCTAGTTGGCAGAGGTGAGGGGGGCAGAGATCTGCATGTTTATGAGAATTTGACCAATCCCCAGGCAGGAGGCCTGGCAAGGTGGTTGGATGGGCTCATAAATATAGAAGAGCCTGACAGCAAGGTATTGCTGTTGGGTGGAAGATGGAGTGTTGAGGTTGGAGTAGTGAGGCCTGTGAGGGGATCCCCAGGGCTGGGGGGCTCTGCCTCCAGGTTGGAGCTGTGGAGAGGAAGAGAAGCTGCAGAGGGATCTCCACTAACCTACCATCTCATTCAGGAGACAACCTGCCCAGTGAGCAAAGATCTGTCCAGCAGGAGGCCTGAACAGTAGTCTATGAAAGCAGCAGGGTTCAAGGGACAGTGTGAATACCTCTACCTATCACCCCCAGGACCTACAAGGGAGAAGGCAGCAGATCCAATATTCAGCCAGCCTTTAAAGGGATAGCGTCACAGCTTACCTAAAACACCTGCTCTGGGACACTTTTCAAGGCAGCCAAGAGGGCAGGAAATGCTCCTGCAAACAGTTGGGACTTCACCAGTTGTATTAAGGGGACATAGAGCTCTTGCCAGCAGTTGAAATATTGGATACCAGTGGTGGCCCATCAATGCAGGGCGCAGGAGCGCCTCCCCCCTAATCCATGTGCCCAGCCCCTAATCTACATGGATGATGCTGGACGCATGGATTCCATTGCCGTTTTTTTTAAGCACATGATTAGAGCCTGAGGCTCTGATTGGCTTCAAAAAAGGGTCAGCTCAGGGCGCAGTGAGCCCACCCAGTTGTGTGAGAATAGCAAATTAATATTTGCAATTGTCTTCCTGATTCTCCTCCCGGCCAATCAGGAAGGATGTCCTGTGACCCGATTGGCCAGGGGGTCTCAGGACCCACTTCCTGTTCAGCCAGCAGGTGAAGCATTGCAGTCCTAACCCCATTCGTAGCTCTGCCGGAAGAGGGGGTTCTCCGCGATCTGCCCCCGCAGCTCATTCTTTACCCCCCAGAAGTCTCCGTCCAGGAAGAGGGACAGGGAAGTTGGTGTGCTCGCCAGGGCTCTTCCTTCTCCCTTCCTCCTAAGGTAAGGAGGACTCTGATCGCCGCTTTCCCACCAGCAGCCACTGTTGGATACTAAACCTGTAAGGACTGAAACTATTCTAGAGGGAGTACAGTCTGTGATTCATTTTTTTATTTTGTCTTTTCTGAAAGAAGTATATAGAGAAATTTTGTCCTCTCATCAGTTTTGGAAATCCCATAACACCTCATCTCCATCCAAGTTGATATTCCCCAATAAAACATAAAAACAAACCCAAAAGACTGGTTCCTGACTGAGGATGCAAGTTGGAAAATGTGTGTTGCCTGGCTGTGTGGGAGTAGGGGGACACAAAATCTAGTGGCCCTCTAGGGGGTAGCACTACTGACAGGACTACAGAACACCTTCCCCAATTCTCTTCTCCATAACACAGGGGAGGTGTTTGTTATCTCAAGAGAGAACTGGGAACAATGCAACTGATAAATGTCAGTACAGGCAGAGGGCACAGGAGGTAATCAACAGTTTTTTATTCTTTCTTTTGCACTTTTGGAGCAGATAAAACAAAATTCTTTCAACGGTGACCATAAAGAAGCAAATAAGAGAAGATTATTGTTAGGATTTGCGTACATTTTACGTGTTCTCTTCTTCCACCTCCTGACACCTATGGGGTGATGCTAGTAAATGGGATACTTGTGGAACACGTCTGACAGGTGAGAAAACCACATTCTGATATTCTTCAGGGGATTTTTGTGCTTTAAATTATTCAAAGAATGCCTGACGTACATAACCTCTTATACAATATGTATGGGGTAAGGTAAATAGTCTGCGGTGGAAAGGTCGGATGGAGCATAGTCTACTCCTGTCCAAAACTGCCATCAGGAGGGATGTGAAGAGAACCTGTCATGACTGCAGTGTGGGTATTGCCTCATTTCCTTCTGGCTTCATACCAAGAAGCTGGCTTTCCAGTACCCGCCTGGCATTGAGCGCCTGCTATAGGGCGAAGATGTGAACAGTGCAGCAGAACACAATTCTGCCACATTGTAACAAGAAGCTCTTCATTTTACGCTTGTATACATACAGCTCCCTGAACAAATGCATTTTTGTTGACGTGGCGCATAGTGGCATTATGTTCAGTCCTTAAAGCCTCGTACACATGGTTCGACGGTCGTATACAACAGGTCGTACTAACGACCGTTGTATGCAATATCGATCGTTTGTATGCGCGATTAGAATAGTCGAACATACGACGGTCGTACAAGGGGAGTTGTATGAGCAGACTAGAAAACCTGGTCGTACCAACAAGCGCTCATACGACCGTTGTATCGTGTGTACAGAGCAGTTGGTACAACAAGTTGTATTGTGCAAAACACGCATGCTCAGAAGTCAGGAACGGCCGGATGCTAATTACATGCACCTGAACGTTCTTTCTGTGGTCGTACGATCGTGTAGTGCAGTCAGTATGCAAGTTACATTATGCAACATACGATTTGCGACGATCGTACGTACGATCGTCACCCCGTTTGTACGAGGCTTAACTCACCGACCCCTTCTACCAATCCAAACGTATCTAGTTCTTGCCATAACAGCCCGCCACATTGCTCACATCCTGCTACCGGCCTCTTTTTTTCTTAAAGCCAAAGTAGGTGCCATAGAATCCCATAGATTTCAATGGGGGGCTGTCTTTCAAGGCATCTCTCAGCCTTCTTGCAGTCTACAAGGTTTGACTGTGCACACAGGGGCTTTGAGTCTAATGGGGTTCTACTATGCATGTATGGACTTTCAGCCTAGGAGCTTCTGCTGCACATGTAGGGACTGTGTGGTTGATTTACTAAACCTGGAGTGGAAAATCTGGTGCAGCTGTGCATAGAAACCAAGCAACTTCCAGCTTTTTTTTAAAAAAGCTTAATTGAACAAGCTGAAATTAGAAGCTGGTACATGTGTAGTAAAACCCCATAGACTCAAAGTCACTATGTGCATATTAGAAGCCTATAGACTCAAAGAGGTTGATTTACTAAACCTGGAGAGTGCAAAATCTGGTGCAGCTCTGCATAGAGACCAATCAGCATCAAGTTGTTGTTTTGTCAAAGCTTAATTGAACAAACTGAAGTTAGAAGCTGATTGGATAGCATGCACAGCTGCACCAGATTTTGCACTCTCCAGTTTTAGTAAATCAACTCCTTTGAGTCTATGGTGTTCTACTACACATGTAGGGACTTTGAGTCTCTGGAGTTCTACTACTCATGTAGGGCCTTTGAGTCTATGGGGTGCTATTACACACATAGTAGCCTACTATGCATGTATGAACTTTCAACTTATGGGGTTCACATTTAGGGACTTTGGGATTCTATAGACATGTAGGAACTTTGAGTCCATGAGGACCTACTATACACGTAGAGACTATGGGGTTGATTTACTAAAACTGGAGAGTGCGAAATCTAGTGCAGTTGTGCCTGGTAGCCAATCAGCTTCTAACTTCAGTTTGTTCAATCAAGCTTTGACAAAACAACTTGATGCTGATTGGTTTCTATGCAGAGCTGCACCAGATTTTGCACTCTCCAGGTTTAGTAAATCAATCTCTTTGAGTCTATAGGGTTCTAATATGCACATAGTGACTTTGAGTCTATGGGGTTTTAGTACACATGTAGGGCCTTTGTGTCTATGGGGTACCATTATGCATATATTAGTCTACTATGCATGTATGGACTTTCAGCCTATTGGGTTCTACTGCACATGTAGGGACTTTGAGTCTATGGGGTTCAACTACATATGTCAGGACTTTGAATCTATGGGGTTCTACTAGGCATGTAGAGACTTTGGGTCTATAGGATTCTACTACACATATAGGGACTTTGAGTCTATGGGGCTCCACTACACTACTACTACCTCAACCCGATAGAACACCTTTGGGGTGAATTAGAGCGGAGACTGCGAGCCAGGCCTTCTCATCCAACATCAGTCCCTGGCCTCACAAAAGTGCTTTGGTAAGAATGGTTAAACATCCCCATAGACACTCCTAAACCTTGTGGACATCCTTCCCAGAAGAGCTGAAGCTGTTATAGCTGCAAAGCTGGGCCAACACAATATGGAACCCTAGGGACTAAGACCCCATTAAGGATGGGCTCGAGCGTGTTCGCAAGTGCACATGCCCGAGCCCGCCAGGAAGTGAACCCGGCGCTGTGCTAATCACAGGCAGGAAGACATTTCCCCGATTGCTGCAGCCACACATCAGGGAATGTCTCCCTGACTGTGATTAGCGCAGAGCCGGGTTCACTTACTGGCGGGCATGTGCACTTGCAAACACGCCCGAGCCCATCCTTAGACCCCATACACACTATTAGATTTTCTTCAGATTTACCAGAACCATGTAGTGCAAGGGCCTGCCTGATTACATACAAATTGAAACTCTTAAGCCTCGTACACACGGGACGACGATCGCACGTACGACTGTGTTGAATCGTATGTTGGCTGTTGTATGTGCAGCATACTGACTGCACTACACAATCGTACATCCGGGGAAAGAACGTTCAGGTGCATGTAATTAGCAGCCGGCCATTCCTGACTTCTGAGCATGCGTGTTTTGCACAATACAACTTGTTGTACCAACTTCTCTGTACACACGATACAACGGTCGTATGAGAGCTTGTTGGTATGACCAGGTTTTCTAGTCTGCTCATACAACTCCCTTGTACGACCGTCGTATGTCGGCTGTTCAAATCTCGCATACGAACGATCGATATCGCATACAACAGTCGTGAGTACGACCTGTTGAATGCGATCGTCGTCCCGTGTGTACGGGGCATTAGGCCCCTTTCACACTGCTGCGACTTGAAAGCACGATTTTGCCGCAATTTTACCGTCATTCCGCAGCCACGATTTCAGGGAATGCCTATGTAAACTTGAAGTCTATGGACCTCAACTTGCATCAAAGTCGGACTAAAGTAGTGCAGGGACTACCTTGAAGTCGCACAGATATGAATGGTACTCATTGAAAATCATGGGGTATGACTTGTCGTGCAACTTTGCAGTCCCAAGTCGCAGGACAAGTCGCACAAGTGCGAAAGGGGCCTTAAGGTTTGACCTCATATTATATGGTTTTGGTAAATCTGAAGACAAAAATCTGCATAAAATCTAATAGTGTGTATGGGGTTTAAGACTGGGATGCCATTAAAGTTCATGTGTGTGTAAAGACAGGCATCCCAATACTTTTGACAATATAGTGTATGAGGGCAAATTCTAAATTTCAGGACTCACCAGTCTTCCTACACCTTACAAAAGAGTGACATTATTTTGAGAACAGTGAGGTGCACATTTTGGACAGAGAGAACAACTGGTTAAGAAGATCAAAGAGGCCATCTATATGAAACTTCAACAACCATCCCTGAACAGGGATGAGGGCCTTCAACGCCATCTGTCTTCCACATATGATGTCCTTTTAACATCTTTACCAAGCCGACTTGGCAACAATTGACACCTTCACCCATTTGAGTCAAAGATGAACACCAATGCAAACACCAAGGATGGCTGCTACTTTCACACTGGGACAGGCGGGCGGTAGCGGTAAAGCACTGATCCGTTTTGGGGTGTTGTTAATCTAAAGCCTCGTACACACGGGGCGACGATCGCGTACAACAGGTCGTACTAACGACCGTTGTATGTGATATCGATCATTCGTATGCGCGATTTGAACAGTCGAACATACGGCGGTCGTACAAGGGAGTTGTATGAGCAGACTAGAAAACTTGGTCGTACCAGCAAGCTCTCATACGACCGTTGTATCGTGTGTACAGAGAAGTTGGTACAACAAAGTTGTATTGTGCAAAACACGCATGCTCAGAAGTCAGGAATGGCCGGATGCTAATTACATGCACCTGAACGTTCTTCTGCGGTCGTACGATCGTGTAGTGCAGTCAGTATGCTACATACAACAGCCAACATACAATTTGACACGATCGTTGTCCCATGTGTACGGGGCTTAACATTGACACCCACAGCAGGTCGCATGAACTCTGCGATTTTAAGCAGTGGAATGCAGGGAAATTCAGCAAATCTTCTGCATTTTCCATCAGCATCAGTGTGAATGACGGCTGAAAGTGAAAGTAAAAGAAAATCACAAATTTTGGGTTGTCCCCAGAAAAGTAATAGAGGGCAAATCTTCCAATGGGGACACTAGTTCTGGTGCCCTGGGGGTTCCCAAGGCAGGGCCATCTTAATGCATGGGCACCACTGGGCACTGCCCAGGTGCCCCAAGCGTATGGGGGCCCCATGATAATCTTGCATTTCACCACATTTGCCAACTGTCCCGGATTTGCTGGGACAGTCACGTTTTTTGCCAAGCTGTCCCTGGATGGCCATATCCCAGGCAGCATCCCAGAGCCTATACTGTGCCGTCCTGATCCCAGTATTGTGCCCTTTTATCCCCCCCCCCTTTTTTGAAAGTGCTACTAATAATATATGTTTAATTCTTAATTCTATCAGCTATTTATATTTTAATCCAGAGAATAGGTGTATAAATTGGGGCAGGTTGGTAGGGGCCCAAGTGCATTACTTTGCCCAGGGACTCATGATGATATTAAGACAGCCCTGCCCCAAGGGATTCTGTTAACCACTCGAGCTCCAGAAGATTTTACCCCCTTCATGACCAGGCCATTTTCAGCTATTCAGCACTGCGCTATTTTAACCGGCAATTGCGCGGTCATGCAACACTGTACCCAAATTAAATTTATATAATTTATTATCACACAAATAAAGCTTTCTTGTGGTGGTATTTGATCACCTATGGGTCTTTTATTTTTTATTATATAAACAAAAAAAGACTGAAAATGTTGAAAACAAAAACAATATTTTTTACTTTCTGCTATAAAACATATGCAATAAAAAACTTAAAAAAATCGAATTACTTTAAATTCAGGCTAAATTGTATTCTGCTACATGTGTTTGGAAAAAAAAATCCTACTAAGTGTACATTGATTGGTTTGCGTGTATGTTATAGTGTCTACAAGTTATGGCATATATACTGGAATTTGTATTTATTTATTTTTTTCTACTAGTAATGGCAGCGATCAGCGACCTATAGTGGGAATGCAATAGTATGGCAGACAATCTGACACTGACATCACCAGTGACACTAATACAGTGATCAGTGATAATACTATACACTGTCACTGTACTAATGACACTGGCTGGGAAGGGGTTAACATTTAGGGGCAATCGAGGGGTTAACCATTTGCCTACAAAGCTTACTGTGTGTACTGTTAATACTGATCGTTGTGCCGGTTTGTACTCTCTTGCTTTGCAAGGAGAAAAAAAAGCTGCCGCATCGCTGCTGTCTGTAGAGAGCTCTGTGTTGTTTACCAACACAGAGCTCTCTTCTGTCATTTGCTCAATCGATCAACAGGTTCCAGCCATAACACATTGTCCGGAGCCCGCTGATCGGCTTGAGCTGTAGCAAATGATATGACCTGGATAAATGGGAACTGCAGGAGACCTTTCATCCAATCACTAAATTCTAGAACTTGTTATTTTGAAGAGCCAGTATGAAGGGAAAGTATTGGTGAATAAAAAGTACTTGTGGGTTCAGCCAATCATTTATTGCGGAAGAGTACTTTATGGTTGTCAGGAAGGATGTACCAGCAGAAAGGATGGATCTTCTGGATGGCACCCAACGCATAGGCGCAAGTGGATTCATGGTCATTTACATGCACTTAGATAAAGTGCAAATGCTCATGCACACATCTGTTCTACGCATTGATGCCAAGCAGGCTATTTAAACTAAGCCTGTGCTATGCTTCAGTGCTGTCTTGTGTGCAGCGTTCTTCCTGTGCATATCTGCAACCTGTTACTCTGCATCTGACTACTGTTACTGCCCCGGCACGTCTTGGTCACTCCTGAAATCCTCCTGCACTGACCCTGGCCTGCCTATGACCTCCCTTCTGCCTGTGCCATTCACACTTGTGGACCCCAAAGTCGCATGACAAAGCACACCCTGTTTCCCTATGAGTACCGTTCATATCTTTGGTCCAACTTTCATGCGACTTGAGGTCCATAAACCCTCAAAAGTCACATGGAAGTTGCACCTGCATCATATAGATGCGATTGTGATGCGTTTTTGGATGAGTGCGACTTGTGCAGAACGGAAAAATTAATTAGGCTTCTTTATTTTCTAACAAATTCCAAATTTTCAGAACGATTGGAATTCGAATTGGTTAAAAATTGATCGACCATTTCAAATTCTGTGTGAAGAATAGCTGGTTGTTAAGGAGTGGGCCGGGCACTGCGTCCTCAACAACTGATGATTTATCAGCTGTCAGCAGGTTTCCCCACTGACAGCTGAATGCTAAAAAAACAGTGTGTGGTTTCTCCCCCCCTCCCCCTTCATGCATACAAAGCCCTTCGGGTCTGGTATGGATTTTAAGGGGAACCCCACGCCAAAATGAAATAAAGAAAATGGCGATGGGTCCCCCCCAAAATCCAAACCAGACCCTTTTTCAAGTATGCAAGCTGGCAGGTCAGGAAAGGGGTGGAGACAAACTCCCACTCGAGAACCATACCAGGCCACATGCCCTCAACATTGGGGGTGCTTTGGCACCTCAAAGCACCTTGTCCCTATGTTAATGCGGACAAGGGCCTCTTCCCCACAACCCTGGGCGGTGGTTGTGGGGGTCTGCTGGTGGGGGGGCTTATCGGAATCTGGAAGTCCCCTTTAAAAAAGGGTCCCTGAAATCCCTGCCACCCCCTATGTGAATAAGTACAGAGTACCCATACCCACTCACCAAAAAAAGTGTAAAAAGTGATTAAAGACAGTACACCAGTTTTTGACCCCCCCGCCCCAAAGCACCTCCCTCATGTTGAGGGCATGTGGCATGGTATGGTTCGGGGGGGGGGGGGGTGCGCTCGCTCAACCCCCTCCCCCTGACCTGCCCAGCTGCATGCTCAGATAAGGGTCTGGTATGAATTTTGGGGGGGACCCCATGCCTTTTTTTTTTTACATTTTAGCATGGGGTTCCCTTTATAATCCATACCAGACCCGAAGGGGGGCGGGGGCCTCACGCCATTTTTTTTCTTTTTTTTTTTTTTATTGCCGGCATTTTTTATTTTTTTTTGTTACATTCAGCTGTCAGTGGGGAAACCCGCTGACAGCTGATATGTTAATGCTGCTAGGGCTAGTTTACACTTGCTTCAAAACAGGGCGTCAGACACGCTTTGTTAAAGCTCCCTTAACGCCAGTCAAAGCTTCTGTCACTAAATAAAATGGTTGGCTTACAGCCCTGTTTACACCTTGCATTGGCTTTGCTTCGCTTCAGCTTTGTGTCAAAAATTATACCCCATGTAGCTTTAGCCAGGCTTCAAAGCCTCTCCAATGCCTCCATAGAAGTCTATGAGGAAGCTTGTTTGAAGCTCGCTTGAAGCACCTGCGGCTTTTCAGAGGCTGTAATTCAGCTTTAGCTTCACTTTGCTTTGGAGAAATTGCAGGTGTGAGATATCAACAAACACCCAGGGCGTTTACCAAGCTTCAACAAAGCTTCAAAAGTGCATCACTGAAGCCTCGTCAAAGCCTTGTTGAAGCCTCTTCGAAGCACCGCCAAAGCCTCAAAAACACATCATGAAAGCTTGTTGAAGCTGTATGAGCTTTAATGGGCGTTGAAGCCGAAGCAAGTGTAAACTAGCCCTAAAGGATGCAGCAGCTGGCTTCCCGGCCCACTCCCTAACAACCCGCTATTCTTCACATAGAATTAGATTGGTCGATCAATTGTTGACCAATTGGAATTCCAATCGCTCTGAAAATTTGGAATTTGCTAGAAAATGAAGAAACCTAACACATTTTTCAGTTCTGCACAAGTCGCACTCATCCAAAGTCACATCAAAAATACATCAAAGTCCCAAAAAGACACACGGCAAAGTCACAATGAAAATCGCAGTTGCGCAAGTGTGAATGGGGTCTTATCGACTCGGCCTGTATCCTGACTGTTCTCTTACCTATGTTTCTGCACCTGATCCGTCTGCCTTTGTATGAGCTGGCTTGTCTGAATCTGCCTCTGTTCCAATTGCTGCTGGACTGCCTGCTGTGAGCCTTTGCCTACAATCTACTGGTGCCTGCTCACTGCCTGTATGCTACCAGCCTGTGCCTGTCTGCTGTCACCATTGCCAGCCTGCTCCTGCCTCCTGCTCACTGGTGTCCATTCGGCATTCCTGCTCCGCTGTGGTCCACTGATGGTCTATCTCTGCTTGATCCGGATATTCCATCCAGCCCTGCTGCTAACAAGACCAACAGGCACTCATGACACCCTGTGCCACCTGTCCACTCTATCAGTAGCCTGAGTCAGAGGTGTAAGAGAGGCCTTCCTCATTGTGTCAGGCTCTTCTATCAGGTACGTGACAATGGTCCATGGAAGTGTAACTGGGGGAACAGCTAGGTGTTTCCTTTACCTCCATACTTTGGCAAAAAGGTGTCGCTCCATCTCATCTCAGAAAGTTGGGAAGCATGGTATAGGATAGGGCTGTCTATCTCCTTGCTTTAGCAGCTGCATCAATATGTGTCTTTACTTTGTATGTAGTTTCTAGATTGTAAGCTCTAACGAGCAGGGCCCTCCGATTCCTCCTGTATTGTATTGTAACTATACTGTCTGCCCTCATATTGTAAAGCGCTGTGCAAACTGTTGGCGCTATATAAATCCTGTATAATAATAATAATAATAGTGTGCTGAATACCTCTACATTTGCCAATTGGGAGATTTCACCTCATTTACCATCTAGACAGGAAGTGAATTCAAATCTCCTTAACAGAGACACAATGAGATATTTCCCTATTTCTTGTATCGGTGTCACAGGGACAGGAAGTGAGGGATGAAATTCCCAAAGTGGCCACAGACAGAAAAAAAAAAAAACTAAAAGAAATATTAAGTCTTCCCCACTCTATTCAAAGCCAGCAGATGGTGAGGATGATATAATACAGCTCTTCTGTAAGTGAATCAATAGACTGGGTTTTTAACTAGAATTAAAGATGATCATCTTCAAGGACTTATGAACTTTAAAACAAGATGCATTGATCCATTTTGCCCCCTTCCCCTGACCTAACTTAACCCCCCCCCCCCTCCATAGATGCACACTTACCTCCATTCAACAGCTGCGATTCCGCTGTTTGTTTACATCCAGCGCCGCAAGTCTTCACTGTCCTGGCCACATCTGTGCACCGAGGCAAAGATATTCCCATAGAAATCTATAGGATTGTGTCCCAAGCCTGCAGACCGTCAAAGACCATCCCCTAGAAGTCAACAGGATGGAGACGATCCAAGAGCATTCCAAAGAAGTCTACAAGACCGTGTCCCAAGGCAGGAGACAATCCTATAGAAGTCTATAAGACTGTCCCAAGGCCAGTGATGAACAAAGACGATCCCATACAAGTCTTCAGTACTATGTTCTATAGGTCAGAGACGATCGGAAACATTCCATAAAGGTCTATAGGATTCTGTCCCAAGGCTGGAGACAATCAAACAAGATCCTATAGAGGTCTATAATACCATGTCCCAAGCAGGGCTGGTACAAGGATTTTTGACACCCTAAGTGAAATCTCATTTTGGCGCCCCCATTGGCTCCACTCCTGACTCCACCCCCTTTGCCCTGCCCATGTGACAGGAGGCGGCGCTATAAAGGAAGCATCGGCTCTGCTTCCTCTAGCACTGACACTAGGGCTGCGCCTCTAATTACACTAGCTGCCTGAGACTGAGTTAGCCTGCAGACGCGGAGGGAAACTAGCGACCGCGCGTCCCTAGGCAGCAGTGCACCCTAGGCGGCTGCCTAGTTTTCTTAGTGGTAGCACCGGCTCTGGTCCCAAGGCCAGAGATGATTGAAGATGATCCCACAAGTCTACAGTACTGCGTCTCAAGGTTGGAAAAGATTTAATAGAAGTCTACAGGACTGTGTCTGAAGGCAGGAAACAAACAATGGTTCTCAACCCTGTCCTCAAGTACCCCCAACAGGCCATGTTTTGGGAATTTCTCTTAGATAAAATAGATGTCCAAAATACCAAGCCATTGACTCAGATTTAAAGCACCTGTGCAAGATAAAGGAAAACCTGCAAACATGGCCTGCTGGGGGTACTTGAGGACAGGGTTGAGAACCACTGTTCTAGAAGTCTATAGTACTGTGTCCCAAGGCCAGTGATGATCGGAAACAATCCATAGAAGTCTATAGGATTGTGTCCCAAGGCTGGAGACAATCAAAAATATCCCATAGAAGTCTATAATACTGTGTCCCAAGGCCAGAGAAGATTAAAGACAATCCCACAAAAGTCTATAGTACTGTGTCCCAAGGCTAAAGAAGATCTCATAGAAGTCTCCAGGATCATGTCCGTAGGCCAGAGATGATCGAAGATGATCCACAGAAGTCTAGAGGACTATATCCCAAGGCAGGAAAAAATCCTCTAAAAGTCTATAGTGCTGCATCCCAAGGCCAGAGATTATTGGAAACAATCCCATAGAAGTTTTTAGTACTGTGTCCCAAGGCCAAAGATGATCCCATACAAGTCTATAGGATTGTGTCCAAAGGCTGGAGACAATCCCATAGTAGTACTGTGTCCTAAGGTTGGAGATGATAAAATGCGATCCCATAGAAGCCTATAGGACTGTGACCCAAGGCCTGAGATGATCCCATAGAAGTCTGTAGGATTGTGTCCCAAGGCTGCAGACAACCAAACAAGATCTCATAGAATTCTATAATACTATGTCCCAAGGCCAGTGAAAATTAAAGACAATCCCACAAAAGTCTATAGTACTGTGTCTCAATGCTGGAAAAGATCTCATAGAAGTGTACAGGACTGTGTCTGAGGCACAAAACGATCCTCAAGAAGTCTATAGTACTATGTCCCAAGGCCAGAGATAATCGGAAACAATCCCATAGAAGTTTATAGGATTGCTTCCCAAGGCCAGAGACAATCCCATAATAGTCTATAGTAGTGTTTCTCAACTCCAGTCCTCAAGGCGCAACAACAGGTCATGTTTTTAGGATTTCCCTCAGATGAAACAGCTGTGGTAATTACTAAGGCAGTGAAACTGATCAAATCACCTGTGCAAAATAATGGAAATCCTGAAAACATGACCTGTTGGTGCGCCTTGAGGACTGGAGTTGAGAAACACTGGTCTATAGTACTTTGTCCTAAGGTTGGAGATGATCAAAAATGATTGTATAGAAGCCTATAGGACTGTGACCCAAGGCCTGAGATGATCTGAAAGAAGTCTGGATCATAGTGTGTCCCCAAGGCCAAAGAAGTTCAAAGAGGATCCCATAGAAGATTATATTACTGTGTCGCAAGGGCAGAGATGATCAGAGAGAATCCATAGAAGTCTACAGGACTGTGTCCAAGGCTGGAGACAAAGACAATAGACAAAGTCTTTAGTACTGTGTCCTAAGGCAGGAGATGATGTAATCAAAGTCTATAGTATTGTGTCCTAAGACCAGAGGTGATTGGAGTCGATCCCACTGAAGTCTACAGGACTGTGTTCCAAGGCCAAAGAGGGTCCCATAGAAGACTATAGGACTCTGCCCCACGGCCAAATATGATTGGCGACAATATATAGAAGTCTATAGGACTGTGTCCCCAGTCTCCTCATCCTGACTGAAAGAAACTGGCTCCGCTGGCACTTTATCCTGCAATTTCAGCAGGTGCCCTACAGGAGTGTTCAGTGACCTGCAAATCTACAGAGCACAGGACCTGATTACCTGTGGCATAGCAAACACATGGAGTGCCCACGCACAGAAGCTAAGATTCAAATCCTGTTGGTGTGGATTAATGGTAAGGGGGTGGAGGTCTGTGTCCTGATACCTGTGTATTAGGAGGAGAGGTCTGTGTCCTGATACCTTTGTATTAGGAGGAGAGGTCTGTGCCCTGTAGGGTTGCCACATCATCCCTTTAATCCAGAACACATATTAATTACACAGGTTCTGTGGCTGATTAAGGTGGTAATTAAACTCAATGGTGTCTTATCTGCATTAAATTAGCCTCAGAACAACCTGTGTAATTCATATGTGTCCTGGATTAAAGGGATGATGTGGCAACCCTAGTTTCCTGATACCTGTGTATTAGGAGGAGAGATCGGTGCCCTGATACCTGTGTATTAGAAGGAGAGGTCGGTGTCCTCATACCTGTGTATTAGAAGGAGAGGTCGTGTCCTGATACCTGTGTATTAGGAGGAGAGGTCTGTGCCCTGATACCTGTGTATTAGAAGGAGAGGTCGTGTCCTGATACCTGTGTATTAGAAGGAGAGGTCGGTGTCCTGATACCTGTGTATTAGGAGGAGAGGTTGGTGCCCTGATACCTGTGTATTAGGAGGAGAGGTCGGTGTCCTGATACCTGTGTATTAGGAGGGGAGGTCTGTGCCCTGATACCTGTGTATTAGGAGGAGAGGTCTGTGTCCTGATACCTGTGTATTAGGAGGAGAGGTTGGTGCCCTGATACCTGTGTATTAGGAGGAGAGGTCTGTGCCCTGATACCTGTGTATTAGAAGGAGAGGTCGGTGTCCTGATACCTGTGTATTAGAAGGAGAGGTCGGTGTCCTGATACCTGTGTATTAGGAGGAGAGGTCAGTGTCCTGATACCTGTGTATTAGGAGGAGAGGTCTGTGTCCTGATACCTGTGTATTAGGAGGAGGGAGAGGTATGTGCCCTGATACCTGACTTTGTATATTAGGGATAGGTCTAGCGGTAGGTGACTCTGTATAATGGATATTGGTATGTAGATAGGTGACTGTGTATATTAGGGATAGCTATGTAGGTAGGTGACTCTATATATCAGATAAGATTGTAGGTAGGTGACTCTGTATATTAGGACTGTAGGCAGGTGACTGTGTGTAATGGGGATAGGTATGTAAGGTAGGAGACCGTATATTAGGGATAGGTCTAGAGGTAGGTGATTCTGTATCAGAGGCATAACTAGGACCTTCAGGGCCCCGGTGCAAGAAATTATGAAGGGCCCTTCCCTCTTCCCAATGATCCTGGGGCCCTTTACTCCCATCGCGGTTGCCTTTATTATCGTATCGCAGCAGGGCCCCATTCACAAGTTCTGCAGCGGCCCCCTTTCTGCCATCTTCGGGCCTCCCCATGGTGGTGAAATATCAGGGCCCGGTCACAATTGCAACCTTTGCAATTCTGATAGTTCCCTCACTGGTGTCAGTAGTTTAATTTTTACAATTTTTTTAGGAGCTCTGTTGGGGGGCTTTGATGAGATATCAGGGGTCTAAACAAACCTCAGCTCTTAATTTCCATCTGTGTATCATCAGCTGCACAGAATGAATGGACAGGAATAGTTGTGCCCCGAGCCTCCCATTCATTCAGAATCTGAAGTATAGTAAAAACAGTTTACTATGCTTCAGTTATGAATGAACCAATTGGTACCAATCACTGACTCTGTTCATTCAGAAAAGGAAGGAGTCGGTAAATGGCAAATTTACTGACCCGTTCCCATCTCTCCATCATGACACATCTTCTACAGCAGCTGGCAGGAGAGAGGAGGGGGGAAGACAGCAGCTCTGTGGGGGGACCAGGGAAGCACACAGGGACCCTGGGAACAGCAGAAGACAAGTAAACTGTATAGAGGAAAATGAGGAGATTGGGTCCTCTACATGCCGCCCCGCCATCCCTCCTATCCAGGTGTACAAGGGAGGCACATGGGCCCCCTGGAGCATGGGGCCCGGTTGCAATTGCAACCCCTACATCCCCTGTAGTTACGTCCCTGTTCTGTATATTTAGGACAGGTCAAGGGATAGGTGACTCTGTATATTAGGGAGAGGTCTAGTGGTAGGTAACTCTGTATAATGGATATCGGTGTGTAGGTAGAAGACTGTGTATTTCATGCTCCTTTCACACCGGGGTCGCCTGAGTGTTAGCTGTAAAACACCACTAATTTGCGGCGTTTTACCGCTCGTTATAGTGGCGCTATGGCGCTGCTATTCGGGGGGTGGCAGTGCGCTTTTAACCCCCCACTAGGGGTTAAAAGTGCCAGTTTGCGGCGCTCCCGAAGTGGTGTTCAGGTGCTTCGGGAGCACTGCCCCATTGTTTTCAATGGGCAGGGGCGGTATCGGAGCGGTGAATACACTCGGGCTTTCACACTGGGGTGCATTGGGGGGAGTTTTTCAGGCGCTTTTTAGACGCTATTTTAGAAAAAACGCCTTGGTGTGAAAAGGGTCTTAGGGAAAAGGGTTTTAGGGATAGGTGTGTAGATAGGTGATTCTGTATATTAGGGATAGGTGTGTAGGTAGGTGACTCTGTGTATTAGGGATAGGTCTAGAGATAGGTGACTCTGTATAATGGATATCGGTGTGTAGGTAGGTGACTCTGTATATTAGGGACAGGTGTGTAGGTAGGTGGCTCTGTATATTAGGGATAGGTGTCTAGGTAGGTGACTCTATATTAGGGATAGGTGTGTAGGTAGGTGGCACTGTATATTAGGCATAGGTGTGTAGGTAGGTGACTCTGTATATTAGGGATAGGTGTGTAGGTAGGTGACTCTGTATATTAGGGTAAGGTGTGTAGGTAGGTGGCTCTGTATATTAGGGATAGGTGTGTCGGTAGGTGACTCTGTATATTAGGGATAGGTGTGTAGGTAGGTGACTCTGTATATTAGGAATAGGTGTGTAGGTAGGTGACTCTGTATATTAGGGATAGGTGTGTAGGTAGGTGGCTCTGTATATTAGGGATAGGTGTGTAGGTAGGTGGCTCTGTATATTAGGGATAGGTGTGCCGGTAGGTGACTCTGTATATTAGGGCAAGGTGTGTAGGTAGGTGACTCTGTTTATTAGGGATAGGTGTGTCGGTAGGTGACTCTGTATATTAGGGATAGGTGTGTAGGTAGGTGACGCTGTATATTAGGGATAGGTGTGTAGGTAGGTGACTCTGAATATTAGGGATAGGTGTGTCGGTAGGTGACTCTGTGTATTAGGGATATGTGTAAGTAGGTAACTGTGTATATTAAGGATAGGTGTGTAGGTAGGTGACTCTGTATATTAAGGATAGGTGTAGGTAGGTGACTGTGTATATTAGGGATAGGGGAAGGAAGGTGGCTCTGTATATTAGGGATAGGTGTGTAGATAAGTGGTTCTGTATATTAGGGGTAAGTAGGTGGCTCTGTATATTAGGGGTAGGTACGTAGGTGGGCGTATGGCCTGTATATTAGGGGTAGGTAGGTGATTCTGTATATTAGGGGTAGGTGGCTCTGTATATTAGGGGTAGGTAGGTCGGTCTGTATATTAGGGGTAGGTATGTGGGCGGCTCTGTATATGAGGGGTAGGTAGGTGGGTCTGTATATTAGGGGTAGCTATGTGGGTGGCTCTGTATATGAGGGGTAGGTAGGTGGGTGGGTGTATGGCCTGTATATTAGGGGTAGGTAGGCGGCTCTGTATATTAGGGGTAGGTAGGTAGGTGGGTGTATGGCCTGTATATTAGGGGTAGGTAGGTGGGTGGGTGTATGGCCTGTATATTAGGGGTAGGTAGGTGGCTCTGTATATTAGGGGCAGGTAGGTGGATGGGTGTATGGCCTGTATATTAGGGGTAGGTAGGTGGGTGGGTGTATGGCCTGTATATTAGGGGTAGGTAGGTAGGTGGGTGGGTGTATGGCCTGTATATTAGGGGTAGGTAGGTAGGAGGGTGTATGGCCTGTATATTAGGGGTAGGTAGGTAGGTGGGTGTATGGCCTGTATATTAGGGGTAGGTAGGTAGGTAGGTGGGTGGGTGGGTGTATGGCCTGGGTGAAGACAATATGGATGGCACGTACAATCACCGAATCTTACCGGCTCAGCTCACGGCATCATTCCTCTGCGGACTCCGGGGGGGTCACCAGGTACCGATGGGGGCCGCACACACCTTCCTTCCTGGAAGCCCCCCCCCAGCCTTGTATGAAGAGGGGGGGACCTGGCCTTGTAAGAAGGGGGTCCGAAGACGACAATTCCCCCGATCTCCACACTAGACCATCAGCCTCCGAAATAGGTCACGCCAACATCCCGAATCCCAGAACGCCTTGCAGCCGGTGGAGATGACAGCCCGAGACGCTGGAAATCCACAGGGATCCCGGCTCAGCCCGGGGGTCCCATTCACCCAAACGCAGGAGGAGGAGGAGGAGGGGAGAGGCGACAGCTGGAGACACTCGCAGGTGCAAAGACACAAGATGGAGCCAATCCAAGGAAGAGGATGATAAAAAAGCACAATCCTTTAAATAATGGCTTGGAGGGGAACCAGATCTCCTCACCCAGCAGGCAGCGGCGGCGTCACGGACGGCGATGGGTAAAAGCCGACATGAAAAGCCGAGGACTCCCCACCCTCTGTCACACACACACAGGGTGTCAAACAGCGCTCCGGTTAAAGAGACATCACCATCATTATCAATAATACATGACTCCAGGCTGGCCTCCTCCCTTTCTGTCGCTCCCCTCCGCCCCCTCCTCTCCTCTGTCACTGTCCCTCCTCCTCCTCCTTAGCAATACAGAAATCAGAAAGTAAGGTGCCTATTACATGCCGATCTGCGCCCCCCACCCTTCTCCTCCAGAGAGGCAGACGGAGAGCGGCTTGCTCCTTAGAAATGAAACAAATCAGAGGTTTATTTAATAAGGCGGCACCAAGAGCAACCATGGGCAGCGCCTGTGTGGAGCCCAATGCGTGCAACCGATGGGACGTCAGGGCGAGCGAGAATGAGCGTTTGCGTTCAGATGCGGAAATTCTGCATGGTGGCGGAGAATCTCTGCAACTGGTGGATGAAAAATAAAAATACATCGGACAAATCGTTAAATTTGGTTTCATATTTGGTTTTTGGACAGTGAAAAAAAAAAGACCGCATAAACTGATACATCATAAAAAAATAATACATCATACATCATACATATGTATACTTTGCACAATCAGATGCGTCATACAAACCAATACATCATAGGAATAAATACATCGTACAAATCAATACACATTAAAACATTGTACAAACCAATAAATTATAGAAATCAATACAACTTATGAATGAGTACATTGTACAAATCAATAAATCATAAAAATCAATATATTGTACAAACCCATACATAATAGTAATCAATACATCACTCAAACCGATACATCATAAGATTCAATACATCGTACAAACCAATACATCATATAAACAAATACATCGTACAAACTCAAACATCAAAGAAATGAATACATCAGATGTACTGATACATCATAGAAATCAATACTTCACACAAACTGATACATCATAGAAATCAATACTTCACACAAACTGATACATCATAAAAATCAATACTTCAGAAATCAATACATCGTACAAACCGATACATCATACAAATCAATACATTATAAAGTTAAAACATTTTACAAACCAATAAATCATAGAAATCAATACATTGTATGCATTGATGCATAATAATAATTAATACATCTTACAAACCGATACATCATAGGAATCAATACATCAGACTTTCTGATACATTGCACAAGCGGATACATTGTAACGTCATAAAACTTGATACATTGGACAAAGGTATAGATCATAGAAAGTGATATACGGTAAATTTATCATACAAATGGTTACATTGCACAAACTGATTCATTCTACAGATTGATAATTTCATAAAAATTTGCACGTCACACAAACTGATACATTGAGCAAATTCATACATTGTACAAAGCGATACATTGTACAAGACAATACACCAGACAAATTGATACATGCGGTGTATGTACATTGATACATGCGGTGTATGTACATTGATACATGCGGTGGATGTACATTGATACATGCGGTGTATGTATATTGATACATGCGGTGGATGTACATTGATACATGCGGTGGGTGTACATTGATACATGCGGTGTATGTATATTGATACATGCGGTGGGTGTACATTGATACATGCGGTGTATGTACATTGATACATGCGGTGGGTGTACATTGATACATGCGGTGTATGTACATTGATACATGCGGTGTATGTATATTGATACATGCGGTGGATGTATATTGATACATGCGGTGTATGCACATTGATACATGCGGTGTATGTACATTGATACATGCGGTGTATGTATATTGATACATGCGGTGTATGTACATTGATACATGCGGTGTATGTACATTGATACATGCGGTGTATGTACATTGATACATGCGGTGTATGTACATTGATACATGCGGTGGATGTACATTGATACATGCGGTGGATGTACATTGATACATGCGGTGTATTTACATTGATACATGCGGTGGATGTATGTATATTGATACATGCGGTGTATTTACATTGATACATGCGGTGGATGTATGTATATTGATACATGCGGTGTATGTACATTGATACATGCGGTGTATGTATATTGATACATGCGGTGGATGTACATTGATACATGCGGTGGATGTATGTATATTGATACATGCGGTGTATGTACATTGATACATGCGGTGTATGTACATTGATACATGCGGTGGATGTACATTGATACATGCGGTGTATGTACATTGATACATGCGGTGTATGTATATTGATACATGTGGTGTATGTACATTGATACATGCGGTGTATTTACATTGATACATGCGGTGTATGTACATTGATACATGCGGTGGATGTATGTACATTGATACATGCGGTGGATGTATGTACATTGATACATGCGGTGGATGTATATTGATACATGCGGTGTATTTACATTGATACATGCGGTGGATGTACATTGATACATGCGGTGTATGTACATTGATACATGCGGTGTATGTACATTGATACATGCGGTGGGTGTACATTGATACATGCGGTGTATGCACATTGATACATGCGGTGGATGTACATTGATACATGCGGTGGATGTATATTGATACATGCGGTGTATGTACATTGATACATGCGGTGTATTTACATTGATACATGCGGTGTATGTACATTGATACATGCGGTGTATGTACATTGATCCATGCGGTGGATGTATGTACATTGATACATGCGGTGTATGTACATTGATACATGCGGTGTATTTACATTGATACATGCAGTGTATTTACATTGATACATGCGGTGTATTTACATTGATACATGCGGTGTATGTACATTGATACATGCGGTGTATTTACATTGATACATGCGGTGGATGTATATTGATACATGCGGTGTATGTACATTGATACATGCGGTGGATGTATATTGATACATGCGGTGTATTTACATTGATACATGCGGTGGATGTATATTGATACATGCGGTGTATGTACATTGATACATGCGGTGTATGTATATTGATACATGCGGTGTATGTACAGTGATACATGCGGTGTATGTACATTGACACATGCGGTGGATGTACAGTGATACATGCGGTGTATGTACAGTGATACATGCGGTGGATGTACATTGATACATGCGGTGGATGTACAGTGATACATGCGGTGGATGTACATTGATACATGTGGTGTATGTACATTGATACATGCGGTGTATTTACATTGATACATGCGGTGGATGTATATTGATACATGTGGTGGGTGTATGTACATTGATACATGCGGTGAATGTATATTGATACATGCGGTGTATTTACATTGATACATGCGGTGTATGTATATTGATACATGCGGTGTATTTACATTGATACATGCGGTGTATGTATATTGATACATGCGGTGGATGTACATTGATACATGCGGTGCATGTATATTGATACATGCGGTGTATGTATATTGATACATGCGGTGTATTTACATTGATACATGCGGTGGATGTATATTGATACATGTGGTGGGTGTATGTACATTGATACATGCGGTGAATGTATATTGATACATGCGGTGTATTTACATTGATACATGCGGTGTATGTATATTGATACATGCGGTGTATTTACATTGATACATGCGGTGTATGTATATTGATACATGCGGTGGATGTATGTACATTGATACATGCGGTGTATGTACATTGATACATGCGGTGTATGTTTATTGATACATGCGGTGTATGTACATTGATACATGCGGTGTATGTACATTGATACATGCGGTGTATGTACATTGATACATGCGGTGTATGTATATTGATACATGCGGTGAATGTACATTGATACATGCATTGTATGTACATTGATACATGCGGTGGATGTACATTGATACATGTGGTGTATGTACATTGATACATGCGGTGGATGTATGTACATTGATACATGCGGTGTATGTACATTGATACATGCGGTGGGTGTATGTATATTGATACATGCGGTGTATGTACAGTGATACATGCGGTGTATGTACATTGATACATGCGGTGTATGCACATTGATACATGCGGTGTATGTACATTGATACATGCGGTGGATGTACATTGATACATGTGGTGTATGTACATTGATACATGCGGTGGATGTACATTGATACATGCGGTGTATGTACATTGATACATGCGGTGTATGTATATTGATACATGTGGTGTATGTACATTGATACATGCGGTGTATGTACATTGATACATGCGGTGTATGTACATTGATACATGTGGTGTATGTACATTGATACATGCGGTGGATGTACATTGATACATGCGGTGTATGTACATTGATACATGCGGTGTATGCACATTGATACATGCGGTGTATTTACATTGATACATGCGGTGGATGTATGCACATTGATACATGCGGTGTATTTACATTGATACATGCGGTGGGTGTACATTGATACATGCGGTGTATTTACATTGATACATGCGGTGGATGTATGTACATTGATACATGCGGTGTATGTATATTGATACATGCGGTGTATGTATATTGATACATGCGGTGTATGTACATTGATACATGCGGTGTATGTATATTGATACATGCGGTGGATGTATGTATATTGATACATGCGGTGTATGTATATTGATACATGCGGTGTATTTACATTGATGCATGCGGTGTATGTATATTGATACATGTGGTGTATGTATATTGATACATGCGGTGTATGTATATTGATACATGCGGTGTATGTATATTGATACATGTGGTGTATTTACATTGATACATGCGGTGTATGTATATTGATACATGCGGTGTATGTATATTGATACATGCGGTGTATGTATATTGATACATGCGGTGTATTTACATTGATACATGCGGTGGATGTATGTACATTGATACATGCGGTGTATGTATATTGATACATGTGGTGGGTGTATGTACATTGATACATGCGGTGTATGTACATTGATACATGCGGTGGATGTATGTACATTGATACATGCGGTGTATGTATATTGATACATGCGGTGTATGTATATTGATACATGCGGTGTATGTATATTGATACATGCGGTGTATGTATATTGATACATGCGGTGGGTGTATGTACATTGATACATGCGGTGTATGTATATTGATACATGCGGTGTATGTATATTGATACATGTGGTGGGTGTATGTATATTGATACATGCGGTGTATGTATATTGATACATGTGGTGGGTGTATGTATATTGATACATGCGGTGTATGTATATTGATACATGCGGTGTATGTACATTGATACATGCGGTGTATGTTTATTGATACATGCGGTGGATGTACATTGATACATGCGGTGTATGTACATTGATACATGCGGTGTATGTATATTGATACATGCGGTGTATTTACATTGATACATGTGGTGGGTGTATGTACATTGATACATGCGGTGAATGTATATTGATACATGCGGTGTATTTACATTGATACATGCGGTGTATGTATATTGATACATGCGGTGGATGTATGTACATTGATACATGCGGTGTATGTACATTGATACATGCGGTGAATGTACATTGATACATGCATTGTATGTACATTGATACATGCGGTGGATGTACATTGATACATGTGGTGTATGTACATTGATACATGCGGTGGATGTATGTACATTGATACATGCGGTGTATGTACATTGATACATGCGGTGTATGTACATTGATACATGCGGTGTATGTACATTGATACATGCGGTGTATGTACATTGATACATGCGGTGGGTGTATGTACATTGATACATGCGGTGTATGTACATTGATACATGCGGTGGATGTATGTACATTGATACATGCGGTGGATGTATGTACATTGATACATGCGGTGGATGTATGTACATTGATACATGCGGTGTATGTACATTGATACATGCGGTGTATGTACATTGATACATGCGGTGGATGTATGTACATTGATACATGCGGTGGATGTATGTACATTGATACATGCGGTGGATGTATGTACATTGATACATGTGGTGTATGTACATTGATACATGCGGTGTATGTACATTGATACATGCGGTGGGTGTATGTACATTGATACATGCGGTGTATGTACATTGATACATGCGGTGGGTGTATGTACATTGATACATGTGGTGTATGTACATTGATACATGCGGTGTATGTACATTGATACATGTGGTGTATGTACATTGATACATGTGGTGTATGTACATTGATACATGCGGTGGGTGTATGTACATTGATACATGTGGTGTATGTACATTGATACATGTGGTGGATGTACATTGATACATGTGGTGTATGTACATTGATACATGCGGTGGGTGTATGTACATTGATACATGCGGTGTATGTACATTGATACATGCGGTGTATGCACATTGATACATGCGGTGGGTGTACATTGATACATGCGGTGTATGTACATTGATACATGCGGTGTATGCACATTGATACATGCGGTGTATGCACATTGATACATGCGGTGTATGCACATTGATACATGCGGTGGGTGTACATTGATACATGCGGTGTATGTACATTGATACATGCGGTGTATGTACAGTGATACATGCGGTGTATGTACATTGATACATGCGGTGTATGCACATTGATACATGCGGTGGGTGTACATTGATACATGCGGTGTATGTACATTGATACATGCGGTGGGTGTACATTGATACATGCGGTGTATGTACATTGATACATGCGGTGTATGCACATTGATACATGCGGTGGGTGTACATTGATACATGCGGTGAATGTACATTGATACATGCATTGTATGTACATTGATACATGCGGTGGATGTACATTGATACATGTGGTGTATGTACATTGATACATGCGGTGGATGTATGTACATTGATACATGCGGTGTATGTACATTGATAGATGCGGTGGATGTACATTGATACATGCGGTGTATGCACATTGATACATGTGGTGTATGTACATTGATACATGCGGTGGATGTACATTGATACATGCGGTTGCATATTTGGTTTCTGGTTGGTATAGGAAAGATACATCACATAACTGATACCTTGCAGAGTTTGATACACTGAAAAAAAATTGATGCATCAAATTGATGCATCTTAAAAAAATGCTCCATTTTACAAAGTAATACAGTGTAGAAAACAATACATTCTACAAACCGATAGCCCCTGGAGGACGTCAGATGACGAAACGCGCAGGGCGGGGCTTGGACGTGACGGCACCACACACACCGGGTTTGCGCTCGTGGGCAGCAGTTGGAGCGCCCGGTTCAGTTATATTTGTATCACTGGAGAGACATGGAAATGGGAGTTTTCTGGATTGATTTTATAAATTATAAAAAGTTTTAATGATTTCACACTAAGCAAGTTTTTTTTCTCTCTTCCTCCCGAATATATAAATTGGTGACAGTGAGAGGCATTTACTGAGTGTGCAGATCGTTACTCCCAGAGGGGAATGTTCTGTTAGCTGATTTATGCCATAACCTGCATTTTCCTCTGGTGAGTTCTGTTAGTACATCTGGTGGTGGACATCACTGTGTTGTGGTGGAAGAGAGAAGAATTAAAGAGAAGGAAAGAATTCCCCCTGATTTATTATATTGGGAGGACTGTTTACTGACACATCAATTGCACTGACGTTTTTTTATTTAATTTTCTATCACACAAATTGCTTATTGGATTAACTACTTAACTTCGGGAAGGTTTTACCCCCCCTTCATGACCAGGCCATTTTTGCGATACGGCACTGCGTTATATTAACTGACAATTGCGCGGTCGTACGACGCTGTACCCAAATAAAATCGATGTCCTTTTTTTTCAACAAATAGAGCTTTCTTTTGGTGGCATTTGATCACCTCTGCGGTTTTTATTTTTCTCTATACACGAAAAAGACCGTCAATTTAGAAAAAAAAACACAATATTTTTTACTTTCTGCTATAAAACATCCAATAAAAAAATTACATTTCTTCATAAATGTTGGCCAATATGTATTCTGCTACATATTTTTGGTAAAAAATCCCAATAAGTGTATATTGATTGGGTTGTGTAAAAGTTATAGTGTCTGAAAACTATGGGATATATACTGGAATTTTTATACTAGTAAATCGTAGCGATCAGCGACTTATACTGCGATATTGCGGTGGACAATTGGACATTAACTGACACTTTTGACACTTTGCAGGAACCAGTGACACTAATACCATGATCAGTGCTAAAAATATGCACTGTCACTGTATTAATGACACTGACTGGGAAGGGGTTATACATGTAGGTTAATCAATGGTTAAATGTGTGCCTAGCCATTATTTATGTGTGCTGTGTGCTGCTTTTACTAAGGGATGGGATGCATTTTATTTCCTGCTTTGCTGCTGATAGGGCAGAGCTCTGCCCAGCCCCTGTTCCCAGCGATCTAAAGGGGGCCAATGGAAATCCATTGCAAGGCACCCGCTGATCGGCTCTGCTGTGACGTATCAAGTGGCGCATGGTGCACGGCCCTTAGGCGGTAGTGCATAATCGCGTATAGATAGCCGCACTGTAGCAATAAATCTGCTATGGGGCAGTCGGGAAGTGGTCACCATGTTTTGCACAATAGTGCTTTGACATACACTTACCGGCCACTTTATTAGGTACACCTGTTCAATTGCTTGGTAACACAAATTGCTAATCAGCCAATCAAATGGCAGCAACTCAATGCATTTAGGCATCTAGACGTGGTGAAGACGACTTCCTGAAGTTCAGACCGAGCATCAGAATGGGGAAGAAAGAGGATTTAAAGTGGTTGTCAACCCCTGACAACCACTTTAACCTACAGGTAAGCCTATAATAAAGCTTACCTGTAGGCAGGGGCGTTGCTAGGTCTCCAAAAGATCTGGGGCTAGAGCCCATAGCAGCGAAGAAAGTCATATGCTTGAGTATATATATATATATATATGTATAAATATAAATATTGTTACATATCTGAGTGTGGATCCCCCTTACATCAGGGTCCCCAGAGAGCCCCCCACTTACATCAGGGTCCCTAGAGATCCTCCGCTTTGAATGCTGGGCAGGGAAGGAGTCGTGGCAGTGACGTCACTGGTTGCTAGACACTAGGCAACTCTAGCAAGCAGTGACCAGGAGTAGAGTCAGGTGTAGGTGAGGGCAGCGGCTCAGTCTGCCCCTGCCTTCTGCATTCCGGACTGGGACATACCTGCTAATTTCAGAACTGCACCCACCCGGTAAGACTCGGGGCTATGGGCCCCAGACTCGGGGCTATAGCCCCAATAGCCACCCCCTAGCAATGCCCCTGCCTGTAGGTGCCCTGCATATCTCCCAAACCTGCATGGGTCAGGAGACATGCAGTATAGATGCATGTGCTGACATCATCGGCACATGTGCAGTGAAGAAACAGCCTGACTGGGCTGTTTCTTCACTAAGCGTGCTGTAAACAACGGCTCCCGTGTTCATGCGCGGAAGTGACGTCAGCGCGGCTCTGGCCAATCACAGCGCTGGAGTCCGCGATCCCAGAAGAAGACACAGTCGGCATAACACCGGTCACATTGGTGCTCGGGGACCGCTGCAATAGCATCAATCTAAGGTAAGTATTCCATAATGAGATAAAATGCAGCGCATACTGATCCCCCTGCCCCAAAGCACCCATACTCCCCATGTTGAGGGCATGGGGCCTGGCATGGTCCAGGAGGGGGGGTGCTTGTTCGTCCCCAGCCCCTTTCCTGGCCTGCCAGGCTGCGTGCTTGGATAAAGGTCTGGTATGGATGTTGGGGGGGACCCTATGCCGTTTTTTCGGCGTGGGTTCCCCTTGAAATTTATACCAGACCGAAGGTATGGATCCCGGTTCACAGAAAATCGGACCGACTTTGACCCGATGTAGGACCGTAAATCGCACAGCAAAGTAGGATCAAAGTCAGACCATTTAAATGCAGGATAGGCTGGGTTCACACCTCCAACGACTCCGGTTCACAGCAGGGGTTCGGTGTGTCCCTGTTCACCGTTTCAGGTCCGATTTCATCCCAAATTTTTGGCTGAATTTGGACCTGAAAGAGCCCATAAGACGCACAAGGCTCCTGTGCAAATTCTCACCAGAGCCGCAGCAGAGATATGTGAACCGGCTCCATAGACCAGTTTTCCCAACTCCAGTCCTCAAGGCACACCAACAGGTCATGTTTTCAGGATTTCCCTCAGATGAAACAGCTGTGGTAATTACTAAGGCAGTGAAACTGATCAAATCACCTGTACAAACTCATGGAAATCCTGAAAACATGACCTGTTGGTGTGCCTTGAGGACTGGAGTTGAAAAACACTGCCATAGACAGCTGGTCAATATCTCCTAAACCCGCATCGAATTCGCAATGGTGTGAACCCAGCCTCAAACTTCACCATCATTGGCAAGACCAAAGAGCTGCCAAAGGACGTCAGGGACAAGACTGTAGACCTGCGCAAGGCTGGAAGGGGCAACGAGACCATCAGCAAGAAGCTTGGTGAGAAGGAGACAACTGTTGAAGCGATTATTCGCAAATGGAAGAAATACAAAAAAACCATCAATCACCCTCTGCCTGGAGCTCCATGCAAGGTTTTGCCTAATGGGCAGGGCTGGATTAACATAGGGGCTATTGGAGCTGCAGCTCCAGGCCCCTTCCTTAAGATAGGCCCAGCCCAATGGTGTGAGTGAGTCACTAATACTACCCAGCCCTGCTCTGTATACATTGTACACATGATTGATATGTAAATTGCAACAGCATATTTCATTTGTTTTAACAAAAAATAGTTTGCATTTTCATTTTATTTTTTTTCCATAAAAAGGCCCCACCAAAATCCTCAGCACCGAGCCCATGATGCTCCTAATCCAGCCCTGCTAATGGGGTAAGGAAGATCATGAGAAAAGTGAGGGATGAGCCCAGAACTACATGGGAGGAGCTTGTGAAGGATCTCAAGGCAGTTGGGACCGCAGTCACCAAACAAACCATTGGTAACACAAAACACCGCCATGGACTGAAATCCTGCAGCGCCCACAAGGTCCCCCTCCTCGACTCGCCGCGTTTGGAGGAAGAAAAATGCTGACTATGACCCTGAGAACACCATCCCTACAGCCAAGCATGGAGGTGGAAACTTTCTTTGGGGCTGTTTCTCTGCTAAAGGTAGAGGCCAACGTTGCTACATTGAGGTGCCAATGGACGGGGCAATTCATTGTAAAATCTTGAATGAGAACTTTCTCTCAGCCAGAACACTGAAGATGGGTCAAGGATGGGTCTTCCAGCATGACAATGACCCAAAATATACCACCAAGGCAACAAAGGAGTGGCTCAAGAAGAAGCACATTCAGGTCATGGAGTGGCCTAGCCAGTCCCCAGACCTTAATCCTATAGAAAATTTATGGAGGGAGCTGAAACTTGAAGTTGCCAAGTGACAGCCAAGATCTGTAAAAAAGAGAGGACCAAAATCCCTCCTGAGTTGTGTGCAAACCTGGGGGGACACCAACTACAAGAAACGTCTTACCTCTGCGCTTGCCAACAAGGGTTTCTCCATCAAGTGCTAAGTCAGGTTTTGCTTGGGGATCAAATACTTATTTTACTCACTGAACTGCAACTTAATTGATAACATTTGTATCGCGTTTTTTCCGGATTTTTGGTTGATTTTCTGTCTCTCTCATTTAAAATACCCCGATGATAAAAATAATAGACCCTTCATTTCTTTGTAAGCGGGCAAACCTACAAAATCTGCAGGGGATCAAATAATTATTTTCCCCACTGTATGTAGCAATTGTTAGTGATTACTTGTCTATGGGGTTATAATCTCTGAAGCCAAAATCGCCCATGTGTGCCCAGCTTTAGAATGCACAGTGCTCTGAATGTGTGCGAATAAGCCCCACTGCGTCCGATTTGTACGCCTCGCCATAGGGAGACATTTCTTCCCTCTGTATATTGATCAATCACTAACAAAATCGCTAAACTCCAAGATGAGTTATTCTTGTGTATTTCTTGCAGATCTGTGCAGTAATCCAGTGTGAGACTTCCTGTAATAAAGACCTCTCACTGCTGCTCTCTCTCCTTGTGCAGGGTGACTGGTCTTGTCTCCGCCCCTTCCTGTAGTTTTCTGTAGTGGGTGGGGCCTGCTGGGTTCCTCCCACAGCTCTGCTCAGGCTATGGATAGCACAATGATGATGTCATCGCTACTTTTACAAGGTAATAACTGGGTTTGTAAAGGAATTTGGTGCACCCAGAGCGGATTTCTATCCTTTGTGGCTCCAGGAATAGATTTTAAATGAAGTTTTTTTGTGCCCGGCGTTCAGCTTTCAGATCAGAGAAGACACAGTGTGGATGATTGATGGCAGATATGAGGTCATGTCACTGGGACGAGGCCCCGATGCTTGTAAAATGTCTATTAAAACACTCCAAGATTTACGGCTGTCACAGATACCTGGTGGTTAGAATTAATGGGACGTATGCCCACCTCCCTGCCCCTGCTCTGGATAATTACTGCTTCCTAATGTGCTGACAATAGTTCAAGCCTAATTCCCTTAATGACCTATAAATGACTAAGAGGGCCGCTCTGGCACTTTTCAAATTTTAGGACAGGAAGGAGGCCAGACGCACACCTTCCCCTCTAACGTATATATAGAGACAGAGTTATTTTTTTCTGCCCATCCGTGTCCCATTAGGGAGAATATCCTTACTTCCTGTTCTGTAGACACAACAGGAAGTGAGAGCTCAAGCTGACCTCCAGCCTCCCCTTCAGTCTTGCACAGTTGTACCGCCTCCTCTCCTGTTACTAACTCTGATTTCACTGCACACTGTGAGCTTATCACAATGTGCATTAGAAGCTGCAGCAGACACAGTCCACCTCATTTCCTGGCATGAGGACATCCAGCATCATCTAGTTCTTTCCTCCCCAGCCTGGCTGTCCCTGGATTGCCCCTTTCATCCATTGGATTTCTGTTCTTTCAATCATGGAGGCTCAGCATAACATGCAGCCTGCCTAGAAACGCCCACTCCTCCAGACTGAGAATGGGCAAAAAATAGGGCGGCACAGTGCAGTTGATAGCACTTTCGCCTAGCAGCAAAAGGGTTGCTGGTTCGAATCCCAACCACTACACTACCTGCCTGGAGTTTGCATGTTTTGCGCCTGCATGGGTTTCCTCCGGGTACTCCGGTTTCCTCCCACACTCCAAAGACATGTTGGTAGGTTAATTAGATGCGGTTTAAATTGGCCCTAGTATATGTATGAATGTGAGTTAGGGACCTTAGATTGTAAGCTCCTTGAGGGTAGTGACGGATGTGAATGTACAATGTATATGTAAAGCGCTGCGTAAATTGACAGCGCTATATAAGTACCTGAAATAAATAAATAAAATAAATAAATGTCACTCTCTAGATCAGGGTTTCTCAACCAGGGTTCCTCCAGAGGTTGCTAGGGGTTCCTTGAGCAATGGTCAATTACTACCTCTCAGATAAATTCCCAATGATATCATTGATCTTTTTAGCTATCTGTAAGGGGTTAATTCTTCCCAACAGTGGCGGCTGGTGAAATTTTAGGATGGGGGGGTGCCAGACCCAGCCCTTCCTTTTTGACCACTCCCACTTCTCATAAGCCCCACCCCTTATAGTTTATACAGAATCACAGATAGTGGTATATACAGCATCACCATATAGCAGTATACATAGTCACCATATAGCAGTATACAGGGTCCCAGATAGCAGTATACAGGGGTCCCAGATAGTATACAGGGGTCCCAGATAGCAGTATACAGAGTCACCATATAGCAGTATACAGAGTCACCATATAGCACTATACAGGGTCCCAGATAGCAGTATACAGGGGTCCCAGATAGCAGTATACAGAGCCCCAGATAGCAGTATACAGGGTGCCATGTAGCAGTATACAAGGCTCCCAGATAGGGTATACAGAGCCCCAGGTAGCAGTATACAGGGCACCCAGATAGCAGTACACAGGGGTCCCAGATAGCAGTATACAGGGGTCCCAGATAGCAGTACACAGGGGTCCCAGATAGCAGTATACAGAGCCCCAGGTATCAGTATATAGGGTGCCAGATAGCAGTATATAGGGTGCCAGGTAGGGTACACAGGGTGCCAGGTAGCAGTATACAGGGTGCCAGATAGGGTATACAGAGCCCCAGGAAGCAGTATACAGGGTGCCAGGTTGGGTATACAGGGTCCATGATAGCAGTATACAGGGGTCCCAGATAGCAGTATACAGGGTCCCAGATAGCAGTACACAGGGTCCCAGATAGCAGTATACAGGGGTCCCAGATAGCAGTATACAGAACCCCAGATAGCAGTATACAGAATCACCATATATCAGTATACAGAGTCCCAGATAGCAGTATACAGGGGTCCCAGATAGCAGTATACAGAGTTCCAGATAGCAGTATACAGGTTGCCAGGTAGCAGTATACAAGGCTCCCAGATAGGGTATACAGAGCCCCAGGTAGCAGTATATAGGTGCCAGGTAGGAGTATACAGGGCTCCCAGATAGCAGTATACAGGGGTCCCAGATAGCAGTATACAGAGCCCCAGGTAGCAGTACATAGGGTACCAGGTAGCAGTATATAGGGTGCCAGGTAGGGTATACAGGGTGCCAGGTAGCAGTATACATGGTGCCAGGTAGGGTATACAGAGCCCCAGGTAGCAGTATACAGGGTGCCAGGTAGGGTATACAGGGTGCCAGGTAGCAGTATACAGGGTGCCAGGTAGCAGTATACAGGGTGCCAGGTAGTAGTATACAGGGTTCCAGGTAGGGTATACAGGGTGCCAGGTAGCAGTATACAGGGTGCCAGGTATGGGATGGACCGTGGGATATATGACGATGGACCGTGGGATATATGACGATGGACCGTGGGACA
>BLSH010478497.1:330893-342421 GCA_018402905.1 Glandirana rugosa | reverse complement strand
CCCCGAGGGTGGTACATCGGATTGCGACAGTACGATAACATTAAAGTTACTGTCCAGGTGAAATTTTCCAAAGAAAGACATATACATAGGAACAAAATAGCGGAAACGGGATATACCGACATACATTAAAACATACACATAAAAAACAGAACTTTTGATTATTTTTACATAATATAATTTTTTTTTTTTTCCAAAGAAAGAAACGGTGGTCATCTCCGCAGGGATGGACTTCACGCGAGCAATAGAGAGACCGTGTCAATTAATACCTTACAAAAATAAAAATTCGGCAGGCGCACTATAAAAAGTTATACTAATTTAAAATTATCTCCACATCAGTGGCCCTCCCCCCCCCCCCACCTACAACTCAATTTTATATTTACTCACACCCCAAATAAACCCCACACTCATTTATATTTTAACTCAACATCCACCCCCCCCCCCCTCCCGGTGACTACACCTCTATTAAAATTTAATCATATTGAAAAATATCACGCGGACGGCTTAAAAATAAAAACATTCCATAATTAACTGTGCCAGAGAGATAACGAGCGCACTTCAGGTAGGGACGCCTCTACTGGTGGCAAAGAAAGAAACCTTTTTTTTTTTTTAATATAATACATTTTTATTAGTTTTCAAGACAAAAAATACACATACAAAATTACATACAGCCATATAGGGCAAAGGCGATAAAACAAGGATACATATACAGAAAGAAACCTTTTAAAGTGGACCTGTCATTGAAATTACAATAGCATGACAGCGTTAGGCTACATGGTGGGAGCCCCTCAAAAAGGGCACAGCAGGTGTACAGACCAGGGATCTGAGCACAGGGTAGTGGGAACCCTTCATAATGGGCACAGCAGGTGTACAGACCTGGGAACTCAGTACAGGGATGGTGGGAACCCCTCATAATGGGCAAAGTAGATGTACAGACCAGGGAACTCAGTACAGGGGTGGTGGGAGCCCCTCATAATGGGCACAGTAGATGTACAGACCTGGGAGCTCAGTACAGGGATGGTGGGAACCCCTCATAAGGGGCACAGCAGGTGTACAGACCCTGGAACTCAGTACAGAGATGGTGGGAACCCCTCATAATGGGCACAGCAGGCGTACAGAGCTGAGAACCCAGCACAGGGATGATGCGAACCCCTCATAATAGGAACAGCGGGTGTACAGACCCTGGAACTCCTCATAATGGGCACAGCAGGTGTACAGAGCTGAGAACTCAGCACAGGAATGGTGGGAACCCCTCATAATGGCACAGAAGGTGTACAGACCTGGGAACTCAGCACAGGGATGGCGGGAACCCCTCATAATGGGCACAGAAGGTGTACAGACCTGGGAACTCAGCACAGGGATGGTGGGAACCCCTCATAATGGGCAGAGCAGGTGTACAGATCTGGGAACTCAGTACAGGGATGATGGGAACTCCTCATAATGGGCAGAGCAGGTTTTTAGAGCTGAGAACCCAGCACATGGGAACCCCTTATAATAGGAGCAGCAGGTGTACAGAGCCTGGAACTCAGCACAGGGAAGATGGGAACTCCTCATAATGGGCACAGCAAGTGTACAGACCTGGGAACTCAGGACAGGGATGGTGGGAACCCCTCAAAATGGGCACAGCAGGTGTACAGACCTGGGCACTCAGTATAGGGATAGTGGGAACCCCTCATAATGGGCACAGCAGGTGTACAGACCAGGGAACTCAGTACAGGGATGGTGGGAACCACTCATAATGGGCACAGCAGGTGTACAGACCTGAGAACTCAGTACAGGGATGGTGGGAACCCCTCATAATGGGCACAGCAGGTATACAGACCCGGGAACTCAGCACAGGGATGATAGGAACCCCTCATAATGAGCACAGCTCATTCAGAAACATCAACACGCTTGTTCAGGACCAGTGTTGCACTTTAGTTTCACTGGTACTGCTGCGCTTTCCTAAGGTTCAGCCATAGGTGTTATCACCACACTGAACGCACACACCAGTTGATCTGCGGTTTTCAAGCAAAGACTTGCCAGTGGACCTTGAGGCTTCATTTAAATCTATCGGGACAGAGTGTTATAATTTGCTTCTGCACAGGGTTGTGCTTGATTTCTATTGGTCAGTCAACATGCCTCCATCCATCAAAAAAAAAAAAAAACACATGACCCCAATGCACTGCAATGCATACACCAGGAATCCACTTCAAAGATGCTTGATCCCTTACTGTACACACCGTGTGCAACTTCTACCACCACCACCATTAGCAGCTCACCTCCCACTTTGACCTATGGACAATAGGTCTCATGCGCCTGTCCCTTTAGGTTATCAGTGGATGCAACCGGATTTCTCAAAACACCCTCCTCCAGATCTGTTCTCACTGCGTAGAACATTCACCAATTTCACCGATGGAAAGCATACAGACCATCAAAGTGCTTATCCAACAAAATGCCATGTAATAATTGAATCCACCATGTGGGGCATCACCATTGGAGGTTGCAGTTTGTGGGTAGATGACAGATCGCTGTCCCCTAAGGCCGCGAGCTTACACGTAACATGTAACAGGTACCTCCTAAAGCTTGCTTCCATCATACACAAACAGACATCCTTTGTTGCCGGCTCCACCCCCTTACGCGTTATGCGCAATTTTTATTTTCATTTTCATTTTGCATACCCCTGTGTTGCAACTGAAAATGGACCATGTTTTTTCTTGATGGATGTGCATTGAGGACTAATTAGGAATGAATAGGCATGCGCAAAAACTGATGCAAAAGAAAACAAAACACACACAATGGCGTAAAATGTAATTGCCTCAAGGAGACACTGTCACCTTGCCATTCAGGAAACTGGGCAGTGTATACTACTGCTCCTTCCACTGCTCCAACTGGAGCAAAATACCCAAATATGGGGGACTTCATGCCATGTGACAGTGCTTGGACCTAGTTATTGGCCAACAGGGCCAATGAGCACAGAGGGGAAATTACATCACCACTCCACCTAGCATCAGTGGACACTGAGGATTTAGGTAACGATTGTAATGGAGAATGGAGCATCATGGGAGTGCTGGCAAGGAGAGTATCATTGGGCAGAGGGCCCATTTACAGAGAAGTCATCAATTAGCCTTGCCTCTTCAAAGATTGCTGAGTGCCCCTTATCAGAAGGGACGTTGGCCATCTTCAGCTATGAAGATTTCTTGACTGTTGGATGGCCCCTACCCATCCATTTAGCTGTTGGATCGCCCTGCCCATCCATTTAGCTGTTGAATCACCCTGCCCATCCATTTAGCTGTCAAACCGCCCATCCAGTTGGTTGTTGAATCACTCCCGTACATCCAGTTGGCTGACGGATAACCCCCATTCATCCATTTGGCTGTCAGATCCCTCACCCATTAATTTGGTTGTTGGATTGCCTTGCCCATCTATTTGGCAGTCGGAACCCCCTCGCCCATCCATTTGGCTGCTGGATCATCCCCGCCCATCTATCTGACTGTTGGATCGCCCCTACCCATCCATTTAGTTGTCGGATTGCCATGACCCTCAATTTAGCTGTCGAATCGCCCCCTTCCATCCATTTGGCTGTCAGATCGCGCTGCCCATCCATTTGGCTGTCAGATCGCCCTGCCCATTCATTTAGCTGTCAAATCTCCCCCCCGCCCATCTATTTGGCTTTTGAATTGCCCCTGCCCAACCATTTGGCTGCTGGATCGCCCCCATTCATCCATTTGGCTGTTGGATCACTCTTGTCCATCCATTTGGCTGTCGGGAATGCCCCCGCCCATCCATTTAGCTGTCAGATCTCCCCGCCCATTCATTTAGCTGTTGAATCGCCCCCCTCCCATCCATGTGGCTGTTGAATTGCCCCCGCCCAACCATTTGGCTGTCGGGTTGCCTCCACCCATCCATTTGGCTGCCGGATCACCCCCATCCATCCACTTGGCTGTCCGAACGCCCCCCCCCTCCATCCATTTGGCTGTTAGATCACCCCTGCCCATCTAGTTGGCTGTCAGATCGCCTCGCCCATTTATTTGGCTGTTGGATCGCCCCCATTCATTCATTTGGCTGTTGGATCGCTCTTGTCCATCCATTTGGCTGTTGGATTGCCCCCCTCCATCCAATTGGCTGTTGAATCACCTCAGCCATCTATTTGGCTGTTGGATCACCTCGCCCATCTATTTGGCTGTTGGATCACCTCGCCCATCTATTTGGCTGTTGGATCGCCTCCGCCCATCCAGCCGCCATCTTGTCATTCCTATAATTTATTCTCTTCAATACTTTCTTTTGTTCCGCTGACAGGTTCTCTTTAGCAGAACACATATTAATGTTTCACGCACGGTTTACGTTTCCTAGAATAGCAGCACACTGCTTTCCATCTCTCTGCGCTACTATTATTTATTGCCCTGGCTCCTGAAATACATTTTTTCAATTCCCCATCTCCCCAAAATACCATCTGGGACCGCCAGGAGGTCATAATGACCCCAGCATCATCTACTCTCGTGCTGCACAGACACCTTTTAAAAGCCTTTGCTTTGTAGCTGTCTGTCTCCCGATCTTCTCTGCTCGATTATTTAAGAGTCTGGTCAGGTTTCTCTGGTGTAAGGTGATGGGAGGGGGGAAATGAGCGCGCATCCCAAAATAGCAACAAACTCACACGGCACGCTTTCCCGCTCTGCCTGCCTCTCCCCTCCCTCCCGTATTGTTATTGCCATCCAGTATGCAGCCACGTTCACAGAGACCCAAACAGAAGCAAAGGACTCTGGGAAGATGGCAATTCCATCATTGCACAGGACTGGCCAGGCAGGGACCAGGTTGATGTTAGTGTTTCCAGCCATGATGGGCCTCATTTACACATAGGATGGTAAAAACAGGTGGCTGATCCACATTTTTATGCCCCTGACCAATTACTTATGGCAGACATGGTGGGCATTCGCATTCCTACACACTGCCGCTAGTGCATGCTGGCCAAGGGCATCCATTGAAGTTCACAGGACTGCACAGCAACCGTGTGGCAAATGCTTGGCTTATGGTTGCTGCATGCATCCCCCTTGGGATCAGGAAAATAAGAAACATTCGGGAAGTAGCAGTATCATCTTCAGAAGACCTGATAGCCATCTCTAAACCATCACTGATAGGTGATCCATTGCAGAACACTTTTCGGAGGTGGTTAGAACCACCATATGAATGAGGCCTTAGACAAATCCTTTCAATATAGTGGGGAAATGTTGTATTGCTAGACACGACCTCTTGTCAGTTTAGCCAGTCAATTGGACTCCAAAACTTGGGGCTTAGTGGTGGTGGCGTGTTGAGACCACGTGTTGGTCCTCGGCTGCTCATTCTCCTTCAGGTACCAGTCAGGGTGTTTTGTTTCAAATGATGCTTTATGCATTGACATACCTCCTTAGACCCAGTCTGATCTGGTCACTTGATGACTTGGCACCATCCACAGGCAGCTTAACTCCATAATAAGACAAGGAACTTAAATCAAATGCAATTTTACTTCAGATGACTGCAGTACAGTGGATGTTTTAACAGTCTTTCAATGTAAGAAGACAATGACATTCCAGGGTGAATAACTAACACTGATTGAGGAAACGTGGAAAAAACAGGAAGGGTCTAGCTAGGACTGAACTAACTAGCACTAAAAAGGAGGGAAGGACAGAGGGATAAAACTAAATCGCACAGTAAACAAGTTGTAGTGGCCCAAGACCTTCACTAGATGTCAGCATACTACAGAACAATAACCACCTGATGCAGTTCAATACAAAACATAAAAATACATGAAAGTGGGGCAGAATACAGAGAATTCGTTTGTGTAATTGTATAAAGGAGTAGAGGATTTGGTAGGGATGTGTCCTAGTATTTGAAGGTTTAGTTGGCAGCCCCCGATTCCTATAAGAGTTCTTGTAGAAATATTCAGATCTAAGAAATGACAAAAGTTTTAACTTACTAGAAAATGTCCACAATTCTCTTGATCAGAAATAGCAGTCATCAAAGGAAAACCAATGAATTATGCCCATAGAGGATCTGATAGCAAGTGACGATGACTGTGTGGATCTCAATTCATGGGCCTGATAAGTAGACTTGTGCATGGCTAAAAAATTTCATATTTAGATTCACTAACAGCCAAACTTTCAAGGAAATGCCAATTCCTATAATTTAATAGTTATTAGTTAGTTATTATTTCAAATATTCTTAGCTTTTTCGAATTTTCGGATTTCCGAATTCCTGAATTCCTGAATTTCGGATTTTTGGCTGTTCCGATTGCCGAATTTCCGAATGAACGCAATTGTCGAATTACCGCAAATTTCCGAATTACCGCAATTGCCAAATTACCGTGAATTTTCGAAATACCGCAATTGCCGAATTACCGCGATTTTCCAAATTACAGCAATTGCCGTATTACCATGATTCGGAGAAACTAAAATTCGGAAATTGAAAATTCGGAATTCGTCTGAATTGCCGAATTTTGCAAAATTCGGTAAAAACAAAATTCGGAACGAAGTGAATTGCACAAGCCTACTGATCAGGCTGGACCACGATATATAATGAAAGTATATATAAAGCCATATGGCTTGTGTTCAGTAGCTCTCCCAAAAACAGGGACCCCTCGAGAGAGAGATATAAAAGGATTTGGGAAGTCCATATGAATTTCAACCAAAATAGGGCACCAAACAAAAGTACCTAGAGTCCAAAGTGGTATTCTATTGACTTCATAAATGACAACAGCAATAGAAACCCAGGCAGCCATCACATTTCTGGAGGCTCAGCAATCCACCTTCTGCCGAGCTGTAAACTAGACTAGATATCAGCTGGACCCAAAGCAAAGCTCCTGGAAAAATTAAATTCATACCAGGATGATACACCTTTAAATGCCTGGTATAGATGGCAGGGTAGCATACCCCCTGTGCCAGTGACCTCCCTCTATTCCCTTCACCTTTTCTACTTCCCTTCCATTATTACAAACCCACCCTCATCCCCTACAAAGGGCTACGAACCAACAACTTTCGGGAGCAACAAGTCCCCTTCATCAACGCTCTGTTCCAATCCTCATATAAGCCAGCAGTTATGGAATAGAACCTTGACCTAGGGGACTTGTAGCTCTTGAAACATGCTGGTTTTCATTTGCTGACTGCTGCATCTAATCAAGACCATTCTGAACATTTAGTAGTACAAACCTACTAATAAATTTCTAGATTGGTCTTTGTGAGATGTAACAATAAACAAAGGAAAGCCAACAAGTTTTGGAGTGCCACAAAGATCCCCCTTCATTAGGGTTGTATTCTCCAATGACCAGGTTATATGAGGAATAGGATCACAATGAATGGGTACCTTTGTTGGCCTGAAATACCTCATTTAAAGCGGAGTTCCACCCAAAAGTGGAAACTCTGCTTATCTGACTCCCCCCCTCCATTGCCACATTTGGCATCTTTCGGGGGGGGGGGGGAAGGGTAACCGAGTACCTTATTTTGACGGGTACCTGCTCCCAGTTCCAAGGGATCGTGCCACGTTGCGATTACTGGGAAGTTTAGTCCCCTCCGCCTTCCTCCGCCGCTGGGCCATTCAGAAAGTGCAGCAGGCTTCGTGCAGTAGGGAACCTTACTACGAATGATGGCACCTGAGAGCCAATGGAAATATCGGCTGGGTTGCCAACATCTGGATTCCAGGACAGGTAAGTGTCCTAATATTAAAAGCCAGCAGCTACAGTATGTGTAATTTTTTGCTGGGGGGCGGAACTCCACTTTAAGTCAGTGGTTCTGGAATAGATCCTTTATGAAGAGGGACTTGTAGCCACCAAAATATGCTGGTTTTCCTTTGTTGACAGTTACATATAATAAAGACCATTCCAGACATTTATTCGTGGGATGGTCCTATCAAATATCCAGAATAGTCTTTATTAGATGCAGCCCTTGGGAATAGGGTTTGGTGAGGATGTGTCCTTTTTTTTGTTTGTGGGTTTAGTTGGCAGCCCCCCTCAATGTCCATGCAAGTGGTCCTTAAAAGATGAGAAATGATGGAAGCGTCAACACAGCACTAAATGTCCAGAGTAGTCTTTAGAAGACAGTAGTCTTTATTGACTCTAAAGTAATCAATAAAGCAAATACAACACTTTTCAGAGGCTAAAAGTCCCCCTTCATCGGGGTTCTATTCCGTGTATAAGCCAGCAGTTTGGGAATAGAGCCCTGATGAAGGGGACTTGCAGCCCCCAAAAAGTGTTGGTTTTCCTTTGTTGACTAGTGGGTTAGTACTTCCATCACTTACCTTTGAAGAGTATTGATTTGTCAGACTTGCAAAGCTTTTTTTACCTCTATTTTTCTTTTATAGTGTCTCCCACAAAGCCACTAGACACCCCCCCCCCCGGTAATTTTTCTACCGATACACCTACCACCTACCTTTTTCTAGAAGTATTCTAACTAGTACAGTGACATCATGGCAGTTTTCTCTTCTTCCTACAGAGGTGAGGATTGGACAACCTTCCAGGACTAAGCAGTGCCCACACAATGTCCAGCCTTATTCAAGCTGTACACTCACTACTTTACATTGTAGCAAAGTGTCATTTCTTCAGTGTTGTCACATAAAAAGATAGAATAAAATATTTACACAAATGTGAGGGGTGTACTCACTTTTGTGAGATACTATATATATATACATACTGTATGTATACTGTATACAGAGATAGTTCCTTCCCTGGATGTACATCAGATATATATATTTATACTGTTATGATACAGATAGATAAGTAGATAGGGAAAAAAAGATACACATATAATTATAATAAGGCTTGGTAGATAGATCGATCGATCGATAGATAGATAGATAGATAGATACATAGATAGATTTTCCTCATTAATGTGCACACAGCACCCCATATTGACAGAAAAACACAGAATTGTTGGCATTTTTGCAGATTTATTAAAAAAGGAAAACTGAAATATCACATGGTCCTAAGTATTCAGACCCTTTGCTGTGACACTCATATATTTAACTAAGGTGCTGTCCATTTCTTCTGATCATCCTTGAGATGGTTCTACACCTTCATCTGAGCCCAGCTGTGTTTGATTTTACTGATTGGACTTGATTAGGAAAGCCACACACCTGTCTATAGAAGACCTTACAGCTCACAGTGCATGTCAGAGCAAATGAGAATCATGAGGTCAAAGGAACTGCCTGAAGAGCTCAGAGACAGAATTGTGGCAAGGCACAGATCTGGCCAAGGTTACGAAAACATTTCTGCTGCACTTAAGGTTCCTAAGAGCACAGTGGCCTCCATAATCCTTAAATGGAAGGCGTTTGGGACGACCAGAACCCTTCCTAGAGCTGGCCGTCCGGCCAAACTGAGCTATAGGGGGAGAAGAGCCTTGGTGAGAGAGGTAAAGAAGAACACAAAGATCACTGTGGCTGAGCTCCAGAGATGCAGTCGGGAGATGGGAGAAAGTTGTAGAAAGTCAACCATCACTGCAGCCCTCCACCAGTTGGGGCTTTATGGCAGAGTGGCCCGACGGAAGCCTCTCCTCAGTGCAAGACACATGAAAGCCCGCATGGAGTTTGCTAAAAAACACCTGAAGGACTCCATGATGGTGAGAAATAAGATTCTCTGGTCTGATGAGACCAAGATAGAACTTTTTGGCCTTAATTCTAGGCAGCATGTGTGGAGAAAACTAGGCACTGCTCATCACCTGTCCAATACAGTCCCAACAGTGAAGCATGGTGGTGATAGCATCATGCTGTGGGGGTGTTTTTAAGCTGCAGGGACAGGACGACTGGTTGCAATCGAGGGAAAGATGAATGGGGCCAAGTACAGGGATATCCTGGACGAAAACCTTCTCCAGAGTGCTCAGGACCTCAGACTGGGCCGAAGGTTTACCTTCCAACAAGACAATGACCCTAAGCACACAGCTAAAATAACGTAGGAGTGGCTTCACAACAACTCCGTGACTGTTCTTGAATGGCCCAGCCAGAGCCCTGACTTAAACCCAATTGAGCATCTCTGGAGAGACCTAAAAATGGCTGTCCACCAACGTTCACCATCCAACCTGACAGGACTGGAGAGGATCCATAAGGAGGAATGGCAGAGGATCCCCAAATCCAGGTGTTAAAAACTTGTTGCATCTTTCCCAAAAAGACTCATGGCTGTATTAGATCAAAAGGGTGCTTCTACTAAATACTGAGCAAAGGGTCTGAATACTTAGGACCATGTGATATTTCAGTTTTTCTTTTTTAATAAATCTGCAAAAATGTCAACAATTAATTCTGTGTTTTTCTGTCAATATGGGGTGCTGTGTGCACATTAATGAGGGAAAAAAATGAACTTAAATGATTTTAGCAAATGGCTGCAATATAACAAAGAGTGAAAAATGTAAGGGGGTCTGAATACTTTCTGTACCCACTGTGTATATTTTTAGCAGAGACCCTATAGAATAAAATGGCTATCAGTGTTGTCATATGAAAAAGATATAATAAATTATTTACAAAAATGTGAGGGTGTGCTCACTTTTGTGAGATCCTGTATATATATATATATGATGTACATCCAGGGAAGGATCTATCTCTGTATACAGTATCTCACATAAGTGAGTACACCCCTCACATTTTTGTAATATTTTATTATATCTTTTCATGTGACAGCACTGAAGAAATGACACTTTGCTACAATGTAAAGTAGTGAGTGTACAGCTTGTATAACAGTGTAAATTTGCTGTCCCCTCAAAATAACTCAACACAGCCATTAAAGTCTAAATCGCTGGCAACAAAAGTGAGTACACCCCTAAGGGAAAATGTCCAAACTGGGCCCATAGTGTCAATATTTTGTATGGCCACCATTATTTTCCAGCACTGCATCTTGGCCATGGAGTTCACCAGAGCTTCACAGGTTGCCACTGAAGTCCTCTTCCCCTCCTCCATGACGACATCCTTGTGCTCCTCCACCTTCCGTTTGAGGATGCCCCGCATATACTCAATAGAGTTTAGGTCTGGAGACATGCTTGGCCAGTCCATCACCTTTACCCTCAGCTTCTTTAGAAAGGCAGGGGTCGTCTTGGAGGTGTGTTTGGGGTCGTTATCATGTTGGAATACTGCCCTGCGGCCCAGTCTCTGAAGGGAGGGGATCATGCTCTGCTTCAGTATATCACAGTACATGTTGGCATTCATGGTTTCCTCAATGAACTGTAGCTCACCAGTGCCGGCAGCACTCATGCAGCCCCAGATCATGACACTCCCACCAACATGCTTGACTGTAGGCAAGACCCACTTGCTTTGTACTCCTCACCTGGTTACCCCCGCACACACTTGACACCATCTGAACCAAATAAGTTTATCTTGGACTCATCAGACCCCAGGACATGGTTCCAGTAATCCATGTCCTTAGTCTGCTTGTCTTCGGTAAACAGTTTGCCGGCTTTCTTGTGCATCATCTTTAGAAGAGGCTTCCTTCTGGGATGACAGTCATGCAGACCAATTTGATGCAGTGTGTGGTGTATGGTCTGAGCACTGACAGGCTGACCCCCCACCCTTTCAACCTCTGCAGCAATGCTGGCAGAGTTTGAAGGGGTGGG